>JAQJVK010000001.1:159350936-159710936 GCA_035578135.1 Flexamia atlantica
GCCTATTATTTTAACAATCAAAAACAGGTTTATATTTTCCCTAAAAATAATTGTTGGCCCTAATTAAAACTTTAGCCAAGAAATTGTGGAAGAAAGAATTGAAAACATCAGGGAGGAGAGCTATGCCCAGTTATTTGTTTACTTCTCTAAACCCAACCCCACCCCTTTGCCTGACTGCTGATCTATTTTTCTTTTTTTTGACATCCAATCACTTGAGCACGAGTGACACATCTGGGACCAGATAAGAATAAGATATCCCCCCATACAAAAATTACAAAACCTTAACTAATTGTTTTATGAAGTCCACTTTACAAATGAAGTCCACAGTTTTCTTCTCATTTTTATAAATCAATTGAGAGAGAAATGAAGGCTGAGAATCTTTCTAAAGATAAAATATAATTACAAATTTGAAGTGGTTAAGGGTAGGTCAGAGCTTAATAGAGCTGTAAGTTTTCAATTTACGAATTCTAAGACATCTCTCAGAATCTGGTATTTCTAGATAACTGTCAAAATCCATTCTTCTGAAAAAAAATCCATTCTTCTGTTAATGAAATATTTTCGAGGTTATTGTTATGAAAACTCGTGGACGGCTGCGAAAAACGATAGCGCATGTTTTTCGGTCGCGGATAAACGGCAGATGTAGCTATTCAAAACTCGCGATCTGCCGTGAAATACAATAGCGTGTATTAACCAATCGTCAAAAATCGGCAAATGTAGCGTTGCTAAAGTCGCGGTCAGCCGAGAAATACGAGCGCACGTATTTGCCGATCGTCGAAAATCGGCAAATGTAGCATTGCAAAAGTCGAGGTCAGCCGCGAAAAACGATCGCGTGTATTTGCCGATCGTAAATAAACGAAATGCTACTTTGCGAATCTAGCGATCGGCCGTAAAAAATAGTCGCACAAATTTGCCGGCCACAAATGAACAGAAAATGCTGCTTTTTGTAAAACTAGCGGGGGCTGCGATAAACAATCTACTGATTGAGGATAAACGTCAGATGTAGCTTTGCGTAAATCACGCACAAACATAAATCGCTTGAAAATTGGGCCGCCGCTTAAACGGCGGGAGTAACTAACCACTCGACTTGACCTCGATTAGTAGCAACTACTCGAGGAATTACTCGACTGTCGAGTACTCGCCCACCCCTAGCCTTTGTTCATTTATGGTAGGAACAGTATACACTTTGAATGGTGTCAAGAACAAAATACCCCCGTTGCAGCAGACCTGCATACTCAGCGAATTTCAAATGCAAAACAATATATTTCAATCCAACATAGCGAGGTCTGACATGTTTTTTAAAGCTCCATAAGAATAACATGGGAAATGAGTACAGTACACCTCGGATTATCCGGACCCCACATTATCCGGATCCCGGATTATCCGGACCGGCCCATCCGAGAAATTAAAAAATTAAAATCACGACAAAAACTTGATTTTAGCGAGCTTACGAGGGAAATGCCCATCTAAATAAAAAGAAAATGCAATACATTTCTGTACGCATTTGGAATCACAATAATGGAAGGAACGCATAGCCTAAACAGTTCATTACAGCATTTTCGTGAATGTAGTTTTCTGGATTGCTACTTGGGGCGCTGGCACTAGCAGTAATCAAAAAAGGAGTAGCCTACGGCAATTTTGCGAGTTTTTTTATTGCTGTCATTTGATGAGTCATGTTATTTCTTAAGAAGAGTTACTGTAATAAATTTTGAGTTACTTTAAGTTTCGTCATGATTATTTCAAGTTTGTGTTATTTTGAGTCATGATGAATTATATTAAAATTAAATATTTCAATCTGGCCTTTTATTCCAAACCTAAACCGTAAGTAAGGTATAAGTTAACATTATATTCATATGATTAATAATGAAGTTTAGTTCTTAAATTTATTTCAAAATTAAACCCTCGTAAAATTTGACAGATTAACATGTACAGGCTTGATACGCAGTTTGCAGCATCAATTTAGCAGGGGCGGTAGGTATGCGATCGCTATTTAGGCGATATTGTAGTGACCTCGGATTATCCAGATTTTTGGTTATCCGAATCGGTGTTCCGCCACATTAATCCGGATAATCCGAGGTGTACTGTATGCAGGTTTGCTGCTGCGGGTATATTAAAACTAGGTGGTTTTAATTCAATATTTAGTAGATCTGAACTAGAAGAAGCCATTTACCAAGTTTTATCAAGATACGTTGAGAAATAAGCGAGATATAGAATTTTACTTATTCCCCATAAGGTTAACATTGGGACAACGTACTGTGTTTACCAATTTCAATATCTCGGTAACCAATGGACATAGAGCAGTGATTCAAGATACTAAATTGTTTATTTTTTTGAGCTGAACTCAATGGTGCTAACAAAAATTGGATTATTTTTATTTTTCTATATAAAAAACTCAAAAAACCAATTTTTGGAGGGGTTTATCCCCCTTTACCCCCCCTTCCGATAGTCCGATCGGGCTGGTATTCAAACTCGTCCGAATACTACTTTACATGGCTGTGCCAAATTTCATTCAGATTGGACCATTTTTACGGCCGCTATCGTGCTTAAAGACACAAGTATATATATATATACATATATATATACATATATATATATATATATATATACATATATACCAGAAGAACCCGTGGCTTCGCTCACGATTAAAATTAAACATACATTATCATCCATGAATTATATATTTTTGCTTTCCCATTTATTTTTCTTATTGTAAAATCTAATGTATCTACTTCTTTGAACATATCAAATGTACTTCCATAAAGCAAAAGTTTTTAGAAATTCGCTTTTAGTACGCAGGTCTGCAACGACGGGGGTATTATATTCCTGCATAAAGTGCCTGTACATAAAAAATGTGACCATATCCAACGCCCCACCAACAAAGCCCCAAATGGTGTTGCTGCCCTGGGTAGGCTCATGCCCAATATCGGCGGTTCTTCCTCTTGCAAGTGCGTTTTGCTTGTGTCGGCTGTCCAGTCGATCGTGCTATCAGGAGAAGAGGATTGCGCTCACACATTCAAGAGGCCAATTTACAGAGACAAACGCCGAGCATTTATGGTCGTTTCCACGGTACCTGAGCTTGCCCTGATGATGATCATGGGGCACAATGTAAGGAACGGCACCCTTGGCTTTTTCGACGGCACTTTGAATCTGCTCGCATATGTTACCCTTAATTAAAATTTTATTATGCACCCCCGTCGCAGCAGACCTGCGTATTAGAAATCCTATTTCTTTCCTTCATGAAGGCATACATGTTACAGGAACCAAAGAAGATAGCTTGGAATTTTATTCACTGTAAAATATCATTTTCTTAAGGTTTTAGGGTCTACCTTGAACAAAAAATTACAATGCCACTCCAGCAATTATTAAAAAGTGCTGTCTTACGTTTTTAGACTCTATATTGAGCAAAACGTTTGAATGAGCCGTCCCGGCAATTTCTTTAAAGTGCTGTAGGTAAAATTAATTCTTTACAGTAGCACACTCTTCCTCTTGAAATAGCAGTTAGTTGTCATAAAAAAAGTCCTTCAAGTATAAGTGATCAGTGGTCACTGGAGTACTTCAGTAATCAGTTATTTATTTTATGTTATACTACATATCAGCATTTTATATAGTGTATTGCACTTTGAAAAAATGCAAAAGTCTAATTTATTAACCACCTGGCACCAAGTAACTAATCTTAATTTTAACAAATACAGTTAAATAGCAGAAAGAAATACCATAAATTTACATCACCTGTTTTGAATTTTACTTTCACATGTTTTGTTAGTAAACAAATCTAACTCAAATTATTTCAAAATCCTTGACATGGGTACCTTTAAGATGGTCCCAGGGCTAAGCCCTGAAAGTTATCACGAAATCGAAGGTGCATAAACCTACTCCATGAAATTCTACATGTATGTACCAAGTTTCGTGGCCATTGGTCCAGCGGTTTCTGAGTTTATCCGTGCCAACTACATAAATATAATTATATATATATATATACCAACATCCTCTTTTATACTTTTATATATATATATATATATATATATATGTATGAAAATGAACGAATAGTGTTTTTTGCTTCTGGGGGCCCCAAAACGAAAAGTTATCATGGTCTGGGGCTTAGGTATTTTCCTGAGTACTACGGTAACAGCTTCTTCCCTATAGGGGAAATTCGCTAACATTACATTCTTTTTAAAAATCTATGTTCATCGGTAACCAAATATATATATACTCGCCTTCGGCTCGCTGGGGGCTCGCTCCCAGGCCCCCTAATGTATGTCCCATGGAGAGGGATTTTGATATTGAAAAGTCGCATGAAAAAATTAATTAATTTGTTTATGTACAAAGTCACCATGTACACCATGTTAGGGGCAGGGATTTTCCCGAAAAATAAAAACCACAAAGAAAATATAAAATTCAACATAAGTTGAACTTTAGAGGACTTTTTTAGAGCTAGAAACGGGGTAAAATTGGCAATTGACCTCTGATGAAGTTGAAAAGCCAAACTATCTCCTTGTCAAAAATCAGTTATCTCTGGCTATGAAAAATATGTCAAAAAAATTAAACCACTAGGAAAATTAAAAAAATGTAATGATAGTTTTACTTTAGAGCCCTTTATTAGGGGTTAAGGACATTGAAATTCCAAATTACCTCCGATAAACCTGCCAGGTGAAACTATCTCCTAGCAGGGCTGTACCCAGCTTTGGCGGGCCCCGATAAAGATATTAGGGTGAGTCCCTCATGTCCTGGTTCTGCACCCGTTCCACTCAAAGGCATAGATTTCCGGCTCGTCAAAAGTGGTGACTTTTTTTTTTACTCGCACGTGTCGTTTTGGACCCTTATCACCTGTTCCCGACCCTCTATACATTTCGCCGGGGGGTTTTCACTATTTCGGGGTGGGTTGGCCACGGCCTTGAGACTTACAGTACCTCCGACCAGTAGATTTTAGGCGGAACCCGCCCCGGGCCCCCCTTGACCCCGGGCCCCGGTAAAACTGTCCCGGAAAAACCGGTCTGAGTACGACCCTGTCTCTTTGTTAATAATTCAGTATAATTCCCGTCTTTCCAGGATTTCCAGGATCAGTAAACACCCTGCATCAGTTCTAACCAATGAGGAAAGTGCATGACAAATTTCAAGTTCCTAGCTCCCCCCCAAGTCATACATATGCTGTTTGCAAATTTTCAAGGGTCTAGGTAGCACATCAAGGTGACACTGAATAAAACCCTCGAGTAAATCGCTGATATTTGGCGAATTTTGAAATTTTTTTTAGCTTTATATGCATTTTAATATTAAAAACTATTTATATTATTCGTGATTGGTATTAGAGATGTATGCCTAATTTCAGCCCTCTACCTATAATAATAAATCTACTGGAGCTGAATATCTGGGTAAATCTTCGAAAATTAAAAGTTCTAGAGCTATCTCAGGGTGAAGGAGACAAGATAGGGCAAAACGTCATAGGACCAAAGTGGTAGATCGAGAAAAATCCGTGACACAACCGTGCAGTCCTATAGTGCAGTCTGTTTTTCGATAGGGCACTAGTTTAGCAGCTACAGCCCTAAAACGAAAAGGACTTTTTTTGAAATTCAAGCTTTCCTCCCTTTGGGGGGTTGGGGTAGAAATGTTTTATTTTGACAATTTTTTATGTGGTTTTACCACCAAAGGAATATCCGTGCCAAATTTTAAGTTTCTAGCTCATCGGAAAGTATGGTTTAATTTGTATAGATCAGTGAGGTACACAAGCAGTTATATATAATATATATTTATATATATACTGGGTGTTTTTTAAAACGCAACCCATTTTTAAGATTGACTAATTGCACACATAAACATGAAAATGAGTATTGTTTTGTTAATTTTTACATTTTATACAACCTATCATTTAAGTTTGATCACGTTTAGTTTTCATTATGTGTTAAAAAATCCGACATTGGCACTTGTATAAAGTTCTGCTCTCTCTATAAAATTTCCTAACACATGTACCTCTTTTAGTTTCTCGCATTAAATTTGCTATGTTTGTTTTGAAGTGCTGAATATCATGTGAATTTTTTTCGTAGGCCTTACTTTTTATGCATCCCCAAAGAAAATAATATAGGGGTCAAATCCGGGGATCTTGGGGGGTAATAATCCTTCACTAATAAAATAAAGTTTTGGGTTGCGTAAAAAAACACTCTGTATATATATATATATATATATATATATATTATATATATATATATATATATTATATACACACTAGGGGCCCCATGCGCACAATTGCACATTTTTATATTATTTCTGTTAGCGAGAAACTCACCTATAGTTAGAATAAATTGTATGGCTTCAAACTCGCCTTTATTAATCAAATTAACCTTTTCAATTGAAATTTAAAGGTCTCGCCTCTAAATAAACAAAGTCCTAACTGAACAAACACATACACACATTATTCATCACCCGTGCACTATGTTTTTGAATTTGGTTGTCTTCTCGCACAACAGAAGGATAACGGAAGTTTTTCTTGGAAGCCCATGTGCAAACTGCGCATTTTAATATGTTTTCTGGGTGTTCTATTAGTATTTTTCTCTCAGCAGTTCTCTGTTCTTGCCGAAGGTTACGCATCTTTTCTCCCTCATCACACACGTTTTTCTCTATGCATTCTTCATCTTTCTGTTTCAGGGTTTAGTTTCCAGTTTACAACATATTTATAATCTAAGATCATGCATCTTTACCATAAAGAATGATTTACCTGCCTCAATTTGGCTAAAATCTTCAATGAAAGTGGCCCAAATTCATTTTTCTAAGATGTATCGGATCTTGTTTTATTTTTGTTTACAATGTGACTGGTTGAATTTTCGTCTCAAGGTAATCAGTTGTTAAATTACAATCACATTTTAAAACCGTAATAACGCAAGTTGGTCAGCACTGGAGCGATGAAAACGCCCTCTAGAAATAAATCAAAGCCTTGGGGGTCGAAGCCGTAAAAGAAATGCCCACTTTAATTATCAGTTGCCGGTGCGCTACATTATAAGCTTTAAAATGACAATCGTAAAAATAGATTTAGTAGGACGGCTGAAAAAGGGATCTAACAGTAAAACCCTTATTGTATTAAGTATATAGAGAGTTATGTATTGGTATATTTCGGCTACAGCCAAAACTACATGTCATAGACACTTGATCTTGGTGTCAAAATAAAACTTGGAATCTCATGATGTGCTCTATGGTGGTTTGGTTTTTAAGAACCTAGGCACAGGATCATTTGTAAGGGACCCATGTCAAAGATTTTGGAAGTTATTTG
The DNA here is from genome assembly GCA_035578135.1 of Flexamia atlantica. Taxonomy (NCBI): domain Eukaryota; kingdom Metazoa; phylum Arthropoda; class Insecta; order Hemiptera; family Cicadellidae; genus Flexamia; species Flexamia atlantica. The sequence goes on from JAQJVK010000001.1 coordinate 159,358,186, forward strand.
AATTGTTGTTATGGTTACAATTAGAAATAGCTGCTATGGTTACCAACAGAATGCAGCAATAAGAAACAACAGGAATTCGAGAAGAAGAAAATAATCTCCCGGGAAAAGCCGGGGTTATCAGCTAATAAAACTATAAAAGAATTTTTTTTATTTTACCAAATTAATTCCTGAGCCTTCTCGCTTGACTGAAGGTTTTAAAGGCGGCTTCTCATTCCAGTCAACAACGCTGATATCATACGGACGTCTTCTCTTACGACGTACACTTTTTGGAGTATACTTCAGACGAAGACGACTTTTCCGTCTCAGCATCATAAACTCCATCCCTCGTCCTGCATTGTGCACAGGAGCAGTTTGCTTCCAGCAGTGGTCTCGCTGCCACGGTGATGACTGAACGGATGAGTTGTCGTCAGAAACTTTAAAACAAAACCAAAAAATTTAATATCTTGGATTTAACTTTTGGATAATTTTATTTCATTGCAGTAAACTAGCAAAAGAAGGTAATTTAAAACCAAGGATTCACCCAAATTCAAAATTTTGTAAGGGGCTGTGCAGAAATAGGTTCTACATCCAAAAAATGTTTAAAAATGAAGAATAACATGTCATGAAACTTTTTTCCATTCTGCCATTATTTATCTACATGTATTCGGGATTTTCATAAAATATATAAAATAAATTACATTCACTTCAGGGCTACTATTATAATTATAGAGATTATCATTTTTGATTAATAGAGTACCCTTTTTGTACATAATTAAGTATTTATTTAGTTAAAATTGACAATATTTCTCGGCTTTTGGCCATTTTCATAGTCAAAACAAAAACCTAACTTAATATAAACTTTATAATAGGTTAGGTTTTTGTTTTGACTATGAAAATGGCCAAGAGCCGAAACAATTTTATATCATTTTGAAGGTCTCACTAAAAGAAATATTTTGGTGAAAACAGAACTGAATTATCTCTATCCGTTTTAAAATGGCGGCAATTTTTATGGAAATTTTCGATATTTACAGAAACCCCTTTATTTTCTAAACCAATAAATATTATTCAGTTCTGATTCAAAATCCTTAATCCTTGGTAACTCAGTTTTACTACGGTATGTCACTTGACAATGTTTTAATGATATCCAATTTTCGATATCCAATCATTATCATGCTTAAATGAATGTATTTGTGTTGTTTTATTGGATTTTAATGTAATCTATTTTAAACCAAGGAAAACCCCTATCAGAAGCACGAGGCCCTCCCAGGCGCAAGGCCCTGGGCGGCCGCCCTTTTGCCCTACACTAAGGCTGGCACTGCGAGTTACCGGTTACTTGAGGCAAAGCTAGTGACAGATCTTAACTTACAATCGCCCAGGGCAAAATCGGCGTTCGACCCCCCCCTCTCCACCCGCCCGGCACCTACACAAGATTTATAACTTAATTTCTAACTAGCAACCCACGTCACTTCATGACTTGAAAAACACGTACAATGACTAGAACATTTTTGGTAATGACAATTATAAACTATAGAAGAAAAAATACACATAATCAGGTATAGGAATAAATGACAATGCCAATAAAAAAACGATGAAGATTAAAGAAACATGCACATGATTTGGACTTACTGTGAGGAACTATATTTTTATAATTGATCAACAAATGAATCTATTAAAGCAAATATTATTTTATTTTATTCTATAAAATACCGTGACTATACGGCTAATGTCCACGGCACGCCTATTTTGAACACCAGTTAGTGCATCTAAGTTGTTTAAAGGAAAATAATAAAAAAATAAAACATATTTAATGAAAACTTGTATTTATTTACTAACGTTGTACCGTAAATTAACTGGTACTTAACCCTTGAGCGGGCGCTTCACCGGCAAATTGCGAGCGGGCGCATGCGGAGTTATACTCTGCAACACTATATTGCACAAATTTTTACCCATTTCACTTGTTTTATAACGATATATTGTATTTAAATGTTGGCAAACTTCATTAGGAATCACATTTCATCGTTGATGCAATTAATTATTCAACTTAATAGGTGTAATATTTCAATTGAACATAGTAAGTAATTTTCTAGTATAAAATATGTAGCCCTATTAATTATTATTTATATTTTTGGACTTTTCCTTTCACTTCTTTTTTAAGAAATCAAAAGGAAAAGTCCAAAAAATTTAATAATAATTACAAATCCATGAACTTTCATAATCACTATTATGAATTTTAAAAATAGGTATCACTGTCTTTGTAACGGGAGAGGGCGCTCCACAAACTGAGACGGCATCTCAGAATTGCAAATAACGAGTTACCAAGGGGGGAGTGGGGGGTATAATTAGATTTAGGAGATTCCTGGAATGAGGGGCGTAAAGTACGGAGCCGGACACGACCGTCAACACCCATTATGCTGCTTATTTCAACATAAAAAACACGTGCAGAGGAAAACTCCGCGTGAGCCTGCTGTATTATGAAGACAATTCATTCATAGAGGAAGCAAATATTTGGATATCTGGAGAGTGATGGCAGCTTCTCTGTTATGAGATATAATGTCAAATAAATATTAGATATATTTACAAATGAGAATACATTATATTAAATATTTACAAAATAACAAACTTTATAAATATTACAGAATTTAAATATACAGTGTGAAAACATAAAAAAAAGATATTGAATAATGTACAAATATATGGGAGGATGCAGGGGTGTACCCAGGGGGGGGATATCGGAATATGTCCCCCCCCCCGAAATTTTTGGGGATTTTGGAAATTTTGGGGAGGATTAATACCTCGTTCATAATGAAGGTGTTGGTATCACTAAACTTGCCGTTAAACAGAGAACACTACACATCAATTACTCACTAAACTTTTATGAGGGTTTTAAATACAGTACACCTCGGATTATCCGGATTAATGTGGCTGAACACCGATCCGGATAACAAAAAATCCGGATAATCCGAGGTCATTACAATATCGCCTAGATAGCGATCGCGTACCATAGCCCCTGCTAAATTAATGCTGCAAACGGCGTGTCAAGACTGTACAAGTCTTTCAAGCTGTACAGTCTTGAAAAACTTGTACAATTTTTACGCATTTTAACAGTTTACGCATACCATTTTTCTAACTGCGCTCGATTCTTCCTCCAGTCACTAACTAACTGTACTTCTTTGTTTGAAATGGATCCTAATCAAAATATAACTGTACTTGACCCAACGTCCAGTTCCTTTGCTAATTTTTTACCTGATTTCCCCGTGTCAAGTCTTTTGACAGCATTCAGTTTCTGTTCTAAAGTTAAAACCACTTTTTTCTTTTACAACCACTCACCTTGAAACTCAATATCAGTTCACACAAAGAGTTCACAACTATAAACATGTAGCCTAAATTGGCGGCAATAAACTAGCGAAATTGCCATAGGCTAAGACTTTGCAGATTACAGCAAGTGCCCTAAGTAGCAAACCAAAAAACTTTGTTACGAAAATGATGTAATGTACTGTTCAATTATTGTGATTCCAATACACACATTGTATACACTAATGTATTGCATTTACATTTTACTTTTAGAAGGCGCATTTCACTCGTGAACTCACTAAAATTAGGTTTTTCCGTGACTTTAATTTTTTAATTTCTCGGCTGGACCGGTCCGGATAGTCCGGGATCCGGATAATGTGGGGTCCGGATAATCCGAGGTGTACTGTACTTAAATTCTATTATTTTAGAGATAATTAATTCGGGGATTTTATATTGGATTAGGGTATTTTTACCTATTGCGGTTATCGTGAGTAATTGACGAGAGTAGGCCTTTAAGAACATTCAGGCAAGCAAAACATCCTGATGACAACAGTGGCCATTGGTGTCCGCGATATTGTCGTCATCGCCAACGTCGTCAGATGTGGCAAAAGACTCATCATATTACGTGAAAAATATTTATGGTAAAAAAATCACGATGTTAAAATGCAGAATACGAATATTGTACTTCCTTCTTTATTTTTTAAATAAAACACTCGTAAGCTAACTAGCAAAAGTAACCAATTTTTAACATTTAAACAGAACTTCATTAAATTTGATAATTCTTTTCGGTAATTTATTGAAGAAATTTGGCCCACTGTAGAAAAATATTTGATTGAAAGTTTTATAAACCTTGGGTGTTATGAGTATTCTATGATTTATGGAATATGCGTGGTATGCGTTTCACGTGGTATGCTAAAGATCAGTGGTACCCGTGTTACTACTCCTTTCGTAAAAAAGCTTTAAAACTTCATACGTATATTAATGTTGCAGATGTAGAATCTTTAATTCAATAAACAATTGAAAGGAACTGTCATATATTAATTTCTTTAGGATAATTCTTAAAAAGTGATTTTGAAGCACCCTATTCAGATACTTGAAGGCTTCGCCCCAACAAGTCCGTATTGAATTCAAGAGTCAACCAACGCAAAGTATAATATTCTCAACAGTTGAACAGAACAAAAGTTTCTCAAAAAGTAAAACTTCCCAATAGATATTTTTAACTTAGTGCTCGATATATGTTTTTCCCAGTTTAATCTATTCACCCCAGTTATGGTATTCACATTATATCCACTACGATGCAAGAAATAAACACAAAATACAGTATATATAGAAAATCAATGTAACAAATACTTAAGACAAGCAGACAAAACACATCAATAACACAATTAATGGAAGTTAAAATTATTACACAGGTAAAAAAGAGGTACGGGACAGGTAGACAGGGAACAAGACACATTTGTAACATAAATACAAGTTGAACACATGAACAAATCAAGAATTTGGACCTTTCCCACTACCAGTACTTTTTTGGTTTTCGTTATTTCTCTACCACTTGGTAAATGTTCTATTGCACAAAAACTATTCTTCTATCATTTTTACATCCTCTGTGGTATTCATTATGTACTAAAGATCCGTTATTGCTGGCCTTATCTCTTATTTGGTAATTGTTTGATACCCCCTCTCGATCTAACTTTTCCTATAGCTTATAGTTTAACTGGAAATGGAAACAATTATATTTTAGGAAAACAATTTTTATGAATAAGAAATGGTAATTAGGTTAGGTTAGGTTTGGCTAAGCTAGGTTAGGAATCACATTAACAACACAAGGATCACTGCACACCCATGATGACGCCTTTCCTTATCTAAATCTAACTTAGCCTAACCTATTTACTACTTTAATTGTTAAAATATTTCTACAATTATATATACAAATCAAGTTAAACTGTACAATATAGAAAATGTTAGATCATTGAGGGAGATATCAGAAGAAACTCGATCAACCGTCACTCTTTGATATCCGTCACTGCTACTGTACTTTTTAATGTGTCATAATAGACGCCATAAAAACATTGAACATGTATAACTTTGAGTATAGCAGTTCTGTTTTACACTTGTGTAACTGAAATTTAATAAGAAATATGTATAATCCACTTATACAGTGTATACTTTCTTCCAACATTTTATAGATCTACACTTACTGAACAGGTTTATAATGAAATTCCTGTTACTCGTCTATTCTCTTAACCGCCACACTCTCGGTCCCAAGGGTGAGGTTAACAGAGGTTCCACTGTATTTGTTCACATAAAAAATATATAAAATTTGCATCATGATTTTATTTTACCCTTATACAAATATTTTGCATTTAATTAAAGTTTCTAGCTATGTATTCCGATCCAACCTATCATAACTAATTAAATAAATGGAAAATTAAGATCTGGTAGTGAATTATCAGGATTGCAATAAAAGAAGTTGAAATAGTGAATTAATGGAAAAGGACCAAGAATTTCAATACAAAGTATATTCAACATCAATAGATCAAACACCTAAGACAGATGGGCAAGACACATTGGTAACATAATCCAAGGAAGATAAAATTAATACACAGTTAGCAAGAGGTACAAGACGGCTCAAGAAGGAAACAAAGACATGACACGTCATTAACATAAATTAAGAGGCTACAATGAATTCACAGGTAACAAGAGGAGCAAGTCAAATCAACAAGAGAGGTAACACCACACATCGGTCACATAAATACAAGTTGAACAAATACGAATTTCAAAAGTATGCGGATGAATGTTGATAATCCCATCTATCAAATATTGGCTCTTGTAATACCCACTGCAACTCTAATACAGTAGACCCCCTCTTAACTGTCCCTGATGGGACCGGACCTAAGTCGGATAACTCAAAAAGGTTGGATAAAACGGGTAATCCTCTAAACACCTAAAAATAAAAGCTCTGTTAATTTAGTGTTTCATTAAAATAATTCTAAAGCAGTTTGTGGGTTATTTAGAAAATGAACTATAATTATCAACCTATTTTTCAAAATATTTATTGTATAAATGTCATATTTTATAAACTAAACATTAGAGAAGGCGAAATGTTTTGTTAACACTTTTAATAAAATGTTCATGTATTTTTAACAAATTTTACGTAATGCAGTATGTAAAATTTGATTGTCAAAATTAGTGATAAGACAAGCAATCATTGCATTATTACAGGTTAGGCAGTTGATTTAAAGCTTCTTACTGGAGACTTGAGTCTCAAAAACCCATTGCAGAAACTTTGAGTTGTCTTCCCCCCTCTTCTCCACTTTGTTTGTTAACAAAACAAACACACAACGTGCGTGTTTTTTTTGTTAACACTTTTAATAACATGTTCATGTATTTTTACGTAATGCAGGACCAACTGATTGTCAAAATTAGAGATAAGAAACAAGCAATTATTGCATTATTATGAGTTAGGCAGTTGATTTATAGCTTCTTACTGGAGACTTGAGTCTCAAATACCCCGTTGCAGCAGACCTGCATACACAGCGAATTTCAAGTGCAAAAGAATATATTTCAACCCAACACGGCGAGATTTGACATGTTTTTGTAAGATCCATAAGAATAACATGGAGAATGAGTATGCAGGTTTGCTGCAACTGGTTGGTTTTTATTCAATATTTAGTAGATCTGAACTATAAGAAACCATTTACCAAGTTTTATCACGATATGTTGAGAAATAAGCGAAATATAGAATTTTACTTATTCCCCATAAGGTTAACATTGGGACTACGTACTGTGTTTACCACTTGCAATATCTCGGTAAACAATGGACACAGAGCAATGATTCAAAATACTGAACAGTTTGTTTTTTCTAGCCGAATTAAGTGGTGCCGAAAACAAAAATTGGATAATTTTTATTTTTCTATGTGAAAAACTGAAAAATCCTATTTTTAGGGGGGTTTATCCTCCTTTACACCCCCCCCCCCTTACGATGATCCGATCTTGCTGGTTTACAAACTCGTCCAATTGATTACCACTTTACATGTCCATACCAAATTTCACAAAGATCGGACCATTTTTGCGGCCGCTATCATGCTAACAGACACATAGATATATATATATATATATATATATATATATATATTTAAAATAAATAAATATAGATATATTTATATACAAATTCGAACGAATAGTGTTTTTTTTTCTGGGGCCCTCAAAACGAAAAGTTATAATGGTCCCGAGCTTAGGTCTTACCATGAGACCTATGGTAATAGCTTCTTCCCTATAGGGGAAATTCGCTAAAACCCATTAGTTGCAAGAACTTTGACTTTGAGTCGTCTACCCCCTCTTCCCCACTCAAACAAACACACAACTTGTGTGTTTTTTACCCTAATGATGAATGATATGATGGTTTCCGAATAAGAAAATGAAAACTCACAGAAGTTTATCGTACTATGCGCTTTGAAAAGCACCTACTGTACATTTCAATAAATTAATGAATGCTGTATTTAAAATATTTTAACCTGTAACAAACAACCTGTGTAGTTGAGCGTTAAGTTCCTATCATCGGATATGGGAACGGAAATGCCGTGATTCAAACTGATATCAAAACAGGGTCGGTTAAAACGATCTTTAATCTGACCATTAAGGGCGGATAATCCTATCGTCGGTTAAAACGAGGTTGGTTAAGAGGGGGTCTACTGTAAACACTTCATGCAATGTAATCGGAACTGGAACTTCATCATTGTAATTTTTCTTAGGCAGTTGTAATTTATTTTTTGAATACAGTTTCTTCTTGAGGTACTTGACTGTTTCTCTTTTTGTTTTGGCGTACTCGGAAAGAACACAAATTGGGCCAAAATACAACCTCTTCCATTCCTTCCATGTAGTCATACAGAACAACGACCAATTGACTGACACGAAGGGCATCAGTGTCCACCTTTTTAGCCTTTCTATGCGCTTATTATAAAACTTCTACACCAAGATCTTCAGTCATCAATGTCGTCAGTGTTATCAGCTTTTTTAGTCTTCTTTCTTCTTCCTTTTTATTATTTTCTTCTTTTCTTTTTCCATCTTTTCTATCAGTTTTTTCTCCCTTAAATTTATCGATTTTCTTTTCCAGTTTCAGACTTTTTCCTCTTCTTCTTTTTGTATGCAATACTTTTTCCACTCACCAGAAGTGATGGCTGACAAAAATCTGACTTTGATTTTTGGTTTTATTTTTTTGTTGACACCTCAGGCCAGAATAGTGCCTTTTTGAAAGGTGGACACCCTTTCCTTCATATGTGTATGGCATTTGTCACTAGTTGAAATCTGCTGTTGTAGCTGGTGCTATTATAAGGGGCGTTCATTGATAATGGAGATCAGATGGTGACGGTACTAGGCATGTTTTTTTGTGTGGGGGGGGGGCTAGGGACCCCCTTGGGGGAAATACCCTTGGCTATTTCGACCTTCGAGAGATCTTTTGTAACATCCTTGTTTCAATCCCCCAGCTTTAGGCTTTTAGCATAACCTACTGGCAGGTTGTCGCCCATTTTTTAAAATTTCATCAAGCTCCAAGATTGCCTTCCCTAGATATTTCAACCTCCTATAGAATATTGCTAAAAGTTTTTTTAGACTTTTTTCTTTTTTGGGGTACTACCAAAGAACCCCTTTAAGAGGAAGGTCTTAGTGGGGGCCCCAGCAGCTTGGAGTTGCCCCAGGTTTGGAAGTTGCATCAGGTTGCTTGGAGTTGGAGGCTATTGTTTAAGCTACTAACAACTCTAGATGACAGCCAAGCAGTTCCAGCTGACGGCTTGCAATGGGACGACAACTTCGATGATATGCCCTTTCCATTTAAGATCGTGGTTCCAAGTTATGAAATAGATTTTTTTTTAATTTCACCCTTGGCAAAAGCCTTAAAGATAACACCCCCCGCCTCTACTGCAGCAAGCATGGACATCCCTGCTACCAGCACCAACACCAATACCACACGAACCACCTTTCCCACCACCAGTATCACCACCATCACTATTGCTGTAGTAGAAAGTAACATTCCCTTGAGCAATAATAATATTGGTACCTGATCAGATGATCAAAAGTTACGACTTCGAAAAACCTTATCAAGTGACCATCAGGGACAGAGGAGGATGGCAACGGATAAGGTCTAACTTGTGAAACTCAACCCTTGTGTGTTCTACACTGATGGATCACGCAAAGGAGGAAGGACTAAACTTTAGAATTAGTCTCCATTGTTAAAATCGAAGTTAAGAATCAATATTTTTTGATTTGATATAAATAATCAATTTCCTTCAAAAACATATGTTTTATTGTCATTAATGTGAAACTTATTTTAAATAAACATTTTAGGTTAATGTTTATTGTTTATAAAATATCGGTTTCAGTTAGTACTTTTACCATCCTATTACAATTAGAGGTACAGACAGTCACTCGATTGCAAAAATTTTCTTTGCCAACTAATTTAGTTTCTTGTGGTATTATGATGAGTCTAGGAATGAAACGTAATAGAAGTGATGGATATATTTGGCAGTGTAACAACGTGGATGTAGGTAAATGGTTCGAAAATTCCAATATGTCATCAAGTAACATTAAAGATAACTTTTATATGGAGCCATAAGTAGTTTAATTTATTGCAGGTAAATTACGAACCTAGCATTTAATCAGCAACAAGCGTTACCTGGTTCAACAATTCCAGTTTTAATTTTTTCTACGATATAATAGAGGGAAGGACATGTTTGACTCGTACCTAGGCAATTTTATGTCTCGGTTATACCGAAGTGTCGTGCAAAGTATATTTTCTCAATGTTTAGAGGGTGCAGCTAAAGTTTATGTACTTGCACAGTAATTGTAACAATGTTTTTGTGATCTTTAATGTTTCAATTAAACCTGTTGGAATTATTATTTATTTACTAAACCATCATGCAGATTGTTCAGATCAGCTGAACAGTTTGTTTTAAGACTGCGCCTTGATTAAATTTTATTCACATAAAAAATCATCTGATTTTTTAGCGAATTTCCCCCTTTAGGGAAGTAGCTATTAACGTAGGCAGCATGGTAAGACTTAAGCACGGGACCACCGTAACTTTTCATTTTGATGCCCCCAGACCTCAAAAACACCGTTCGTTCATTTTCATATATATACCTGTCCGTAGGCACGATAACTTTCGTAAAAAAAGTGCAATCGCGATGAAATTTGGTACATACGTCTAGAGTGACAATTATTACTTTGAGTTCAAAAACCAGCGCGTTAAGTTAACTTTAAGGACGGTTTTTTGACAAAATAAAATTTATTTTTAGAATTTAATATCTTTATATTAATTTTTTGTAAATTTAAGTGTCAAAATGGGATTCGGCTTAAAAAAACAAACAATTTAGCATTTTGAATTATTATTCTACTTCAATCCGTTGCTGAGATATTGAAAGTGCTAAACACAGTACGTTGTCCTATATTATAATTCTGGACAGCCTTACTGGCGGGTGGCGAATATTGTAATCTCCCAAAATGTCTGCTAAATAAACACATGTTTTGGTAGAACCATTGACTTTATACCTAAATTTTTTTGTCTCTAAAATCAATGGTAGAACCAAGGCGACACTTAGTGTCACCTTGGTAGAACTGTCAAAACTTTGTTTACATTTCACCTCATTTACACAACAAAAGAATGCCCTGTAATATTTCACCGAGAAATTTCTTACGCAATTAAAATTTCTGGAAAATATTTGCGCAATGCATCAGCTGGTCTTTTTGTTTTGGCAACCCAAGGCCGAAGCCAATGGGGGGGGGGGGGAGTTAGGGGGTCAGAACCCCCCCCCCCGAAATAGCATTGAAAACGTAGTAAACGGGGTTGAAAACCCCCCCGAAATAGTTGAAACCCACCCCAAAACCCCCGGACAAATGCAGAGGGGCCCGGAAACAGATGAAAAGGGTCGAAAATGACGATAAAGGCGCCGAAAAGCACACAGGTGAGTAAATCACCCGGCGACCCTGCCGAAACCCCCCCCCCCCCCCGAAAAAATTTCCTGGCTACGGCTTTGTGGCAACCTTTCATCTTAAATGATTTGTTTTCAAACAAGTAAGGTCAAATGCAACTGAAGTGTACAAGGGGACTACACAATGTCCTCTGTGTTCACAAGACCATGCATTATTTAAATGTAAAGAATTTTTAAGTCTCAAACCTCAAGAAAAAATACAAAAGGTCAAACAGCTTCGTAGGTGCTTTAACTGCCTATCAGGTTCTCACATGGTTGATTCATGTAATGCATCAAAATGCAAAGTTTGTTCCAAAGTGCGTAACATTCTGTTGTATGTCTCCAAGGAGGAGACATTCGATCACAAGTTTGGTTATCAACCTAAATTAGATTCAAGCTCTAAAGCTAAATTCAATGCTAAATCAATCAACAGCAACACCAATTCCAGCTCACAGGAAGAGAATCCTCTAAGTAATAACAACCCAGGTCCCAAATTGTTATCTTCAGGCCTCGGTTCGACGACAAGAGTGTTGCTGTCTACAGCCATTATAAAGGTAAAAGATTGTAGTGGCGAGTATCAATCATGTAGAACTCTATTAGATCCTGGCAGTGAAGGAAGTTTCATTTCTCAAAGTTGTTTTAAAAAATTAGGACTACCACATCAATCATGCCACGTTGCAGTTCATGGAGTAGGTAACAGCCATGCAGGTTTCACACGAGGATTAACTTATTTTTTCATACAAACAAAACAAGATGAAAGTATTCAAGTTAAAGCATACATCATGAATAAATTGACTAACGTCCCATCACTCATTTCATCCATAGATCATTGGTTTCATATTCAGAACTTAGATCTCGCGGATCCATATTTCTACAAATCAGGTCAAATAGATATCATTTTCGGAGCTGACATCGACACAGATTTGTTACTAGATGGTGTAGTTAGAGGTCCACAAAACACTCCATCAGCTATCAATTCAAAGTTAGGATATTTGTTGTCAGGCCAAGTATCTGATTCATCATCAGGTGAAATTCATTCATTTAGATTATCTCTTAAGGACAGTGACATAAACACTGCAGTAGAACGTTTTTGGAAGATAGAAGAGGTCAGCCAGGAATCTACTTCTCCCATTCAAGAGAATGATATTTGTGAAAATCATTTTCTCACCACACATTCTCGAGATGAATCCGGAAGATTTTGTGTGTGTCTTCCTTTTAAACCATCAATTACTGAACTAGGTGATTCATTTTCAACAGCATACAGCAGATTCAAAACGTTAAGAGTCTACACTAACCCCTGAGAAACGTGAAAGTTATCAAGCTTTCATGGAGGAATATATCGATTTAGGTCATATGCATCCTAAACTCACACAAATGACATCTATCAAAACACCCAATGTTCATTGTTACTATTACCACATCATGCAGTTTATAGAGAAACAAGTTCAACTACTAAAACCAGAGTTGTTTTTGACGCTTCATGTAAAACGACCTCAGGTACTTCATTGAATGATCATCTTCATGTCGGTCCCAAGCTGCAAACTGATATAATGGCATTACTAATACGATTTAGGTTGCATAAAGTAGTATTTACCGCAGACACTGAAAAATTCTACAGGCAAATTTCAGTTGCTAAAGCTGATCAATGCTATCAAAGAATTCTTTGGAGGATATCTCCTCAAGAACCAATTCAGTCTTACGACCTTGCCACAGTTACTTATGGAACATCATGTGCGCCTTTCCTGTCGATAAGTTGTTTACATTAATTGTCAGATACTATCAAAGATCAGTCTCCTGAAGTAGCTAGGATACTAAAAGATGATTTTTATGTAGACGATCTTGTTAGTGGAGCAAGTAGCATAGATCACGCTATATCGCTCAAAAATGAATTAATTCACACAATGAATCAAGCTGGTTTTCCGCTACGTAAGTGGCCATCAAACGCCAGGGAAATTCTGGATGAAATAACATCCAGTCAGACAATATTTCAATTTCAATCTGAAGACTCTCTGGTTAAATTGCTTGGAATTTATTGGGACCCCAATAAGGATGTATATATGTATTCAATCAACTCATCTAACTTACCTTTCAGAATAACTAGGGGTGTGCAAATCGAATAGTTTATAACTATTCCGAGAAACGAATATTTATGTCAATGGTTATTCGTTCAAATGAGATCAAATTTTAAATCGCAGCATGTAAGTATAAATACCCTTTTGCAGCAAACCTGTACACTCAGCAAATTACCAAGCATTTTTTAGCAACTATTCAATAATTAATATAGGTAATGTTATCAAAACAAAAGTGTTATTTCATTGTGTTTTCTTTACTCTTGTTCTTACTTTCTCCTCCCCCTCCCTGTATTTATCTTATTTAATTATTAATAGCATTATAACAAGTCAAAATAATATAGGTCAAATATCAATTACTAAGGTACACAAAGGTACAACTAATCAATTGTTAAGAATTTAGAAATTTATTGATTCCCCTTAAGCATAGGTAATATTCATTTGAATAAGCATAATTAGGTCAATAGTAGCAATTTCAGGATTTGGCTACTTAACAATTCCTTTTCTACTGCAACCTAAATTTGTTCACTTTTAGGCCTCTGCATCCCTTTGTTCCTTTTCCTTTTAACGAACCAATAAATTATTCGATCAGGGACTAGGCTTAAGGGATAGACCAAAGAATTACATATAAAACTTGGTTCACCAACTACTTCATATCTGAAGAAAGCCTTACAATTATATTTGTGCATTAATGCCTGAGAACAAAGATTTTGATTCTCCTAAAGTAGGCCTAATACTATAAAATAATAATATGTCAGACCAGTAAACTTAACCTAAATTTTAAGATAATTTACAATTGCCATTTACTCACAACAAAGTTTATTTTTTTACATTATAAACAGCAAGCAAACTCATTAATTATTATCATAGGCTTAAGTTGTCAAACCAACATTGTACGTTATCTAAAAATGACCATTTTAATCACGTATCAAAATAAACACGCTCCGCCTGATTCGTCAGATTTCAACAAAATAAAACCAATTTTTTATCTTTCAACGTTTCTATTTCTACGTAATTGCTTATTTGAAAAATAAAGAAATCTCAGTGATTGAAACAAACACGCGATAGACATTCTCGAGTTATTAACAACAACTAAACTTCAAAAGCAAAAGCAGACAAAGTTTCGAACGACGACGAAATTCGAAAACGAAAAGACAAATAATAAACAGGTCCGCCAACTCTTTGCCAGCCCAAAATTATTGTACTTCATCGTATCACAGTTGGAAGCGATGGTGATCCCGGATGCCATTTAAGATATTTACGGGCTGAAAAAGTCGTACGAAACACCAACACGACTAATTATTTATGGGGTATTTACGGGATATTTCGTTTTGGCAACTGAAGACGACACTGGACACTGTCGGTCATCGGTGAACTCTGATTGGTCTTGATTGCAATTCTCTCTTTTACCAACTCAACAACTCAACTGATGTTTCGTCGGTAACAGATACTGGTTGAGACAGAACTGATGAAGGATGGACTACTATTTGTCATATGATTTAATGCTGTGATACTAGAATTTATCTTACGAAAAAATTCGTTGTCGTATCTTGTATTTTGCAGTATATTAACATAAGTACTGCATGACTGATCAACACGGCAGAGGGAATTTGGTGACAAAACTGCGATGTCAGTATTATTTTACAGCAGTTATTCATCTGTTGTCTGTCCACGTGAGGACTCAACTGTTTCTGATGTAAAAAATGGAAACCAAAAAAACGTACTTTCATTTTGAAAATGGGAACGTTTTCACCTACTTTTGATTTTATGCCAGTCCTTTAAATATTCGATTCGGTCATATTGAACTTCTTTGCAATCTCGAATCGAATCGAATATCACAATATTCGATTCGAAAAAGTTCGAATATTCGCACACCCCTAATATTCTTAGGGGTGTGCCAATATTCCAAGCGAAAATACCAAGCGAACTATTTTATCTGAAATCACACGTCTATTAGATCCATTAGGTTTATTATGTCCAGTAATAACAAAAGCAAAACTTATCATGCAACAAACTTGGTTATGCACAAAAAGTTGGGACGAGACAGTTTCAGACGATCTATCTAATGATTTTCTTCAATATTACAATAGTTTATCTCCCCTCAAGAATCTTCAAGTACCGAGAGCTTTAATTTATTTGGTTCAGAAGTCTCTTATGAATTATTTGGTTTTTGTGAGCTTATGCAGCAGCTTTATACCTCAGGAGCACTTCAGCATCGAACGTATAAGTCCAGTTGATCTGTGCTAAATCGAGAGTAAGACCTCTTAATAAAGTCACCATTCCTAGATTGGAGTTATGTGGTGTATTGTTATTAGCTTAACTTGTTAATAAGGTGAAATCTCATTTCATTTCATTTCATTTCATTTCATCTTTATTTACAATCTTCAAGATTACAAATAGTGTCAAATGAACTTAATCTATATACAATTCAGTTTTGTTCTCTGTTTCTTCTATGCATGTTGTTGTTGTCTCCAGAGGAAGAATTCTGCTACTGTGTAGAACGGCCGGTCTTGAAGCCAAAGTTTTAGTTTTCGGGCGAACTGTTGTTTGTCGGTTCTTTTCAGGTCTTCTGGCAGAGTATTCCACATCTTGGCCCCCCTGTATCTCGTACTTTTTTCCGTTGCGCTCGTACGGTGCACAGGGAGGCAGTAGTCAATTGCATGCCTTGTGTTGTACTCATGTATCTGTGCACTTGTCCTCATTTCGTCAGGTGCCTTGACATGGATGTAAACGATAACCTCGAGAATGTACAGGTTTACAACAGTTAAAATTTTTAGCTGTTTGTAAGTGTCCCTGCATGATTGTCTGGGCTGGAGATTTCCAAGGAGTCTTATGGCTCTTTTTTGGAGAACCAAAACTCTTTGGATATTCTCAGCAGTAGTACCCCCCCATACCACAATTCCATAGCGAAGGTGAGTCTCAAAAAGAGCATAATATGCGATCTTGGCTGTTGCCATGTCACTTATGCTCTTCATTCTTCTTATTACATACAGTCCTGAGCTGAGCTGGCTGCATAAGGAGTCAATATGGGGTGTCCAGGTGAGACCTTCATCAACTATTATGCCGAGGTATTTGGTTGAGGTAACCTCTTCCAGGTCAGGTAGTCTTCCAGTAGCTTCTCTGTTTCTGCCAAGTACTAACTGTTTTGTCTTTTTCTCATTTACTACCAGGTCAGAGGCATGGCAGTATTGGATTGCCGTTCAGAGCTGTGTATGAGGCAACTTCTAGTTGTTCAGGGTCTTTACTGGCAAGTAGCAGAACGGTGTCATCTGCATACATGACAGTGTTGCTGTAATTATCCATGTACTGTGGAAAGTAATTTGTAAAAAGGATAAAAAGCACGGGTCCTAGTACAGATCCTTGGGGTACTCCTCAATTAATAGGTCTGATTTTTAAGTTTATTTGTTTGGTTTCTAAACAGCTTGTATGCTTGATTTCTACTATTTGACTTCTGCCTGTTATATAGCTTTTGAACCAGTCCCTTGTAGAAGGTAAATCAATTTTACCTTCTACAAATACTTACTTGTTTACTGATTCCACAATTGTACTAGCATGGATTTCTAAACCCCCAGACACATGGAAGACTTTTGTTAACAGCAGGGTTTCTCAGATTCAATCTCTTACAAACATATCAGATTGGAATCACATTAGTTCGGAAGATAATCCATCAGACATAGCTTCAAGAGGTGTGTTAGGTAGCAGTTTAACCAATCAAGATCAGTGGTGGTTTGGTCCCTCTTGGCTCTCAAACAAAAACTTGGAAATTAGTCCACCCACGTCTTATGAAATTGCACATATTCCAGAAAGACGATCTATCAAATGTACATTAATCACACAGGATGATTCTTATGAGTGGTATTTAAAATTTGGTTCATTTAAAAAAGCTGTCAGAGTAACAGCTTATTGTCAGATTTGAAAACAATCTCAAACTACCTAAGCAGAGCGGACCTCTTACGTCAAGTGAAATAGACAACATTGTATCCTGAAACAAATTCAGAAAACTCATTTCTCTGAAGAAATAATGTGCTTACAGAATAAGGATTGTGTGAAACGCAATAGTAAACTGGCAAGTCTTAATCCATTTCTAGATGACAAAGGAATCGTTCGAGTTGGAGGACGGATCCAGGGCCGCCGAGAAGCCATGTCAGCCAAGTCTGAAATTTGGGGCCCGGGCCCTCAAAGGGCCCTGGACGGACAGAAATTTTATTTTTTATTTGAGATTTTCAGGCCTTGAATGACAAATTCAAATTGACTTAAAAATACACCGTGTACATACGTATGTACAATTAGTGTATGTAACTGACTACTCTAACATGCATTGATTTCAAAATATAAAATCTTTCTTTAAAAAACCCTAACCCGTCGTCAAAGAACTACGCAACGCTTAACACAGATCAGTTTAATTAATTGGTAGGTTGCTTTTTAAAAACAACTGTTTTCTGAGCACGGGTCTAGGGGTAAAATAATGAGAGTACAGTATTAAATTACGCGATTGGACGCGCTAAATTACGCGATTGGCCGTGCGTATTTACCGATCGCGGAAGAGTTGCGCAATTAGTGCAACTTGGTGAATTAAGCGACGTCCAGAAACTTGAATATCGGGCGAAAAATCGTGCCAGTTTTCTAGTTACCATGGATCCACCGAATAAACGACGGGAGTAGCTTTGCGAAAGATTAATTTTATTCAACTATTTTTTTTGTAGATGGCAATTTAAAAAACCTACTTATAGGCCTAGTCTGAAATCCAAAAAATATGTAAAATTTGTCTCTTAATGATTTGAATTTCGGGGTTTTTTTATGCCTCTGGACTGGCTAAAACGCAAGTTTACAGTTCAAATTTTGCGGAGGAGGGCCGGACATTGGCTCCGCTTCAGGGGCCCACGATATTTGTAGACTTGGGGCCCAGCTTGGCTCTCGGCGGCCCTGGACGGATCCAAAACTCCAATCAACCGTATGATACTATATATCAAATTATTCTGCCTGTGAAACATCAGTTTGTTCGTTCTCTTATATCACATCTACACAAAATTCATTTTCATGTTGGGATACAATTAATTATGAATTTGTTGAGACCTATGTATTATGAATGTATTGGTTGATTGGCCTATCATGGGTAATTTGCCTGAATCAAGAGTAACATTCACTCGATGTTTTCATGCTACTGGTTGTGACTTTGCAGGACCCTTCTTAACAAAACAGGTTAATTCAAGAAGCAAGGAACTCCGACAAAACCTACTTAGTCGTTTTTGTTTGTATGCGAGTAAAAGCTGTTCATCTAGAACTTGTTTCAGACTTAACAACAGAGACCTTCTTGGCAGCTTTCAATCGTTTTATATCCAGAAGAGGCATCCCTGCACATATGTACTCAGAAAATGGTACTATTTTTGTCGGTGCAGACAACAGCATTAAAAAGTTCCTGAAAGAAAATCAAAATTTAATCAAGGAATCAACAACAGACAAAAGCATCACTTGGCATTTCATTCCTCTTCATGCACCAAATATGGGAGGACTCTGGGAATCAGCGGCTAAGTCAACAAAGTTTCACTTAAAACGTGTCATAGGAAATCAAGTATTATCATATGAAGAGCTAAACACATTAATCATACAAATAGAAGGAATTCTGAATTCTCGACCGTTGTGCAGAGTGTCGGATGATCAATCCGAAGTTAATATTTTGACTCCCGCACATTTTCTAATCGGTGAAAACTTGGTTTCTCTGCCAGAAAAGGTGGATTCTGGGCACATCAGGTGGCAGCTCATTCAACGAATGAGACATTCATTTTGGGAAAGATGGCAAAAGGAATATCTACACATTGCAGCAAAGACACAAATGGAAATTTAAAGACAATATTGTACAAAAAGATGTTGTTTTAATAAAAGAAGATCACATGCCACCCAATAAATACCTTATGGGATGGGTTGTAAAAACCTGGACGTGATAATATTATAAGAGTTGCGGAAGTAAACACACAAAATGGAATTTTAAAAAGACCAATGAACAAACTTTTAAAAATCCCTGTGTAACTG
This sequence comes from Flexamia atlantica, assembly GCA_035578135.1. Lineage (NCBI taxonomy): Eukaryota > Metazoa > Arthropoda > Insecta > Hemiptera > Cicadellidae > Flexamia > Flexamia atlantica. Next base: position 159,377,511 of record JAQJVK010000001.1, read on the forward strand.
TTACGCCCGGGAGTATGTTCAGAACAGCTGAACAGTTTATTTGTTTTAAGACACTGCCTTGATTGAATTTTATTCATATAAAAAATCATCTGATTTTTGTTTGTAAACATTTTATAATTGAAAATATAGTTGTGATTTTGTTGAAACTTACTTTTTGTCATTTTAATTTCACATAAAAAACAGTCCACTAAACCAATTCAATTTCTTTTTTTTTAACACAGATAAACATCTATGTTTTAAGTTATCGTTCTGATGAGTTGTTTAGGTTAACATAATCACGATTGTAAATATCGAAACACATAGATTTTTAACTTTGATTTTAATAGTGGAGAAGGATTCTAAAGTTTAGCCGAAGGAAGGTCTGGCCTTGGAGTGCATGGGAACAAAACCCACCTCTCAAAGGCCATAAAACTCCTACAGTCTTTCAGGCAGAGGTCATGTAAATAGAACATTGTGCAAGAGCATAACTTGGACAGTCAAGCAGCTCTCAAAGTAATATACTCATATGTTTTATCCGCCTGGTAACAGTATTCTTAAAGTAAAGCCCTAAGCGACCTCACTATTAATAGAGCGCTTCCTCCTCTGGTTCCAGACTGCATTCTTTGAACCTTTGACAGCCTTTCTTTTCCGATTTTGGATTAAAGAAAGGCAAGTAGGCTCTGAGGGTCACTAATTGGCCTTGGCTGTACTGTGTTTTTTTCTTCCTTCAGACTTTTTCTCCTTGAAGAAGTTTCTTTGCATCAAGGCTCACGAGGCCAGTGATCGTGAAGCCAATCTTAATTGGTTCTGGCTTACAGCTGTGTCCAAAACGGACTTCAGCAATGTGCAAAATCTTCCTTTTTGATCTTTGCCACACCATTCTCCAATCTCCACTCTTGAACTGTTTCAGCGAATTTCCCCTATAGGAAAGAAACTGTTACCGTAGGTCTCATAGTAAGACATAAGCCCGAGACCATGATAACTTTTCGTTTTGGGGCCACCACAAGTAAAAAACACCATTCGTTCAAATTTTTATATATCTATCTGTCTATCTATATACATATATGTATATATATATGTCTGTGAGCATGATAGCGGCCGTAAATATGGTCCGATCTTAATGAAATTTGGTACAGACAAGTAAAGTCAATAGTCAATATTCTTTATTGAAATTTCTTGGAGAAATACAATAGTGTCAGTTCTGTAAGTTAAAGAATCTACAAACATGGTTTGTATCTAAAAATTAAAATTGATAAAAAGAAGAATGCTGATGTGATGTAGTTATGCCTCGGTTGTTCTTCAGGTATTCCAGTTGTTCAGGTTTTCCAGTTGTAGAATTCCTCTAATGAGTAGAAGGAATGCTTCAGCAGCCACTCTGTCATTGCTTTCTTGAAATGATTTGATGTGTGGCTTCTTAGTTCTTCTGGAAGCACGTTAAAAAACCTTACTCTTCGATAAGAGGGTTTCTTTTCAAATAAACTGAGACGGTGTGTTTGTAGAGCAAAGTTTTGTCCGTTTCTGGCGTTGTAGTGGTGATGGTCTGCTAGTCTGGCATTGTCTGTGTTGAGTGTGTATAATGTTGTTTGCAAAATATATGTCAATTTGCTTTTCAGCCAGGATAAGAGTTGAATCACCCGCGTACATGATAATATCACATACGTTTCCCAAGGTGTTAGAGAAATCATTTGTTAGCAGGATGACCCAGCATTGGACCCAGTGCCGACCCCTGGGGTACTCCTCTTTTAATTGGCATTAGCTGAGATTGTATCTTGATGTTTTTGCTTGCGTCTCTTACTGTTAGTTCCACTAATTGTTTCCTATTGTAAAGGTAGCTCTTGAACCATTCGGCTTCCTTCCCTTGTACGACTAGGGTTTTTAGTTTCTTTATAATGAGATCTAGACCTAGACAGTCAAAAGCTTTACTGAAATCTAGAAGGATGTCTGTAGCAATATTACCTTGTTCCAGTTTATCAATTATAGTTTCAATGAATTGTGCTAAAGCGGTTACTGTAGATTCCCCTCTGATAAACCCATGTTGGTGAGCGGAGAGAAGGTTATTGCGATGCAGGTGTTTTGTCAACTTTCTTTGCTCTACCTTTTCGATAATTTTCGAAAAGGTTGGTATGAGGGAAATTGGTCTATAGTTGCTAGCTTCAGCGGGTGATCCATTTTTAAATTTCGGGTAGACTTGATATTTTGAGGCAGGTTAGGAAGGTGCCTTGTGCAAAAGATCTGTTCACTAGATGGACAAGAGGTGTGATGACTTCTTCTTTGCACGATTTTATAATTTTTGAGGAAACTTCATCATGGCCAGCAGATGTTTTTGCTTTCATGGCGTTGATTACCGATAAGATTTCAGTGTGTTAAGTGGTAATCACTGGGACGAGTTCGTGAACCAGCCCGATCGGGCCACCGGAAGAGAGGGTAAATGGGGATAAATCCCTCCAGAAATGGGTTTTTTGCGTTTTTTTACACGCAAAAAATATAAATTATCCAATTTTTGTTAGCACCATAGAATTCAGCTCGAAAAAACGAACAATTTAGTACTTTGAATCATTGCTCTATGTCCATTGGTTACCGAGATATTGAAAGAGGTAAACATAGTACCCCAATGTTTAAAAACCATGTGGGGAATAAGTAAAATTCTATTCCTTGCTTATTTCTCAACATCTAGATGAGATCTAATGTTTAATCATCTAAACTCCCCAATATTTCCATTTTCATGGCAGCAAACCTGCATACTCATTCCCCATGTTATCCTTATAAGAAATAAAAAAAAATATATATCTTCCTTATTTCTAAACATATCTTAATAAAACTTGGTGTATGGCTTCTTCTAGTTAAGATCTATTAAATATTGAAGTAAAAACAACCAGTTTTAACATACCTGTTGCAGCAAACCTGCATACTCATCCCCCATGTTATTCTTATGGAGATTACAAAAACATATCAAATCTTGCTATGTCAGATTGAAAGATGTTCTTTTGCATTTGAAATTCGCTGAGTATGCAGGTCTGCTGCAACGGGGGTATTTTTTCTATGCCCCTTTCATTGGATGGAATATGGCTAGATCCATGGGCTGGAGGATGTGGGTTGCGTTCGGATAGATAAGCTCAATCTGTTTGGATGAACAAAATTCAATCAGGTGAAATGTTGCGAGCGACGAATGTCCATCCACAAATAAAACCACAAGCCATTGTATCTCTTTTGCCAGCAGCCAAGGGTAAAAGACAATTGATATTTATTTGAAAAATGTCTCCCCATCATCCATCCGAATTCAGATTTCCCGATCCCCCATGAATCTGGGAACTTCTTCACAATATGGGCGACAGGAATCCTTTCATATGTAGACGACCATTGGTAGCGCAAAGTCTGACCAGGGATGCCATCAGACATTCCTTATCATTGTTTCTAGTAATACTGTACATATGTTTCTCGCCTCTTCTTATGTAAATACTCTTGCCTTTTGGGCAAAGGCTTTCGTTTGAAAGCCTTTTTTCGGCTTGCCTTTGAAACAGGCTTCATGGTTTTTTGATGTGACGTAAGCCTTCACCTAGTTGAACCATTATCTGATGCGGTTTTTCATTCCTGAAGACCTCAATGTCATCATGGCCTGGCTTACCCTTGATGAAATATCAAGTTGCCTCTGGAGAAAGAGGGATAACCACTTTTCTCCAGGGGTGGCTTGTAAAACGGCGTTTTCCCTTTTAAAGTTGATCATCAGTTTCTTGATGCTTGGTAGGATTTGGTAGACTTAATCCAATATCCAAGGTCTTCTTCTTCTTCATTAGCTGTCAAAATCAACAGTCTTCCCACCTTGCAATTTCAAGCATACTTGTCGCTTATGTGGTCTTTGAGAGTCTGGCAAGGTATGACAAATTGTTTTGCCGCAGCCGACACCGACATTCCCCCCTCTACTCCTAAAATAGCTTCTTCTATTGTCTCTTGAGAATGAGCTGTCGTGGGCTGATTTGCTGTAACAAGCGCCCTAAAACCAATCAAACTTGTTAGTAAACTCTACACAAAATAATATGATATGGGGACAAACTTTGAGTGATAAGAGAGAGATGTTACTAAGTTAAATGATTTTTTATTAGTTATGATGAATGAGAGCAAAAATTTACACTTAAAATTGGCCCTCAATAGATCTATTTTAATATAAAATGTTGAGAACTGTATTTTATATTTATTCATTATTGTATTATTAATGTATTATTGCTTATAAATATTAAATTGATTAAAATTGAACTTGTTGAGGACTTTCAATCGGTCGAGGTTAAAGTTTAAGATCCGAGAAATTGATATGGACTTAAGAACGAGGCCTGATTTCGCAGCTAAAAACCGTGATGCAGATTTAGTTAGTATAGAGCTTAATACCCCCGTTGCAGCAGACCTGCATACTCAGCGAATTTCAAATGCAAAACAATATATTTTAATCTAAAATAGCGAGATTTGACATGTTTTTGTAAGCTCCATAAGATTAACATGGGAAATGAGTATGCAGGTTTGCTGCTACAGGTATGTTTAAACTGGTTGGTTTTAATTCAATATTTAGTAGATCTGAACTAGAAGAAGCCATTTACCAAGTTTTATCAAGATATGTTGAGAAATAAACGAGACATAGAATTTTACTTATTTCCTATAAGGTTAACATTGGGACAACGTACTGTGTTTACCACTTTCAATATCTCAGTAACCAATGGACATAGAGCAGTGATTCAAAATACTAAATTGTTTGTTTTTTTGAGCTGAATTCAATGGTGCCAAAAAAAATTCGATAAATTTTATTTTTCTATGTAAAAAGCTCAAAAACCCCATTTTTGAGGGGGTTTATCCCCCTTTACCCCCCCTTCCGATGGTCCGATCGGGCTGTTTCACGAACTCGTCCAATCGATTACCACTTCACATGTCTGTACCAAATTTCATCAAGATCGAACCATTTTTACGGCCGCTATCGTACTAACAGACACATATATATATAGATATATATACCGGGTGTTCCATAATAGTCCCCCCCCCTAATTTTTTCCTACATTTTTTCAAATATCAGTTCCACACCACCCCCAAACATTATTGGGTAGCTAATACTTCATTTTGAGGGGGTACCCAATTTTGGCCGCCATCTTGGATCCGCCATATTGGATCAAAAATATTTTTTCAAATGTAAAAGTGGTGTTGTGACCCATAATTTCGAATTAGATTTTTTCACTGATTACAATGCCGCAATCCGTTTTTTAATATCTCAATTGGTCCTCAAGATATGGGTTCTTTTAATTAATTAATTTTCAACCAATTTAAACATTACAAATTGATAAAACAGGCTTATAACCACAAAATAATGCTAGATAGTGACGAATAACCACCATCAGTCATTGTTGAGCGATTTACACTTAACTTTCACCGATGTAAATTGTTAAGCCGCCATCTTGGATTCGCCATTTTGAATTGAGGTAAGTTATTTCAAATATGAAGTTGGTATTGTGACCCATCAATTCAAACTAGTTTTTTATGCCGAATTCAATTCCGCAACCCGTTTTTAATTATAGTGTTTAGTTTTCAAGATATTGACATTTTTCTAATAAAAATATAAAAAAATATGATTTTTTCAAAAACTAAGTTTTACAGCTAAAAACGGGTTGCAGCACTGAATTCGGCGTAAAAAACTAGCTTGAAATGATGGGTCACAATACCAACTTCATGTTTGAAATAACTTACCTCATTTCAAAATGGCGAATCCAAGATGGCGGCCGAAAAATTTACATTGATAAAAGTTAAGTGTAAATCGCTCAACAATGACTGTTGGTGGTTATTCGTCACTATCTAGCATTATTTTGTGGTTATAAGCCTGTTTTATCAAGTTGTAATGTTTAAATTGGTAGAAAATAAATTAATTAACCCTTTTAGTGCCGGAAAAAAATTTAATGTAGTTGCAAGAAGTGCCGGACATTTTTTCATTGTTACCTGCAAGAAGTGCCAGGCCTTTTTTAGCAAAAATGTAGGGGCTTGGGAAGAAAATCACAAAAAATGTATTTATTAACATTTTTTAACAAATCTTTTTTTATTTGTTTCTAAATACCTATACTATTTATAAATGACAAGAAGAAAGACAAATTTCAAGTTTCTGATAAAAATAAATGTTAATAAATTTAAAAAAATTTTTGCATCATACTAATATTTTATGTTTACACTAAAAAAACATATTTAGATTTTACTCTGATGCAATTTTTATTAGTTTTATGTTAAACTACGTTAAAAAACAAGTAAAAACCATGTATAAATCATCAATTTACTGTAATAGGTTATGAATTAACAAAACAAAAACGATAACCTTGCAACAATGCAGAGTTGAACAACGTCACTAAGCAACCTACTTAAAACAGTATTCGTATTCCATATTTTCACTAGAAACATCATTTAACATTTAAAAAGATCCACAATAACAAAATACAAACTATATTTCAATTATAACCCTATAGGTAAAACAAAAACATAGCCTAAAAATTACACAATCGAAGTTGCATCACCGCCATATGAAATGCATGGTTATTTGTCTGCCAACAGCTGCTTGCATTTCAGTATGTCATTTCAGCTAACCATACAGACAGTTCAGGAGAAAAGTCACATGAAACGAAAGATTTGACTATAGAAAGGCATTTGGCACGAATTCCAGCCAGTAAAAACGAAAAAATATATTTTATATGTATAAAAATGTAAACGTCTCGCTACGAGATCCTGGCATACTATGCAGTTAGAGACAGGATCTCGCTAAAAGATCCCGGCACTAGCGGTAGTTAGTGTGCGCGTCTCGCTACAAGATCCTGGCACTAAAAGGGTTAAAAGTACCCATATCTTGAGAACCAATTGAGATATTAAAAAACTGATTGCAGCATTGTAATCAGTGAAAAAATCTATTTCGAAATGATGGGTCACAACACCACTTTTACACTAGAAAAAATTATTTTGGATCCAATATGGCGGATCCAAGATGGCGGCCAAAATTAGGGACCCCCTCAAAATGAAGTATTAGCTACCCAATAATGTTTGGGGGTGATTTGGAACTGATATTTGAATATATATAGGAAAAAGTTAGGGGGGGGACTATTATGGAACACCCGGTGTATAGATATATATACAGTGTGTAAAAAAAGTCCGTCTCCTCCTCCTTAATTTTTTTGTTTGTTACAACAAACAATTATCCTTTGGGGAATGATACTAACTTAACCCTAACTATTTTTTGACGTTACCAAAAATTTTGAGTGTCCCCCAAAAATGGGGGATTTTGGGGGCAACTCAAAATTTTCAAATGCAAACACCTTTTGAGTGACCCCTCATTTTAGAGAGCTTTCAAAAGTAGATGAATGGTGAAAATTGGAGGTCTCTAACGTGTTTCTATCCAAATTGACAGCTTGTCAAAGTTTTGAATACCACACATCCTTGAAACCTGGCGTCTAGGGCATTTGGAATTTTAATTCACCTGTGGTGACGTCAAAATGAAACGAGCCTAGGAAAAGTTTTACTAAAAGAAAAAGTAGTCTCTTTTGGTGGTATTCAAAATTTTGAGTGTCCCCCAAAAATGGGGGATTTTGGGGGCAACTCAAAATTTTCAAATGCAAACCCCTTTCGAGTGACCCCTTATTTTAAAAAGCTTTCAAAAAGTAGATGATTGGTGAAAATTGGAGGTCTCTAACGTGTTTCTATCCGAATTGACAGCTTGTCAAAGTTTTTTGGAGTCGTATCCAAACTTTGACAAGCTGCCAATTTTGATAGAAACACGTTAGAGACCTCCAACCTCCACCAATCGCCAATTTTTTTAAAGCTCTTTAAAATGAGGGGTCACTCAAAGGGGGTTGCATTTGAAAATTTTGAGTTGCCCCCAAAATCCCCCATTTTTGGGGGACACTCAAAATTTTAAATACCACCAAAAGAGACTACTTTTTCATCTAATAACATTTTTCCCAGGCTCGTTTCATTTTTACATCACCAAAGGTGAATTAAAACTCCAAACGTCCTAGACGCCAGGTTTCAAGGATGTGATGTATTCAAAACTTTGACAAGCTGTCAATTTGGATAAACACGTTAGAGACCTCCAATTTTCACCATTCATCTAATTTTTGAAAGCTCTTTAAAATGAGGGGCACTCAAAAGGTGTTTGCATTTGAAAATTTTGAGTTGTCCCCAAAATCCCCCATTTTTGGGGGACACTAAAAAATTTTGGTAACGTCAAAAAATAATTAGGGTTGAGTTAGTATCATTCCCCAAAGGTTAATCGTTTGTCTTAACAAACAAAAAAATTAAGGTGGGGGGACGGACTTTTTTTACACACTATATATATATATATCTAAAAATTCGAACGAATGGTGTTATTTGCTTCGGGGGGTTGCAAAACAAAAAGTTATCATGGTCTGGGGCTTAGGTCTTACCATGAGACCTACGGTAATAGCTTCTTCCCTATAGGGGAAATTCGCTAAAACTAGTGTAATGTACAATTCATTTTTAAACACACATATATTAGTCTTATTTGAATAACATTAAAATGTCCTACGATTGAATCATAAGAAATAATGCCCTAATAGTTCAATAAGTTTTACTTATAGCACATAGTTGGTTAGTTAACACCTGGCTGGTTAACTAAGGTTAGCTACTACTTTGAGGTGTTTTTAGTTTAGACTACTACATTGTCCTTTTCTGTTTGTTATTTTTGTTTTTACGTGTATTCAAAGATTTCAAAGATTCATACTGTGAAAAAAAGAAATTTATTGTGTTTTACATTTCCTAAACTTACATTCCTTAGGTGCCACTAAAGTAGACATTTGGTTAGAGATACAACCTATATTGTTACAGTATAATTTAGTTAATATTTTCAAAGTAAAATAACTCTGAAAAAGAATCATATCGTTCTCATTTTACAAGGATTTCAGGGGTTCAACCGCCTTCTAAAAACTTAGAAATCTGTCTGCATCTTGCTGCAAATTTGCTCAGGTAATTTACCCGTGATCGGTAATTTGGCCTTACGTGCAATGGTTTTATACCGATTCCCACATCTTTCATGAAGTTACTCCATTCACCCTAGATCAGAAAACAATACCATTTTGATATTTCTTGGGTAAGGACAAATCACCCCAAACAGACAGATCTTTGGTTCTCTGGAATATTTCCTAAAACTTAAAGAAACAATTAGACTTCTAGTTTACTTCTGACAAATATTTTTTGTTTTTTACTCAATTTTCTAAAAATTAAAAATGTTTTAATTATTGTAAAAAAGGATTCATTTTAAAGGAAATTTGACAGTATTGTTTCTTATTGTTTTCATTAGAATTTCTGGATTCGGATTCCTAGGGTTCTCCTGTAGCACATATGAAGTATAATTAATATTATTATTAATATTAATTCATCTGTGCCTATAGGATGTAGCTGAGGTTTTTAGATTGAAATCATTTTCTAGAGGTTGATTTTTTAGTTAGGCTAGTTAAATTTATGCCTTCCGCATTCAAACAATTATCATCTTCATCTTATGACAAACCAACCAAAATTGTCTGCATAAATGAAAAATTATTTTTTTTAATTGTAAAGATACATTTTAGAATAGTTAGGCAGTTAGGCTATGTAGATAGCAATTTTTATATGGCCTGAGCTGAAATTAGAGACCTTAAAGCTCTGCTAGGCCAAGTTTTTGTGTGTGGCCCCCTATTGTGTTCAAGAGAGTTTAGCGTTATTCTGTAATTTTTACTTGTACATTTACTAGATGACGGACAACTTATAAGAAAAAGGGTTATTCCAGTTTTAAGTATCTCTCAAATGAACTATGTACAACTTATCTTCTACTTTGTGCGGCCCCCCATAGTCCATGGCCCCAAGATCAAGCCCAGCTAGCACTGTTTACAGTTCTAATCTTCAAAAGGTTCCCGGGGGGGACTGTCAAACCTTTTTGTTTGCTGGGGGGTAATATAATATACTTTCTAGGCTCGTTCCGTAGTTGTGCCCCCCCCCCCCCCCATCACCTAATCATCCTAATTGAGCCCCCCATTTGAAAAAGTAAGATGGACGCCCATGATGCCCCTGACCAAGGCCACACTACACTACAGGCCTTTTGTGGTGACGTCACATTATCAGACGAAATCGCAGACACTTTTATAATGTACTCTTATGGCGATTCACTGCCGCACTCTTAAGACTGTCGTACCCTAAGTTATTCGTTTAAGTTTTCGTTTAGAAACCATTATTTTTTCGAATCTGCATTAATTAATGAACAACCAAATGCGGTCGAAAATAATTTTAAAGAAAACAAGACTTTATTTCATAAACTTAAAAACCGGTAAACATTACAGGCAAGTAATTTGTTTACTTTTCATCAGATAATTTATTGGAAATTTGACAGTTTTGTTTCTTATTGTTTTCATTTCGATGTTCTAATGTCATAATTTTTTGGTAAATGTTTACGATTTTCATATGATTTTAGTTCTTATTTCCAACACAGAGCTAGGAGTTCGGCCGATGTTGTGACGTGGCATCAGGGAGGAGGGGGGGAGACTCCGGCCTGTAGTGTAGTGTGGCCTTGCCCTGACAGTTCAATTTTGTGTTACTTGTAAAGTATAGTTTAAACATAGCTGGTTAACTACTACTTAGGCCCGCTTTCTCCAAATCAGGGTTAACTTAACCCAAGTTTATTTTAACTTTTGGGTTAACCTATGAGGACTTTCTCAACGAAATTTAACCGACCGGTCAAGTTAACCCTAAAAATGTGATGTTGGCGGCACTGATTTGTTACTTTACGCAGTTTTTCATCATAAAACACATGTTGCCTGATTGTTGTATTTTGAAATTAGCCGGTTTTTAGGTTATGTTGTGATTGGTGATGGACAGTTTGATTCTTCTCAGCGAATCGATTCATATGAATCACTCAGTTTTAAGGAACCACAATTCGAATCAGTTCTTTGATTCATTGAACACGATGAAATGATTTTAATTTATCTGTGTAACAGTGTATTATTTTCAGTACGAGTTTCCATCAATTAAGTAACTGATTTAACAGTTAGTTCACTCAGTAGCTAATAACTCCTCAAAAAACACATTTGAGGGGTTTCAATGGAACACTTTTCCTACTTCTCTTATTGAAAATGCCATGGGTGATGATATTAAAAAATAAGTGAAAACAAACTTAGGCTGGATTACATATTACTTTTTTGATTTATTGCTAGACGTGGTGGTTTGCAGCTTGGCTTATTTAGCAAATTAGACAAATACAGTGGAACCTGGATAATTCGAACCTCAAGGGACCAGCTAAAAACTTCGAATTATCCATAAATTCAATTAAAGAAGTTCTAAAGAATGGGGCCAAAACATTAAAACTCCGCATTGTGAATTTAACCTCTTTAATAAATTGACACTCTAAAAGAATAAATTCATCATCAAACGCTAATTATAAATAATAGTTAAAGAACTGTAATCATAAAACAAAAATAACTACCTTAAAGTATAAACTACGTACGACGCGACGTACGATAACACAAAGAAACATTTCTGCTAGAAAAAATACAGTACGTTCTGATTCTTCTGAACTTGATACAAGCTACCAACCTAACTTCGTGTAACATTGACAATTGCACGCTCATTGACTTTCCGCTAAAGTGAGTGTTTTATAGGTCTGACATTTTGTCGACATAGTCACTACACTCATTTAACGTTACGTAAAAACTTTTAAACACTTAAAAACAAGACACTGCACAAATTAAAAAAAAAAACACTTTGTTTAAAGGACGATTGAAAATAACGGAATGCTGCACTTGAATTCGGAAGTTAGTTTGGCAGGTGGGGGGAGGGAAGGGGGTCGCAGTGTTGAGTAGCCTTTGTGTCGACACAGAAAACTGCGCATCAGGTCTGGCGCATGACTCATCTGCCGGGAGCGTTCTACATAAAATCAAGCGCGAAAAGACTAGTGTCGCTGCCACGGCGAGCGCAACCCTTTCCGAACCCAGTCAGCATTCTGTACTGTTTTAGTTTACATTATTGGTGTCGCGTTACAAGCGATGTTGGGGCAGGGTGGGAGGTGGAAGGAATGAGTCATTTGACCATAACCTCACACGCTATAGGTCTGGCGTTAATTTTGTATTGAATGTCGTAGTAAAACGTGTTTTCCAATGAATTTGTAACTATTTCCAGTCGTGGAATGAAATTAATGTACCTTAATTTGGCACTTTAAAATTCGAATTATCCAAAATAAAATTCGAATTATCCACGATTGTTTAGCATTGTTTCGATACAAAATGCTAGGGACCAAGAAAAATATTCGAATTAAAGAAGATTTCGAACTATACAAGTTCGAATTATCCAGGTTCCACTGTAATAACATTTGAAATATAAGCAAACATCCTGCGTCTGATGTATGCATGACGAATCGATCCTTTTGCAAAATGAATCGAGATTAATTTGATTCACTGGATCAGTCGTTCAAATTGAACGTATTCAGTGCTAGAAGGTTAACCCAAAAAACGGAGTTAAACTAGGTGGAAACATGGGTTAAACTTTAGTTGGGGTTAAACTAAAATATTGTGGTTGAGAAAACGGGGAGTTGGGTTAAACCAATGGTTAAACCATTTTTTTGGGTTAACCAAGTCTGGAGAAAGCAGCCCTTAAAAGCGTTTTTACATTAGAATTGAGGAAATTAATGGCAAACAAACTATATCCGGACCATTATTAGCACTAAATAAAATTTATTATACATCAACACTGTTAAAATTGAACTATTTTGATGCAAATTAATCAACCGTGGTTCTAATCTAATGTCCGTGGAATTGGTACAGACTTTAGAAAAATGCCATGATACAAATTTAGCCATTATACAATTAAATAATATCATAATTAATCATATGTTATTCAAACACAAACCATAAACCACAAAACCACAAGTTTTAAAAGTTGTACAATTATTAAGTTATACCATGTTTCACTAACCTGAATTCTTAGTCAAGCCCATAGCGAAGGTAAGCAAATCCAACAGGTGCATGATTTCAGGCGAGACTGGAGCAGGCAGCTTGACGCCAGAGAGGGACAAACTCCGATAGTCAAAAAGTGTAAAATAACCGTTTTTTTTGCGTCGGAAGTCAATCCGCGTTTATAAGGCTTTGAAAATAGTCACTGACTTCAGGTAAGTCACGGCGTTTAGGCAGCTTACCTTAACATTCAAATTTAAGACGAAAAATTTATTAAATCATGCTAATAAAATATTTATATGGCAAATGTATTGATCAAATATACACATATTTTGTTATAAAAGGAATGAACAACCATTAGAACAAAATTTAATATTACATCAATAACCACAGTAACTGGTTACTCATGCAGAGTTAATGAAGCAATTGTATTCCCTGAAAAATTGTGAATTCAGGGAAATAACATTTATAGTGATCGTATTAGAATACTAATAACCGAGATACGCGAAACGTACCCAGGAAGAATCACCCATTTCGGTTGCTGCACTCCAGGCAATGAGTGGCACAAGCAACCGCTTCCTCGTGACACAAAGAATGTATTAAATTCTAAAATATAGAAAACTTAATGGAAAATGTTTGACAATTCTGGATGTCATACCAAATTACATAACTGGCCTTGTATAATTGGCCTTAAATTGATGAACTGATTTAAATAAACACAGATTACATGAAAGGTCTTTTCATTATTTAATAACTGTGATTGAAACAAAATAAAAAACAATATAGAATAAGCCTTATTTTACCGCTAAGGGATGTAGAGCATTCCTGTTTTGGAGTTCCAACAGCAGGCCAGAACGTCTTTTTAGGAACAGGAATCCAGCATGTACGTTCTCCCTCCTTTCGATGTGACAGTTCCAAGATAAACTTTCCATCTAAAACAAAGGAAAAAGTCAAATTTTATAGGAGGTGAATATAGTCTTACGTAGTCATTAAACATTTCAGTTAGCTATCTAGCTAAAGTGGTTGCATTAAAAATTCTCTGAGATGTTAATTGAAATTGGATTTAACGTAGCAGCTTCAAATTAAATGTTAATATAGAATCCCTCGCATTAACTTTTCACCTATAGGCTTCTACGTCGAACCCAGTAGTGTCTGTCTACCTTGGTTAGCCACTGAGGGCGCCTCTTCAGAGCAAGGAAGAAATTCATTATTAGAAATTCATTGGTAATGGTGATTTTATGTTTTTGAATTTTTTTGTAAACGATTAGTAAAAGCTTGGTTTTTCCCCGGTCAGTAATGGCAAATTTCTGCAAAACTAAAATCAAAACTCAGAGGAAAACTGGCAACACAGTTGACCATCTAGCAATCCAACCTTAACCAACTCTTAATCCAACTTAGGCTAGTCCAATCAAATCAATACAGTACACTCCTGAGGCTCCAGGCTGTCTAAGGTTGTTCTAAGTTATAAACTAAAACTTTTTTTTAATTTTCGGTCAGAACACAAATAACGTGATTAACATGACCTAGGTTACTCTGTTACAGCTTCACTTGCAGTTTGAGATTTGTTCATAAAAATGCTATAATAAGCTGATTATCCTTTAGTACTACTACAAAACATATGTTTAGTATCAAACAAAGTGTATTTAGTGTTGTTTAGTGCCAACGGATAGCGCTGTTGTTTCGATAATTCGGCCCTTTACTTATGTGATGCCTTCTCTTAAAATTCTAAGACCTAGGCCCTATAAACAAATCTACATAAAAATTCCTTTATTTCACACAAAAATCCGTCCAGCCGTTCTCGAGTTATGACTGTGAAATTGAAAAACCCTCAATTTTAATTTATGGCTTGTTAATTTATGGATTTTGTTTCAAGTAAAGATAAAAATATCAATCATTTGTTACTTAATTCAAGTAAATACTTGAAAACTTTCCAAGTATTTTTTTATAATAAGCACACTCCATAATAACCTAATTTCTTTTTCAAAAAATTTAAAATCAAAATAGCAAGAGGAACTGACTGAGTTACCTGCTGAATGTCAACAAATGTTCATATGAATGTAAACAGACATCAAAGAGTGAGTTCACTATGGTTAGACAAATTCAGGCTGATAGGAATGCATGTCAGTATATTCGGCATTAGGGCCTCCTCATTTCTATGTCATTCTCATGAGGCCTCATGCGGAAAATAGTTCAGCAAATGTTTGGGCAATTTGGATTCACTCTCGTTAAGATATCTGTACTGCTGGTCATCCTTTTACATATTATCCTCTTCATCAAGGTATTCTGTTCTGTGCTGTATACAGTAATGGCTTCAGGGCCAATTTTCAGAGGAGGCCATTTTAGGGGGGAGGTGGAGGGGTAGTTTCAATAGCCAGTAAACCCCCCTTACCACTTCTATGTGTGACATAACATGTTACACGTTAACACCTTAAATATTCTTTTAAGTAAAACTAGTGAGGGGCTAAAAGCCTCTAATAAGGGAAAATTCAAACAATCCTTCTTTGTTATAGTAGAAAATTCCGTCATAGCAAACTGAATCTACCTTATATTGATATCTGGCCACATGGTTTTCAGTTAAGTATCAGCATCACATGTTTTTATGTAAACAAACAGATGTTTTAGATCCCAATGCTTTTTAATGGCAGATATTTTATGTTATTTCTCGTTTTCTGGTGAATTTCAAGCAATTTCATTATTTTTCCGGCCGTCACGGAATAGAGACCTTTAATATGAGTCCTCTCCCATCTTTCTATGACTTGCCATACGCCCACACTTTTGACGGAAAGAATCAACTTACGAAATTAAATATATGATAACTGCCTCCCTGCTAGATAAATTATTTTGATTTGTTAGGTATCGTGTTAAAAACACCCCCAAAACCAAGGTTCATAAAACCAAATAAAGCTATACAATAAATATCTTGAAAAATAAAAGGCGACCACGTGTGAGGTCCTTAATATGTTGTTTCCTGTTCAACAATGGTAGAAACCACTGACGTCAGTCAGTCACTGGTATACTGAGCATCTTGTATTTGAATCTGCTAATCGGCTTACCACATACAAGTTCAAAATTGATGTATATTATTATTTAGACACAACTAAGTCAGAGTGATTCTGGGATGAACAAAATTTTAGGCAAATTTTAGGTTGATTAAAATCATTATACAGGTGCTGTCAACCCAGAACGGCAAAAGCTTATAAACAAAAAATAATCAGAATGACTCATAAAATATCAAGAATAACTCATAGAGTAATGATAACAGCTCATCCTTGATCAAATCAAGTTCGATTTAACTGTGGCTAATAATTTTTATAATCAACTTTCCAGGGTGATATGCCAAGACAATCTTAAATTTTATTTTGAAATCTCCAAAATGATTTTAATACGGATAAAACTCTACAAGCATATACTAAGGAATATACAATCCTATGTTTCAGATAATTAACCCCTTAGGCGCCGAGTAATTAGCTCCCGCGGTTTTTAAAAGCGTGCAGTTTTAATTAGGCCTACACGATCAACACGAAAACGCCAGGTTTTCGTCTCAAAGCGACAGGTGCGATACTGCAGAACTCATGGTGTGGACGTAGTTCCAGAAAAATCCACTAGAGTGCAGCACCAAACGGTCTACAACTCGTCCATGTCAACTGTACAGTCCTGGCAGGAAAAAAACCTAGCAGAACAGTTGTACCAACATAAATCAGCTGAGAACGTCAAATCCGAGTAAACTCGGATCAACGATCACCTTCGTGGCGGTCAACGAAGCGAGGGTGATGCACGAGATATCTCGTTCGTGGCGGAGCGCATACAGAATACTACCACGAGTTAAGTCGTGCGCAGCGGTTAAGGGGTTAATTTTTTGTCTAGGGTAATTTAGCATGAGGTAGCTTACGTTTCCCTGGCCTAAATCTAAATTTTAAGTTTAGGTGGTAAATTGGCTAAACGCACGTTTAACATATTTACTCTAAAAAGCCAATTTTTAGGCGCTGCTTAAAATGACGCCAAGTTTAGCTTAACCACTGGATAACTTAACTCGGGACCTGAAACCACCTCTAAGTAATTTGAGGAGGAAAAAAGGAATTCTAATTTGGTAGGAACTTAGTTCTTGAATAAACTTGATAATAACCTTAAAACTGCAATTCCTTTTCACCACCAAGTAGGCCAACATCCCTGTTAATCTATTGGGAACATAGGCCTACATTGTTTAGTCCTCCAAGTGCTTTTACAGTTGGCTATTTTTCATTAGGCATATTTAACTACCTATTATGCCTTTATTGAAATGGTTTGGCCTAGTTTTTAACAAATTAACATATAGGTCTGCCAGTATTAAACATTTTTATAACACAAATTTTTAAATCATCATAGGCTATTCTAAAAATTTGTCAATTGTAGGGACAATGCTATTTATTTTTATTTTCATTTTTTCTGACTGAGAGACCTCACACCCAAACTCTTACCTGGGCGTTAACCTCTTGAAGTCCACGCCCGCACATATGCGGGATGACCCCCAGCCCGCCGCTGGTCCACGCCCGCCTATAGGCGGGATCAGACATCATTCAGTTTCAGTGGTCCTTGACTTCACAGACTAACAAACTTTCACTCACAAGTTATATGTTTTTTTGTCAGAAAACAAGCTTTCTAATGGTATATTTGGTTTTGTTATTTTCCCGGGTGGGAACACTGGGAAACGAAATATGAATTGCACATTTAGTTGCGTCGTCAGCTGTTGCTCAGTTCGTAAACAAAACGAAATGGCTTCGCATGACCGGCGTTTTCTTCGTGATTGTGAAATAGCGGAATTTATAACTAATGATAGATTTAGTGACGAATCTGAGTGTAGTGAAAGTTATCACGAATATGAAGTGCTACTTTCACCGATTGACAATCTTCAAAAATCTCCAAAATAACCCGGACCGGGCATGTATATGGTAGTAAAAATACCCGGACTTTAAGAGGTTAAACCTCTGCCTACTTGCCCAACTGGGTCTCAGTCGTAAGATTGATGGTGAAGAGGGAGTCAAAATTTCTGTGATTCTTTCAGAAATTCAAAAACAGCCTTACAAATGTTAGTTGGCCTGGTCAGGCCCTAGAAACAATCAGGGTACAAGTTTCATATCTTCTCTTCTGCCGTTCGTTTCTATAGCAGAGACGATTCAAAATCTGATGTTGACATCAGATTTCATTGTAGTTTATATCGATTGTTTCGTTGCTAGATGAAAACATATTCATCAATAGTGTCTTAGAATAAGATGGCAGATGATGAGAAATAAGATAATAGTTGTTTGGTTTGTGAATTATAGTAAAATAGGTAGGCTAGGCCTAACGACTGAATTCGTTTTTGGCCAGCTTTATTATGTTTTATAGTTTTAGTTAATTATATTTACGTTAGGTATGTTTTATTGTTCTTGAGAGAATCGAACAGTAGCCTATAGTTGACAATGATTTTGTTTATTGAATGTTATCGATGATTCTGACAGCTGTTGAAATAGTAAACTTCGATTAAGTTAAACACAATAGGTTAGTAGTTGATTACGGATTACCGAAACCTAAACAGAGTAGGCCTACTGAAAACAAAATTGATCTTTGCCCATATTAATTATATTGACCGGCCCAGTTCCAAAACCTGAGCGCAAAACATATGGAACATACCTAAACTATAAAGACAGAAATCTTTATGAAACTCTTACCGAATTTGGGTGGTATTTAAAACGTTCTGGCACATACCCTTGACCATGACATAAGACATTTATTGGTCATATTTTACATTATTACATGCTGCTACCATGGATTTTTTATCAATTGGTTCTTTGACGTGAAAAGGATTGTCAAATGTTCAATGTTTAAACTGAACATATGGCTCTAAAATCTGCATTTCAAATAAATGAATATGCAGTTTCATCAAATCTGGGATGGTAATCTTTGAATAAAAAATTAGCCTATGTTGGCCTAAGTAAATACCTTTAATACCTCTAAAGACCGGGACGCAGCATTGGCTGCATATTTTAACCGGAATATGAGTGAAGGATGAGTGTAGCAGGATGAATGTGGCATAGTCTTGTAGTCTTGTTACTGACTAAGGCCGACATGTTCTTTAGACAGGACTGTTAATTAATAGCCCAACTCGGCCAATGGCAACTAAGGGACCGACATTTTGATGTGGGATCCGACCACAATTTTGTCTGGTTCCGGTTTACAATTTACTAACTGGTCTAATTATGAGGACGGTCCTATGAATGTAGTACTCAATAGTGCGGTGATCCCCACTAAGGAACATGTCCACAAGCCATCGCACAAACTATCCATAATTCGTGACCTCCAAGTGGCTGGATTACAGCACATGCAAGGGACAAATGACTATAACAATGGCAACAAATAGAAACTGGGCCCACTAAATTATTCTCTGCAAAGCTTTCTCATAATCACATTAGCATTCTCCGGTTACTGTAGCTCGTCACACCTTGCTACTCAACAGGATTCCCATAGGCCTACTAAGACTGGAGTTTATTGAGACCATTGGCCTCCATGAAGAAATCATTCAAAAGTACCTAACAATTCTACAAAGCACAGATAAGATAAATAAAGAACAATAAAACATGAACTTAATAGAATGATCAACTAAAGCAACAATGCTAAGGTGTCTAAAAATTGGCTACAGTAGGCTAACAATAACAAATCTAAAAGCAATGAGGGCCCAGAACGCCAAACTAAAGGGCCAGGAGAGACCTTATATTGTTTGAAACCCTTAATTTAAAAATGAGTCCAATAATATTGCCTTCAATTTTATTACAAGACTAAAATTAGCAGTTTGTTAAATAGGCTCATTAACTTATATGATTTAAAATCCGATCTGACTTACCTTTGAAAAACTTCAGTCTTCCACCACTTATAGAATTGGCAGTATCAGAATCACAATTAGTATTCACACTAGGACTGGAAGGTCCATTATTTTCTTGTAATTCCTTTTTTAATCCTCCTGACAAATCACCATTCATAGGCCTACTACTTCGTTCTTCTGACCGATCTGACATTTTGGTACATGATGTAGGGTCTAATTCTTGTACACGCATCTCATGAAACCCATGCCCTGAATCAAGAGGAATTGTCCATCAACCGGCTCCACATTGATTAAATTTTTCTTGAGTAGGGTGTAATGTAACCAAGATGACCCATTCCGAACCTAGACGGCTAAGTTGGAGCTTGAAAAGATTTTTGAGAAAATCATGAACGGTTATCTAGTGGTATTAGTAAGCACCCAAAGACATTATTACATTTATGAAATTTTAATTGTATACAGTTGAAGCATATAATCACATAAACCACTTCATTCAGACGTAATTTATTCCGTTGGAGAATTATTCTAGTTTTCATAGACAATCCAATAATTATCTACCGCTCGTCGCTCGTCGTCAACATTCCAGTGTTTCCGTGTTCCTCTGCCAGTCCATTGAACAGAAATCCAACTTCCTAAAAAAATCCTGTATTTCCGTTTCTAATGTTTAAATCTCAACCAATAATATTATTTTATATACATTATATTTATTATTTACTATTTACTCATCGAATAGGTGAAGTAAAGGGCCTATGGGGTTTTTTGCAGCGGTTATAAAAATTACTGCGCGAAATGAAGGTGTTTACATGGGCATCCATCATAAATGTCCATCGCTCAATCCGAGACCGAACAAAGAATACAGTTTTTATCAGTGCAGCATTGCTTAATCGTTCAATTAGGATGACCTGGATGACCTAGAGGTATTGACATGGTATTGGGGGGGAGGTTACTGGGCATCCATCATAAGGGCTCATCACTCAATTACAATCATGGGCTCAATCAACAAAGATGACCCTGGTGGTGTTGGAGGGAGGGGGGGGGCTTATAAAACTACGGAACAAGTCCAAGTGATGGCAAATGTCCGCAAAAATCCTAATCAAAAAAAGTCCAAGTAGCAATTCACACCACATGATACCATTTGCTATCAGTAGCCAATAGTTTAATAATACCTCAGGAAAGGAATGTACAGCTTATTGTTGCCAAAGGATTTATTTTTAAATGTGAGCATATTCAATTTATGAAAGAGAAAATGTTATTTTGATTAATTTTATGTAAGTGATGAACAGGGCCGCCACAAGACAGTTGTCCCGAGACCGGTTCGGGTATTTTTAGTGTCGCCTAGGTCCGGGTCTGTAAATCAGTAAAATATTTCAGAATGTTAAAATGAAAAGGGGGGTATTAGAATTTATGGGCCCTGCACAAGCTAAATTTACTGAAAATATCAGTCTCCAAGCAAGCACACTTCATTTAGCCTAACGGTTTTTTCAAATGCAATGAACCAAAATTTACTTTTAGCCAGTGTCGCAATTAACTGTGTCGCGCGGGCCACTGTAGACTACTCAAAGGCAAAAGATCTGTAAAGAATAATGAATAGTATAATGTTCATGGGCGCCGACTTTTAAAAAATATTGGGGGGGCTTAAGATGTTATTGACGGAGGGGGTACAGGTAGGTATTTCAATATTTTTCCCAGATTACCCTGGCTGTCCTTGCAACTATTAAACTCTTGTCATATCTGTTTTACATACGGGAAGAATAGAATATAATCTTACAAAAAATTGCCTATCATAAGTGAATTTACGGCCGATTGAGCATTACTACGATCTGCAAATATACAGCACAACCCAAAATGGATGTAAAGTAATCCAAACAAAAAACCTAAAATTATATTTTTTACCTCTAAATGTACAGTAAGATTTAAGTTATCTTGACTGAAAGACCTCACAGAGTAATGAAAGAATATTTGGCTTGCAACGTGCAATCTGCGGCGGTCTCCCCACAGAATTTGTAAAATAAGACCTAAATAGCATTTTAGGTAGAGTTACCGTGGTCTACAGGAATGAAAACATACAAAGGAACTCCACAAATTCGTATGAATTAAGAGACAAATATTCCTTATTTTTTGGGATTTAGAAAAATTTTGACAAAGCCTATAAGACAATTTTTTTAGAGCACCATTTGCACAACAAAATAATTTGAATGTCTATCATTTGCAAAGCTACTTCTGTCGGTGAACTTGCACGATTTTTCCAACCGTTAATCATGTTTTTGGAAAATCCTGTCATTCACCCACTATTGGTAGACCTAAAAAATGGATTGTCTTTTTCGGCCGTTCATTCACCAAGCTACAATATTTTTGCAGCTCTCTTCGATCGGTAATATGTGAACCTCTTTTCTTCAGCTATTCGTGTGATTTGATACGTTTTACACTCATCATTTACCCTAGCGATCGGAAAACACAGCTGTTTCATGGCCTTTAACAAATTTTACCAATAATTAGACTCAAGTACCTTTAACCTAGCCTTTAACTGATGTGCCCCAAAAAAACTTCTGTTCTATTCATATTGTATCACGCCGCGTAGGCGTTTTTAACTATGTTTTTTTAATGCTAGCAAAAAAACTGTAGAGGTATGAAAAGACGGGCTTCATGAAGAGGGATTTTATATTTCATAGCGTGAAAAACATTGTGCCCTAGAGTTTACAGTCAGTGACAAGTACCACAGTCAAACAACCAAAAAGTACGTTTGTTTTACCTTGCAATGATTTTCACTAATAGCCGTTTGAAATGTTAATTTTTCGCTGTGTAATTTTATTTCTTTAAAGTTGTTATGAACCTGTCGTTTAAGGCCTAAGAATCCCAAACTAAAAAAATCCTGCTCGTCACGGGCCTCTGGTTTAGTTTCGACTTAATTGATATGGCCTCTCGGCAGCCCTGCTGCTATCAACCTTATACGACATTTAATCCCCTGTTATTTCTTGCCCATTTGATTTAGTGATTTAACTTATTTATCGTAACATAATCGAAATAGTAATCACGCTTTTTTCACGCAATGGATGTAAAGTAACCATCATTATTTACTGACAAAACGGCTTACGTTGTGCCCGGTGGTTCAAAATAAACTCATAGGGGGCCCGAAAAATAAGTTTCCGGGGGGCCCGAAAAACCTTTTACGCCACTGGATGGACTAAGTGCTATTATTACGTCGCATGCACTACTTTCGGCACTCGCCTGCGTGGGAATAACGAAGTCGTTCCTAGGTCGAGTGTAGAATGTATCCTACATACGAAACTTAAGTAGCTTTAAATCGTCTTCAAATAGTGTTTTAAGAAATTTTATTCATTTTACCTTTATTTAAATTATTTATGAAAAGATTTGACTTAACACTTCCTTGATAGTTTTTCATAATAAGAATCTAACTTTACTCTGGTGAGCTCTCCTTCCAGTATTGGGGGGGCTGAGCCCCCCTTCCCTCAACATTGGGGGGGCTCGAGCCCCTTGGGCCCCATGGAGTCGGCGCCGGTGATAATGTTACGGTACATTGTTACTCTTTGACCGACTTATATAAGGCCACATTTACTTATACAGTCAGTCAATGTTATTTAGAACACTCTCGTTAAGTAGGGACACCTTATGGAAAAATGTAGTTCCCGCCGCCGAAAAAGAGATGGCGCCTCTTAGTCCGATTGGAATTAATTGTTGTAGGAGTTTACGGATCAAGCTGACTTTCCAAAGTCAAGCAACTGGTTGTAATATTTTGACAGTTGTATGTTATTGCTTTGTATTTTTGTGTCTTTTTACCATAATGTTTACCTATTTTTGTATACAAACATCCTCATTTTGACATTTTGGATAGTGAATAGAAAGTGTAGTGTGGCCTTGATAGAAGCCGAATATACGGGGCCAGCTTGAACTATTCCATACATCAGCGCTAATTTCTGCTCTGCTTTTCGGCGGCGGAACTAAAAAATTAACATTGGATGTCCTAGAGGGTTCTGTATACATTGCCTCAGTTGACTCACTCCCAAAAGGCCAGTTTAGCCTAAACAAGTGAAGGCCCCTTTCCGCATCATCCCAACTTTATTAGCCTTTTGGGTCAAAGCACAGAAAACTAAATAAGTAAATACTAATATACTTATTTAGTTTTCTGTGGTCAAAGTAAGCCTCAATCGAGGGGTAAGAACCTCTTGATTGGCAAAGATATTAATTTCCCCCAGCTAGAGGCTCCACAACGAGCTGCATGTTACAATAGATCACAAATATTAATTTTAATTTCATTTACTGATTATTTATTTATTTATTTATTTACAAACAATAGTAAGTGATGGTGTATTTAAATCTTTCCAGATCGTCTCTGACCAAGGCCGCACTACAAATATGTGACGTCCCATCATTCCATATACGAGCGTATCTTCAAAATGACTCTAGCCCTACCGACTCTCGCAAGCTCAACTATTCTTGGATTTTCTAAACGAGTCCATGCGCAGAAAATTTCCGCGCATGTAGGGGAGGTAAAACCCCTCCCGTCATTCATCTTTCCCATTCAAACTACGGAACGGATTAGAGGAACTATTTCTTTTTCGTATGCAACTGCTATTTAGAAACATGTTTTTAATGTTAACTGTTCTTTTACTGGTCGCAGTTGCAACAGTTTCTTTTCACTATTATTCAAAAGACAGCTGTGAAGAATTTTTTGGGTTTCTTATTTAGATCAGAGGATGAAAAGAAAATTACGTGAACAGAAAGTTTTTTTTGTCGAACATACTATATGAAATAGCTCATTTTAAGGGCATATTTTTTCATGTTAACCACTTTTTTAACGTTTATCTTGACAATCATAGAGTGTGCGTGGTACATTTTTCCATCTCCTTAGTGGTGAAGAACAAAAATGTAAAGATCACTCACAACTGAACTTGGCACTGCGTGTTTACCAGGGCTAGAAAACATTCGCAACGAACATGTTAAAATTGAACTTTAGGTGTCTGCCTGGTGTAGGCTTATTAGTGCATGAACAAATTAGGTAAAGCGAATATGAACCAATTATAAGATTCTTATACGTAAAATATCGGAAATTAGGATGTACTATAAACACACATAGTTATGATTACATATGTAGAGCTTATTTGGTATTAAACACCGATTAATACTTTTTTGAAAAAGCCTCTTTTGATTTATTAAAAAAAATGTCAGCATGGATCGTTCCTAAGCGCTCTTTCAAGGCTTCAAACAGCATAATACACCGAATGTTTGCAGGGAAAGTCAGGTTCACCCTGGTTCGACGATAGTGAACTCCCACCATTTTTGACTTTCACTCCTGCTCGTTATAGATCGCATTCGCATTCGTCAGCACTCGATCTAGTAGGCCTAAAGCCCTAAACTTATAAACTAGAACGTATCAGAAAATCCCGCACCGTCTTGGATATCAACGTTAATTTATCCGCTTAACACTGATGCCTTCTTTTATGTTTATTGGTTCGCGAGTTTGAATCGCTAAAATAGTGGCACTTAACGTTGGTCTGGTGTGACTGCACCCATTCTCACGCGTGAACGCTAGCAAACTACATCGAGTGTCTGAGAACATAAGGGTAGGCTACTGTTACTCTTGCCGAGTTCTAGGATCAAATACCATTAGTTTTAACCCTCTCCCTTCAATATATACGATTTTCTAAACGCCTAGTTAACTTCATAATTAAAAATATAAACTAAACTAATAATAGATTAATTAAATAAAAAACCTAATATAACTTAATACTTGAATTATGCTATGATTATTTTTGAGATAAGTATTGTATTCTAACAGCCATTTTGTACAAAACATTATCCCTTAAAAATAAGCATTCACATATAATGTGTAACTAATCCATTTTTTAACATTATTTATATTCGGCCATAGATATTTCTTTTCTGCTGATAGCCTTAATTAAAAAAGCTATCAACAGCTGTTTTATTTTGAAAACCATTTTATTCTTCTCCCGACGACATGAAAACAAACATCCGTTACTAATACAAGTTACAAAGTATTAGGTTCAAGGATCATCGCATCAAAGTGACGTATGTAACAGATGTCACGAAACTGTTAAATTAAAAAAAAACAACAAAAAAACATATTTGCTTCAGCCAATCGTGATCGAGCATGTCACGTTGAGGGACTGTGATTGGTTAACACTTCCCCTCACAAGATTCTCCATCTCTTTCGCACAGTATCTCAAAAAGTGGTCCCGTTAAGAAAATCAGTCAATAGCCAGAGTTTAAAGTGCAGTAGAGGGTACAAGCTGACTCAGGCAAGTCAAAACTATGTGTATACGATATGTATACGACTCTTAAGTATACGTAAATACGTCTTAAGACATAAGAGAAAAATCAAGGATTAATTCCATCAAATATAATTCAATATATATTAACCCAGTGACAAGACCTGTATTTATAACAATTTATTTACCTTAGTTTGCCTGAAGGTCTTCTGTAGACAGTTATTTACCGCCGCCGCACAGTGGGGCATTTGATTGATTTATGCGGCCAAAATTATTAATTGTTAAAAAATTACAAAATTTCCTTTACTACGTCTTATAATGGAACTAAATGTGTAAAATATTAATCCTATTACATGTTTTGTCTTTGTTTTGCTTCTTATAATGAATTTATCTAATATAAAAAAAATGGGTGAATAATAAATAAATGACGATGGGAGTTTTATATACATTTTTATAATATCTATTCTAAACATACATTTTTTTAAATAAGATTTTTTAATAAGGATTTGAATACCATAAAACAGCAGTGACACTCGTGTCAGAGAATAGAGATGTATAAAGGGTGAATACTTCAAGACGGCCACAATTGGTATCTCGTAAGCTATACATCTGACAAAAAACTTTAAATGGGGAACATTACCTTGATTTTGAAGAGGTTTAAACATATGTATTTAAAGTTTTTGTAAATAGTCGCCATTTTTCAATATGGCGGCCAACTTGATTTTTCTTATGGAATACCCTATATTTTATGATGGATTCGAATTTCATGGGTAATTCTAAGACGTTTTTGTACTTTGTGATTTTTTGATAAACTTAGCCGTTTAGCGACTAGGAGCGCTCAAAGTTTCAGAAATGTCCCATTCACGCTTGTTAATCGCATAAAAAATATATAACTGGAATGAAACTTACCTACTTTTAATCTACATGTGATTCTGAATCCAACTGTATACATTTATTTATTTAAATGTAATGTATACAATTTTTACAGTCAATTAAACATTTAAAATGCGAGAAAAAACATTAAAAAGTATCAAAGCAAGTAAGTTTTTTATTTTTGGGTTAGAGAAAAACTTTCAGCGGCATAGTTCCAGATTATGAGTTATTCTAAAACTTTTACTTCAAACATTTTTACATACCACGATTACTTTACAAACTAAACAAGCACAAAGCGAGCAGACAAAATTTTCTTCGTGAACTCGCAGGAATTTTAAAACATGAGAAGTATAGTTTAAACTTTGATTGAACAGTAAAGAAAGGTATTACCATTAGAGTTATGTTAAAACTTTCACTATTTAATTGTGCGTTTATTCATGCAAGAAGTAATTTTTTCCGACTTTAACTTCCTATTTAAAATTCAGTTTTATTGAAACCCTACCAGTCTGGGATATAGGCGCACGCAGGCTCCATAAGAATCTTACCTCTGTATATTTGCTTCTCTGTGCCATAACGTATATTTTGATCATATAGCCATCTAAAAAATATTTTTTTTATCCAATTTTTCAAATATCTTAAAATTTTGAGGTAGTAGAACGTTTGGGATGCACGATTTTCTTTTAAAGTGTTAAATGACTCAACTGCATATATAATTGTTCCTAATTGTAATTTTGAATGCCCATTTTTAAAGTGTAAAAAATAAATTAGGGGCAAAAACGGGCAGAAAATTTACATATTTACTTGAAAAGGAAGATTTTTTCTTTCATATAACACCATATATAAGGCGGGGACTCGTGGGGAAGTGCAACTTTTTTAGTTTTATTTATTGGAATATAGTGAGATTTTCAAGCTTTTTAAATACATACTAAAAACACATAATTTTTGTATGTTGAGCATTACTAAATACAAAATATATAGTTCAAATGAATGTAAATACCTGGTTGATCTTCGTCCATCGCCTAAACTCTTGGAACTATACCCTCAATTGCAAAGGGAATGTATTCCTCAAAGCAAGAAAAACCGGTTTGCATACTGCAGTACGACATGATCAGTATTGTTTGTTATCGAAAGCGGGATTCCCTAAGTAATACCATTTGTCTTGGGGAAAAATGGCTTTCAACGTGTCTCACATACTCTTAGTATTACATATAAATCACATTATTTGATTTATTATGAAATTAATTTTTTTTGTTTTTGGCCGCCTATATCTATTATATACCCCACTGTGCGCCGTAACACCGCGACCGCGTTCGCGCCCGGAAATATGTGAACTGTAAAACAGTGCGTGTTACCAAAAACTGTGTAAATAGTGTATATAGGCCTAATATTTAATGATGTAATTAAGATGTGAAAAAGACTCCATGAAGATGCCGCATTTGCGGCGAAATGTACATCGATTTCAAAACAACTACACAAGACCCTCAGGCAAACTAAGGTAAATAATTGTTATCCATAAAATATGTTTTAGTAAATCTGTTACAACCGTTAAAACAAGAATTTATAATGTAGGGTTTATACTATACGGGTAAGAGTTAAAAATAAGAATATCACTATGAGAATTCATAATATGAGTTTACAGGGATATTTTGGAAGCGACTGAAGAATGAGTTAAAATCGTTCTGCAAAACACATTTACAATCACCAATGTCCACGTCTTTAATTACATAAGAAAAGTAGTCTTCGTACAGTTTGTAGTCATCGTTTGTGATATTATCAACACCAATATAGCCTAGTTCAAAAGTTTTTAAACCCCGATCTTCCAATATTTTTGAACCCAACAAAATCTCGTCACAATATATCAATGCACTGATACAACTCCCGTTGTAAACAAACGACAGTAACGCTGCAGGTGGTCACTGGCACAATTCAGAAATGGGACCCAAGTCGGTAAATATCCGACAGTGTTCTTTGTTCACCAGATACTCTTAGTAGTCAGTGAAAATCATGCTAGAATGCAGGAAAATACAGATTTTTAATTGAAATGACTGATATTTTGAAAAGGAACCTCAATTCGCTATGGCGAAATAACATGAGCGACTTGAGGTCCCTTTTCGAATGCACGACATAGACTACTAAATCGGCGGTTATTTCATATTTTTATCGGTTTCATCAAAATTGCTAAAATAACGAAAAAAACTGTAAAGGAAAGATTGAAGCAAGGAAGAATTGAAGGATATTCCGTCGAAACCCAAAAATAAATATTTTTGACCGGATTCCACTAAAATGCCCGTAGTGTAAAATTTACTTCATCGACTTGAGGTCCCTTTTCACTTTCCGCATCACACATAATTATTTACCATAGGGATTCCCATGGTGTAAAGAAAAAAGAGAGGTGTGTGCAGGGTCAGCTGGCGTGACGTAGTTGGGCTCACGCAACGAGCACTTACGACGACTAAAATATAAATCAGTTAATACAACTCAATCAAAATATTTATGTACTAGGTGAACTCGTGCGAATTCGCACGATTATTAAATTATAAATGATCGTCTGCCTTCTATGCGCACATAATATGTCGACAATCTATTGTAAAAATAGGTAATTGGAACGATGTAGCGTGTTGAAAGTGTCTAGTAGCCAATCGATAGGATGCGTATTGCAGCATTGTAAAGCGATGTTCGTTGTGCACTTATGTATTCATTACAGTTTTTTTCTTAGATCTGTATGTCAACCTTTGTCTCCTTATGGAAAAAGCAACGGGTCAGCCATTGTGTCGAGGAAAAATTAGTAATATATTATACTGTATTGTAATTGGAGGATATGTACTCTTCTAAGTGGCTGATCTTTTAGGTGAATCATCAAGTCACGCCCGCACTTGGTGGTTCGTTATCGTTTGCTCTAAAAGTAATAGCAACGTAATAGCAACATCATTGAGTTAAGTCGTTGTATCGACGCTAATATTCTTTTCGATCTCAGACAATGTGTATTCCAAGTTGTGTATGCTGCTCATCTGGAGTATTTTTCAGAACGCAAATCATCACGTTTAGTTGGAATCTTGCGCTTAGGGATTAACTTTAACCAACTGTTCAGTCAAGCTGTTCATGAGTTCGTCGCTGTAATAGCCGTTGGCTTTGTTTGGCACTCTTTCTTGATCACCAGTTTCGACGTCCGTCATAGATACAGATTTGAGCATATAACGAATGCTTTCCTCACGGTTGTAAGATGCTATAATTGAGTGATAAATTGTTGCGTACACTTTATACATGAAGAAGCCTCCGCCATTGTTTTCTTCAATTTAATAGTTCTTTTGCTTGCCGTTGCGAGCACAGAGTTGTAGGAACTAATGTTTTCTTTGTAGTTTCTGTTCAGACTATCGGTACCAGTAATAAGGCTTTGTATGTGATTGCTTTGTCGGTATGTAAATAGATTCACTTTCCCTTAAGGCAGCAGTATGAAAATCCTTAGCCTCTTCCTCTTTTTCTCATTGAAAATGTAGCGCGCCACATTTCTGACATGGTAATGCCATCCCGCCAAGTAAATGCTACGGAATCCTTGGATTTGTTAGTGATATTTTGGTTGGTGCAATTTTCCACTAATTGATCCAGCTCCGCGTACGAGGCCTCTGTTTGCACACGCACACCTTGCCGTACATTGCCCAGCAGTGTCCGTCCGCTATAAACACTTCTTTGTCGTCTCGTTCTTAGCATGTTTGAAAGAATATAAAGTGTACGATCACAACAAATTTTCATCGTCTTGTTCCTTAAAAAAGCAAAAAAACAGCATGGACTGAGTTTGAAACTAATTTGATATCTATACTCAATCCCACATTCACCTTTCAGTACAGACCATAGGTGTTAGCACAGTAACTTGAACATCTATACGGTAAGTATCATAAACAATATGCGCAGTAGACCAGCCAATCAGCAACTGTTCTGCTGGTCGGTG
This sequence comes from Flexamia atlantica, assembly GCA_035578135.1. Taxonomy (NCBI): domain Eukaryota; kingdom Metazoa; phylum Arthropoda; class Insecta; order Hemiptera; family Cicadellidae; genus Flexamia; species Flexamia atlantica. The sequence continues at coordinate 159,408,306 of JAQJVK010000001.1, forward strand.
GTGCGCACCAGCTTCGGGACTTCTTTTACACTTATTATTGCGCAAGTCGACGCACCAGCAAGTCTCACTGCAAGCCAAATTAGTACCAAGCACAGACAGCTGATTTATTATTACAAAATTTTTTTTTTCTTGTAACACTTTATTTAATTTACAATCTGTTCAGTTACAAATAGAACAATAAGCAAATATGATACATTTTTACAATCAGTAGTCAGTCTTCATCCTGCGATAAAGCCAACAAACAAACCTTGCATTTTTTACAACAAAGTGAGAAGTCTATATAAAACTAAAAACGATGACTCAAGTCCAAAACATGGCACCTTTTCAATCTATAAACACAGTTACTATTGTCCAATAAATTTAGTGCAAGATGGTTTGGATGGTTTTCTAATTTTGTCAAATACTTTGCGCTAAACCTTTGGATTTCTTCCTTCACAGTAGGGGTCCGAGTGTCTCTATGTAGTACTTCGTTACTGACAAACCACGGAGCATGGAGGATGTATCGTAGAGCTTTAGATTGAAACCTTTGGATGATATTAATATTTGATTCGCTGGATGTTCCCCATAGTTGAATAATGTTTCTTAAGCTTCTAACTCATCTTTTATTTCAGGGTTAAATATTTATTTGTCAACAAATGAATGCTATGTTTCATTCTAGTAATGAAAAATCTCACGAGATTTGGCGTAGTTTCAAGAGATTTGCACGTGAACTTGCTGAACCTTCTTTCTAGTGTTAGACTACCATGACGTCGCATTTTTTCTTACTCTCACCTGCGCAAGATATCTACCGTATAAAGATATTCTAGGTACTGTGGGTGTTAGGTACAGGGGTACAGGGTAGGAGTTAGCTATTCTGAGAGTAGGATTCACCTAAGTTGGCCAAAGCATGTACTAATCATCTCATCAAAAATTTATGTACAAGTCACATTGAAAACATTGTTGGTTCCACATGGTATTTGTTTACATTTTCTCCGAACTGTCAAATTGCCGCGTTGCATTTGTTTACAATATTGTTTTGTTGTTATTCGTGGCAATCTTATAGGTTATTGAATGTTTAAAATATCGCCTTTTTTAGAATTTTCTATTTTTATTGAACTTTTTTACATAGTGGTAAAGTTCAATTTGATTCTATTTCTTGATTGACATTTATTTTAGTTTGTTTAGCTGCTTGTTTATTTTTTACTGGACCAATTTAGATAAGTTTTGGACAAAATATGAGACAATTCAGATGCTGACTTGCAGCAAGTAGTAACGGCTATAAACTATATAACCTATTTTTCTTTGAACAGATTGTTTGATGATAAAATCTAAGACTATTAATCATGCCGCATCCATGACACAACCTCTCCGTGTTAATATATATTTATTTTGAAAAAGCCCATGAGTAATATTTTAGGTTGTGCAAGAGAACTTCCACGTGCAATATTGCATCAGAACTTTCGCTTTACTGCAAGTTTTATATTGAAACAGATGTTTGTTAGCAATGTTTTTAGCACAGCTGGATTTTATGCTTAAGTTCGTAAGAAGATAATAGTATGTTTACTTTCGTTCTGGCCAACTTACGTGATTCCTACTCTACCTTTGCTTGGATCCCACACAGCTGATCAGATGTTTATTTGCTTACATTTTCGCTTCTGTCAAAACAAAATTTATTTTCAAATAACTTTTTCGCACGTTTTTTTAGTTATATTGCCTAAATTAAAAATCTAAAGACCTTACGTGAATCTGCACATAGAGACGCGTGTTTTGATGTATAATATGTGGGGGCAAGTCTTAAAATAAAAAACCTTATCATTTTACTTTTCCCTTATGGCAGCTGTGTGAAAATCCTTTGTCTCTCCCTCTTTTTTCTCCTTGAAAATGTAGCGCGCCACATTTCTGACATGGTAATGCCATCCCGCCAAGTGAATGCTGCTGAATTCTTGATTTTGATAGTGCGATTTTGTCAGTGTAATTTTCCACTAATTGTTCCAGCTCCGCGTATGAAGCTTCTGTTTGCACACTTTCCCGTACGTTGTCCCGCCGTGTGCGAACATCTTTCCGTACATTGCCCCGCCGTGTCCGACCGCTATAAAACTTCTTCGTCGACTCGTTCTTAGCATGTTTAAAAGATTATAAAGTATCCGATCACAACAATTTTTCGTCGTCTTGTTCCTTTTCAAATAAAAAAAAACAGCTGGGCTGAGTTTTAAACTAACTTTGATAACTATTTTTTTTCTTTGTCTGTGATCTATATAGGCTACTTAAATCACAGTCTAGGAAAAAATATTTTTTCCTAGACTGTGCTTAAATCCCACACAACTGATCAGATGTTTATTTGTTTACATTTTCGCTTGTCAAAACACTTTTTATTTTATAATAAGTTTTTCGCACTTTTTCATGTTATATTGCCTAAATTAAATATCTAAAGATGTTTACGGGAATCTGCACATGGAGACGCGTGTTTTGATGTATAATATCTAGGGGTAAGTCTTAAAATAAAAAAAGCCTTATCCTATATAAAGTTTTCATGTAGCTTATTAATAATATAGAAGATCCTGTCTTAGTTCTGCCATCCTACCGCTAGGTCCGCTAGTTTCTTGAACCTAACTACGTCATACCAGCTGACTGTGCACACACCTTTCTTTTTTCTTACACCATGGGGATTCCGAGGAAACGTTTATAATTGAATCGTTTAGTTCAAAAACCCGTCTAAAGCAAAAAATGTATTTTTGAGAAAAAACGTAGCGACCGTTCCTTTAATACGTTTACCTTTAATACCTCTTTAAGACCGAGACGCAGCACTGGCTTCGTATTTTAACCGGAATATGATCTGTATACATTGATATGAGTGAAGGATGAGTGTAGGATGATTGTGGCGCAATCTTGTAAATTTATTTCAAAGTTTCAAACAAATTTTCGCCTGAAAGTAACCATTAAATGAATGCTTGTGGTGGTAAAACCTGTTTTTATAAACCCATATTTACAAACGAATTTTTGAAAATATTTTACATGACGGGTTTTTGCACAAGTTTGTCTGCGTTCTCGTTGCCCCCAATGCCTGTGTGGCCTGGTACCCAACCGAGAAGCATGAAGTTTAGTTTTCCCAGATCGCAGGGATCATTGAAGCACTCCCACACTAGTTTTGAGGTGATCTCATTTGAGTCAAGCGCCTTGAGAGCAGCCTGACTGTCTGACAGGATCACAATGTGTCTGCTATGAAGGACCCTTGCGAAGCCTCGCTTGGCACATGTAAGAATGCCAAAGATTGCTTGAAATTCGGTGCAGTAAGCCCCCAGACTTGCTGAAATCGCTGTTCCAGCAGCTTTGCCATACACCTCGAAACCGGATGAGCCTCAAAAAAGGTAGCCGTCTGTGTACCAGACGAGTCTCCCTCTGCCTGAATACGGCACTTTTTCGGCCACCCAGTCATTCCTGGAAAGAAGATAAACAGAAAAAGGTTTGTGGAAAATAACCTCTGTACTCATGATGTCTGAGATCATGTCAAGCACAGGGTCATTAGCCACGAATTTGATAATTGAGGTGTGACCGGTTCTGGACTGGCCTTCCGTCCACAGATTGGCAACTTGAGTCAGTAGGCTGTCTTAGGTGTCACCGACTTAATGTGAATGTCCAGGGGTGGAAGCCAAGTGCAACCTCAAGACTTGCTGATGGACAGCTCCTGAACGCACCAGTTGCCAGAAGAGTTCCGAGCCTCTGAAGGCTCTCAAGTTTGGAGATGGCTGTAGTTTGGTTCACCTTTGTCCACCAGACTAGTGAGCCGTAAGTTACCTGAGGCCTGACAACGGCCTCATACAGCTATAAGGCAATTTTGGGCTTGATGCCCCATGTTGCTCCTGCCCAGACGTTAGAAGTGCCCATTTTTATTTACGCAGTGTGTTGTTCAAATGTTCATTCCAAGTGAGTTTGGAGCCCATCGTCAGTCCTAAGTACTTGCCTGAGCTAGACTCTCCCAACTTGGTTCCTGGAGAAAGAGACTCTAAGTTCTTTTTTCTAGTAAAAGGGACTACTACTAGAAGGGATTGATCTTGGAGGGATTGATGTTGAGACCCTCTCTGAGACACCATGCAAGTACGTGTCTAAGACTGAAGTTCATGACGTCAGCTACAGTGCTGGTAAATTTTCCTTGCACCATGAGGACAAAGTCGTCAGCATATCCTTGGGCAAAGACACCTTGGTGGGAAAGCTCTTGAAGGAGACCGTCAACCACAAAGTTCCACAGTAGAAGTGAGAGTACACCTCCCTGCGGGCAACCACTCGTGGGAGCGATCACCAGAGAGCTCCCAAGGAGTTCAGCCCTGGTGCGTCTAAAGCGGAGCATCGACTCGATCCACTCACAAAGAGCAGGCTCGAGTCCACATTCCCAAACACCTCGCACCATGACAAAAAAATGTTACATTGTCAAATGCCCCTTCAATACCCATGAAGGTGCATAGGGCAATTTCTTTGCAAGCCAGACTGTCCTCAATCCTGCTGACCAGTTAGTGCAAAGCAGATTCGCAAGACTTCCCTGGCTGGTATGCATGTTGGTTGCAGGGAAGGGGAGTGTCAGAAAGCACTCCCTTTCTGAGGTGTCTTTCGACCAGTCTCTCCAGGGTCTTCGAAAGAAATGAGGAGAGACTTATTGGGCGAAAAGATTTAGGCGCAGAGTAATCTGTCTTTCCTCTTTTGGGAATGAAGACCACCCTGCTTGGGCGCCAGGTCTTGGGAATGTACCAGGATCTTGTTGAAGAAGGCATCAGGTCCGCGTTGGATCATCGCAGGCAGAATGCCATCCCCCCCCGGGGACTTGAAAGGGTCAAATTTGTTGATTTCCCATTTCACTTTGGAGAGAGTGACAACTTTCCTGGCCACGCTCCAGCTTTCACGATCAGTTCTCCGCCAAGAGCTGTTATTGCTGCTTGAGAGAGGTCTAGATGTATCACCCTTAAAGATACAACCTGGAAAGTGAGTCTCGAGGATAAGTTTGAGACTTCCGCTATTACCAGAAGTATAGTTTCCTATGGTTCAATTGGTTTGGAGGCTAACACTCGCTGCAGTCTAGCTGCAACGCTGAGACTGTCTACCTCTTGAGTAAACTGCCTCCAGGATTTCCGTTTGTCTTTTTTGATTGACAGACTGTATTCCGTGAGTGACTTGTAATATGGCTTCCAGATACGAGTCCGTTTGCATTGATTTTGGAGTTTCCTGACCTTGGCTCTCTGCCGACTGAGCAGTCCACCATCTAGTAGTGTTGGTGCCGCCGCTCCTGCGCCGAAGAGGAGAATTGTCATGAAAACAACAGATCATTGCTTCCTGTAAATCAGAAGCGATCTGGTCAATATCAGCAAAGCACCTGCTCTCCTGCTTACGGAACTCAACTGGGGCTGAAGATCATACTTGTAGCCCTCCCAGTCAGCCCCTCTACGATTCCGGTAGCAGGGAGAGTCGTTATTGCCTTGGACGTGGAATCGTTTGTATCTGTGGTCTGAGAGAGAAGCCTGTTGGCTGCCTTGCCAGTCACTCACAGCTCCAGCGATTCAGACCGTAATTTCAATAACCTCCTTTCTATTTTTTGTAACAAACGTCGGATTACTGCCTACATTACAGATGTATAAATTCATGGAAATGAGATACTGATGAAGAGCCTCACCTCTGTCGTTAGTGTCGCTGCTCCCCCAGCCACAAGAATTGTGGGCATTGGCATCGCAACCAAGAAGGAGTTGCTGGCTGCCATTGCTTGCTGTTACCACCAGGAGATCGAGCTCTCTTGATGGAGGGGATTCCCTGGAGTCATAGGGCATGTAGACAGAGCCTATGATGATGCTCCGTTCCCTCCCCCAGACTGAAAAAAGGTTACATACCTTGACACATACCTTGAATAAATGTCTTGAATTCATGTAGTAATCTGTCTGATTTACTTAAGTTTCGACATCTGCGATATCATTTTCAAAATCTTCATACAAGAATGGTAATTATTCTCACTGGTCGTCATGAAATTTAAAATTTAAAAAACTTACAATACGAACACGAACATTACATGTTACCCCAGATCTCCAGGTAGTCAGGATGGCGGGATCCAGGTAGTATCTCTGAAGCAAAATTCGTGTAGGATTAGAAACTGCACTTCTTTTCTTACCAGAATGCAAGTTCTGACATTGTTGAGAGATGTGCAGTAGATCAACTTACCTCTGGATTCTCCCAGGCCTGCGACTCTGCCTTGGTGAAGCCATGGTTCTTGTATGAGGGCCAGGTCAATTCCCTCTTTGAAGAGGACCTGGCATAAAGCAGCCGAAGCTGCTTTGTTATGTTGGAGGCTATTGATCTGTAGGATCATGGCCATCTTCCTTCGCTGTGAAGGAAAGCAAAGAGATTTGCCAGAATCCTAGGTTGGCTCTGTGGTTTGCTTACCGCACAGCGTCGTAACAAACCTCATCCAGGAAACAGACGAATCCGTAACCCTTCGGGTCTGGCTTGGCTGGCAGAACTTTCCATTCGTTGACATTGAGGGCTGGATTTTGTTTGGCTAACATCTCAAGAACCTTTTCTGGAGTCTTCTCAAGAGCTTAGGGTGGGCTCTGAAGAAAACCCTGACGGATCTTAACATGTCCTTGCGTAACCCAGCCTGGGGTGGTATTTGGTTCCCCAAGGGATGTAGAGTGGGTGCGAGTGCCTCAAGCCAGCACTTGGCAGTGTCGTTGAGGCAAGCGACAGTGAGGGCACCCCTCTCCATGTAGATTCCAGCAAACGATGGAGCGGAACCATCCTCGAAAGGCTCGATGAGGTCCAAAACTGCGTTCTATATGGCTTCCCCCTGCTCTGCCTCAGGGTATGGGAAAATGGCTACTTTGATTGCGCTCATGTCCCTGTAGGAGACACCTTTCGAAGATGCCCCAGGAACATGCTCGTCAACATTCATGCTGATCTGCCCTTGACCTTCTTAGAGGGAGCCTTCGCCAAAGGAGGAGTAGCAGTGGCGCCTGTAGGGCGCTTAGCCCCCATCGCATCCCGGCAGTTTGACTCACCTCGGGGTGGCGGCAGAACCAGCATCAGGTTTCTTTGATTTCTTGCCAAAGAATGATCTTCTTTCCCCTTCGCCATTTGGCCGGGTCGAAGGTTTCACCCCTAGCAAGAAGTTTCGCCTTCAAGGCTTCTCTTCTTTACTTGGAAGAGAGGTTAGGACGCTTGACTTTGAGCTTGTTGAACTCCTCGTCAAGGTTTTCTGTTGAGGCAGGTGTTTTGGGGCTCAGCAGCAGTTTGTCCTCCATATCCTCCTGAAATTGGGGGGCGGAGTCCTCTGCCTCCTCCACGAAATGCTCCAGAGCCTCCTGAGTTCTTGGGGCTTCCGAGGAGAGAGCTTGGTCCAGCCCTGAAGGGGCCGGGTTGGGATTATTTGGCGAAGCAACCTCAAGGGTTGCTTCGGGTTTTGGTTCTGGTTGGGTTTTTTTTCAAAACGCTTCATGTGGTTCCCACGAGAAGCTGGAGAAGTGAAGGTCCACCCGAGCAGAGCCCCGTATGCTCGGGTAAGGCTGAATATTCCAGGAGGTCGCCCGGTATCCTGGAGGCTCCGTTAGCTCCACCGAATTGTAGAGCCCGGTAGCATTCACCCCTTCAGCACGGGTTGCTTGACGCTACTGGGGTTAGGCTGAAACAGAAGAAACAAATGGAAAGGAAGAGGGAAGAAGAGTTCCGCAAAATGAAAGAGAAGAGAAAAGACAACCAGCAAAAAGAAGAGGAATGCTGGTCATAGAACCCAAAACAGAAGAGAAGGAAACTGGGGTTGGCTAGGGAACCTCAGGGTTGCCAGCCCTGGAGGGCCTCCCGAGTAGTTGAACTCAACTACCCCTTGAGGGGAGCAAACCTGCATACTCATTACCCATGTTATTCTTATGGAGAATAACAAAACATGTCAAATCTCACTATGTTGGATTGAAATATATTGTCAAAATTTTGTTTTGCATTTGAAATTCGCTGAGTATGCAGGTCTGCTGCAACGGGGGTATTTTTGTTTTGTTTTCTCATACCTCCGGTTCCAATCATAGTATGAAGTTCGTTTAGGTCTTATTCATTGTTGTCAGGGGCGTACCCAGGGGGGATATCGGGATATATCCCCCCCGAAACTTTTGGGGATTTTGGGAAATTTTTGGGAAATAATTATGTTATCCATAATGAAGGTAGTGGTATCACTGAACTTGCCGTAAAACAGAGAACACTATACATAAATTACTCATTAAACTTTTATAAGGTTTTTAAATAGGCAAATTATATTATTTTAAAGAGAATTGATTCGGGGATTGATAGGATATTTTTCCTATTGTGGTAATCGTGAGAAATTGGCGGGAATAGGCCATAAGGCCTATATTGAGAACATTAGACAAGCAAAAACTCCTGACAACAGTGGCCATTAATGCTGTCCGCATTATTGCCGCCGTCGCCATCATCGTTACATGTGACAAAATACTCATCATATCAAGTTAAATAATCACGGTAAAAAATACGTAGTTAAAATGCGGCATACGAATATTGTCGTCTTCTCAGGGCTGTATATTTTACACTATTCGTCGGTCGGACGATCTCGTAGCAGCATCTCGTCTGCCTACGTTGCGTGGATACCAAGTCTCGCTTTGCGATTTAGTCTGTCAAATTTCGGAGATCAAACTTTTTCCAGTTGTCTGCACCATTCGACGTACCACTATTATGTGATTATTATTAGCCTGCGATGCTTGCATGAACATCATAGCTTTGCGGTTGCGCTCTGGTACTTGAGAAACACTAGACAAGTGAGAAAATCATGCATTTTCTAATTCTGTTAATCTACCTCGTTCAGATAATCTGGAATCTAGATACTTCAGGTTCGGATAATCCGAGGCGTGCAAAAAATGAGAATGTGAGATATTGAAATTACTTTTTAGCGAATTTCCCTATAGGGAAGTAGCTATTACCGTAGGCGGCACGGTGAGACTTAAGCCCGGGACCATGTTATTTTTTCATTTTGAGGTCCCTAGACCCCAAAAACACCGTTCGTTCATTTTCATATATATGTATATATATATATATATATATATATATATATATACCTGTCCGTAGGCGCGATTACTTTTGTAAAAAAGGTCCGATCTTGATGAAATTTGGAACAAATGTGTAAAGCGTCATTCATGACTTCGAGTTCACAAACCAGCAAGATTGATTTACTATAAGAAGGTTTTTTTCACAAAATAAAATTTATTTTCAAGATTTAACACCTTTTTACTAATTATTTTTAAACTTAATTGTCAAAATTGAATTCAGCTAAAAAAACAAACAATTTAGCATTTTGAATTACTATTCTACGTCAATCCGTTGCTTAGATATTGGATAATATTGGATGTGCTAAACACAGTACGTTGTCCAATATTGTTTTTAATTTTTCCCTCCAAAAAGTATAGTCACCCTGATTTGAGATGTTTTTTAAAAATACAATTCTGAACATATGATTAAATTTGCAGGAGTTGAATATTTTATTTGTGTTTATTTTAAATAGTTAGAGTTCATTGATCAAGATTTTGCAGAAAATATATACTATATCAAAAAATGCAAATTATTTTTAAATTTAATAAAGAAAGTGAGAGCATTTGGAGGGGGGGGATGTCTCGGTCTAAACTGCCTGAAAATGTAGCATAATATATGATATGTTTAATTATGAGGATTGATAATATGTTTTATTGAAATTGGCTGGAGATGTAGGTCTGCTGCAACAGGGATGTTTTAATTACTATAAAACTGACCATATGATTGAATTTAATTTTTTCATGAGATTGAATTATTTGTTTGTTTTGAATGTTTTGAGTTCATTGGTTATATGTTTGTTGACATTTATATTCTATAACAAGATTACAGTTATTAAAAATTAAAAGACTAAGAATTATATAAAATACAAAAGTGTATGTATTACTAATGAAAACCAATATGGTCTCTGTTAATTTTCCTCATGTTTAAAGCTCATGAATGATTAAATATGCGTTTTTAGTATATTATTTACTTAACGTATTCAAATGATACTTTCCTTCAAACAAGTTTAATGCTCACATATAAAACATAAATCCTATGGAAATTCGCTGAGTACGCAGGTCTGCTGCGACGGGGGTATTATTTTTTTATTTTGAAATTAAATTTAAAAATTTTTTTACCAAGGTTAAGAACGTATAATTCTTGAATTACAGTACTTTTTCATCCGTCCTTTAGTGTTTGGCCTACTCACAGATGAAGAACCATACAGATTGGCAACCTAATGCACTTTTGCTTGGCCATTTTTTCGCGCGGCGTCAAATTTGTTAGGTCGTTTTTCCGCACACATTGCATTGGTATTAAAGTTATTAATAACTATATTTGTTCTTTGGGACCTGAAGATTTGATATTGACGAAATTATACTTGATACCAATGCAATATGTGCGGCAAAACGACCTAACAAACTTGACGCCGCGCGATAAAACGGGCACGCAAAAATGCATTGGGTTGCCAATCTGTATAGTTCTTCATCTGTGGCCTACATATAAATATGTTATTTTTTTATTGTGCAAAAAATATTTTGCTAAAATTCCAATGTGATCTAAAATTTTCGGAATTTAATCTGTGAGCAGCCTCAAATTAGTTCAAATTTCGGGAGTTATACTGATTGTCATTATGACTCTAGATTTCCTAAAAACGCGAATTTACAGTTGTAATTTATGAAAATTTCCCGGGGAGGGCCCCCAGACCCCCCTCCCGCTGGGGGATATTCCATACCCCCCCGGCCACCCGGTGTACCCCCCCCCCCCGAAAATAAATCCTGCGTACGCCACTGGTTGTTGTTGTATCTGAACCCTCCAGATCTTGAAAGATATATTTTTACTGAAAACATCGTAAATTTTAAGTCGTCCATAGTAATTTATTTTTAGCTTTTAGCGAATTTCCCCTATAGAGAAGAAGCTGTTACCGTAGGTCTCATGGTAAGACCTAAGCCTAAAACCATCATAACTTTTCTTTTTGAGGTCCTCAGATGCCAAAAACACCATTCGTTCACTTTCATAAATATATATATATATATATATATATATATATATATATATATGTGTGTGTGTGTGTGTGTGTGTGTGTGTGTCTTTAAGCACGATAACTTGCGCAAAAATGGTTCAATCGGAATAAAATTTGGCATAGACGTGTAAAGTAGTAATTATTCGGACGAGTTCGTAAACCAGCCCGATCGGACTACCGGAAGGGGGGTAAAGGGGGGTGAACCCCCCAAAAAATGGGTTTTTTGAGTTTTTTACATATAAAAATAAAAATTATCAACTTTTGGTTAGCACCATTGAATTCAGCTCAAAAAACAAACAATTTAGTATATTGAATCACTGCTCTATGTCCATTGGTTACTGAGATATTGAAAGTGGTAAACACAGTACGTTGTCCCAATGTTAACCTTATGGGAAATAAGTAAAATTCTATATCTCGCTTATTTCTCAATATATCTTGATAATACCCCCGTTGCAGCAGACCTGCACACTCAGCGAATTTCAAGTGCAAAACAACATATTTCGATCCAACATAGCGAAATTTGACATGTTTTTGTAAGCCCATAAGAATAACATGGGGAATGAGTATGCAGGTTTGCTGCTATGGGTATATTAAAATTGGGTGGTTTTAATTCAATATTTAGTAGATCTGAACTAGAAGAAGCCATTTACCAAATTTTATCGAGATATGTTGAGAAATAGGCGATATATAGAATTTTACTTATTTCCCATGAGGTTAACATTGGGACAACGTACTGTGTTTACCACTTTCAATATCTCGGCAACCAATGGACATAGAGCCATGATTCAAAATACTAAATTGTTTGTTTTTTTGGGCTGAATCCAATGGTGCCAATAAAAATTTGAAAAATTTTATTTTTCTATGTAAAAATCTCAAAAAACCCATTTTTGGGGGGGTTTACCCCCCTTTACCTCCCTTTCCGGTGGTCCGATCGGGCTGGTTTACGAACTCGTCCGAATAATTACTACTTTACACGTCTATGCCAAATTTCATTCCGATTGGACCATTTTTGCGCAAGTTATCGTGCTTAAAGACACACATATATATATATATATAGATATATATATAGATATATATATAGATATATATATATATATATATATATATATATTTGTGAAAGTGAACGAATGGTGTTTTTGGCATCTGAGGACCTCAAAAAGAAAAGTTATGATGGTTTTAGGCTTAGGTCTTACCATGAGACCTATGGTAACAGCTTCTTCCCAATAGGGGAAATTCGCTAAAACTTGGTAAATGGCTTCTTCTTGTTCAGATCTATTAAATATTGAATTAAAACCACCCAGTTTTAATATACCTGTAGCAGCAAACCTGCATACTCATTTCCCATGTTATTCTTATGGAGCTCACAAATACCCCCGTTGCAGCAAACCTGCATACTCAGCGAATTTCAAGTGCAAAACAACATATTTCGATCAAACATAGCGAGATTTGACATGTTTTTGTAAGCTCCATAAGAATGACATGGGGAATGAGTATGCAGGTTTGCTGCTACAGGTATATTAAAACTAGGTGGTTTTAATTCATTTTTTAGTAGATCTGAACTAGAAGAAGCCATTTACCAAGTTTTATCAAGATATGTCGAGAAATAAGCCAGATATAGAATTTTACTTATTTCCCATAAGGTTAACATTGGGACAACGTACTGTGTTTACCACTTTCAATATCTCGGTAACCAATGGACATAGAGCTATGATTCAAAATACTAAATTGTTTGTTTTTTTGGGCTGAATTCAATGATGCCAATAAAAATTCGAAAAATTTTATTTTTCTATGTAAAAATCTCAAAAAACCCATTTTTGGGGGGGTTTACCCCCCTTAACCCCCCCTTCCGGTGGTCCGATCGGGCTGGTTTACGAACTCGTCCGAATAATTACTACTTTACACGTCTATGCCAAATTTCATTCCGATTGGACAATTTTTGCGCAAGTTATCATGCTTAAAGACACATATATATATATATATATAGATATATATATATATATATTTATGAAAGTGAACGAATGGTGTTTTTGGCATCTGAGGACCTCAAAAAGAAAAGTTTTGATGGTTTTAGGCTTAGGTCTTACCATGAGACCTACGGTAACAGCTTCTTCCCTATAGGGGAAATTCGCTAAAACATGTCAAATCTCGCTATGTTGGATCGAAAAATGTTGTTTTGCACTTGAAATTCGCTGAGTATGCAGGTCTGCTGCAACGGGGTATTTTTAAGAAGTGCTTTTAGAATTATTTTCTTGAGAATTTATGAAAGTCCCTAGTATGTAAATGGGGAAAAACCATAGGCTATAATGTCCTTTTAGATGCATTACGGCGCAAATCCGATAAATATTCTTCTTATTTTTCATTAATTTAAAAACTGAGAAATCATCTGCAGTAGAAAAGATTGGAATTTTTCTCCTTCAGGATTATTCTTTAGTAACACGTAAATAATAAAATCTCATTACATTAGTATACGTTGTGGCAGGCTATTTAGTTTTTAGAGGATCCACTTACTGGTTTTATGAAATTAAATTTCATATTTTGCAATAAAAAGCACATGAAAAAATTGCAACAGTTTTTTTTATATATTTCAAATTCAATCCATATTAAAGTTTCAACTCATTTACTGCAGAGCACATTGTTTCGTCCAAAATTAAAGTTATTTCTTCTTGCAATACAAATGCAATAGCCTTGAAACTCGGCATTCATATTTGACTATGACGTTGTAGCCAAATCTTATAGGTACACTTTATGGTTTTGCTATGGTCTATGTTTCGTTGGATTTTATGTATACCGTACACAAATTAATGACAATGGTGGGTCGCGAAAAATCTTTAGGTTCATTACTGAGTCGCCAGCCAAAAAGTTTGGGAACCACTAATTGAAAGTATAAATACTCTGAAGAATTAGAAAATAAATGTGGTGTACCACAAGGATCCTACTGGGTCCTTTACTTTTTTTATATATATAAATAGTAAAACACTATGTAAAAGTAAAAGAAATTCAGAAATCCTATTAATCACAGATGATACAACATTATACTTATCAGACACAAACAAAAGAAATTTAGATATCAATATTTTGATAAAATAAATAGTAATTATCTTACTGAAAACAGACTTATCATAAATTCAGGAAAAACATGATATGGGTGATTCTCTAGAAAGTGGGTTATTTCATGTCCCAACCAGAAAAAAATTTAGAAACAAATTTATATTAAATCAAATAGCATGTTCTGGTTAAATAAATATTAAATAAATACGTGGTGGATTCCATATTCCTGAGTAATTTAACGTTAATTAGTAAAAATACCCCCGTTGCAGCAGACCTGCATACTCAGCGAATTTCAGATGCAACACAACTAACGGTATTTCAATCCAACTTAGCGAGATTTTACATGTTTTGTAATCTCCATAAGAATAACATGGGGAATGACTATGCAGGTTTGCTGCAACAGGTATGTTAAAACTGGTTAGTTTTAATTCATTATTTAGTAGATCTTAACTAGAAGAAGACATATACCAAGTTTTGTCAAGAAATTTTAAAAAATAAGTAAGATATAGCATTTTTTTATTTCCCATAAGGATAACATGGGGAATGATTATGCAGGTTTGCTGCCACAAAAACTGAAATTTCGGGGATTTTAGCCTAAAATACATTAGATCTCATCTAGATGAAGCCACAAACCAAGTTTTATCCAGATATGTTGAGAAATAAGCGAGATATAGAATTTTACTTATTCCCCATAAGGTTAACATAGGGACAACGTACTGTTTTTACCACTTTCAATATCTCGGTAACCAATGGACATAGAGCAATGATTCAAAACACTAAATTGTTTGTTTTTTGAGCTGAATTCAATGGTGCCAACAAAGATTCGATACATTTTATTTTTATATGTAAAAAACTCAAAAAACCCATTTTTGGGTGTGTTTATCCCCCTTTACCCCCCCTTCCGGTGGTCCGATCGGGCTGGTTCACGAACTCGTCCATTCGATTACCACTTTACATGTCTGTTCCAAATTTCATTAATATCGGACCATATTTACGGCCGCTATCGTGCTGACAGACACATATATATATATATATATATATATATATATATATATATATATATAGATAGATAGATATATAAAAATTCGAACGAATGGTGTTTTTTGCTTCTGGTGGCCCTAAAACGAAAAGTTATCATGGTCTCGGGCTTAGGTCTTACCATGAGACCTACGGTAATAGCTTCTTCCCTATAGGGGAAATTCGCTAAAAATACAAAAACCGCTGTTTGTCATTCCTCTGGCATGTCCCCACCTTGAAATTTGATAAAGTTTGCTGATTATGATACATTTTAAGTGGTTTTAAAATTTACTACATATTTTTATTTTGTTACATATTATATATGTAATGTCATATTCTATTCAGACAAATTGTTTCTACCTATTTAAAAATTTTATAAAACATTTACTTTTGTCCCTTGATTTTACTCATCATTCCTCTGGCAAACTATTAGTGTCAGATAAAAAAAGAGGGAAATTTAGTTGGCAGAAGGAATCTAAGGGATATTGTCCTAATGTTTGGCAATGCTATTTCCTTAAAAGAACACGTTCAGTAGCCTTCGTATGTTAGTGAGTGGTGGTTGTGTCGCCTCATCTGCTGCTGTCACACAGGCTGTCATCATTCCTCTGATATTTTTTTTATTTAAATTTATATATTATTTTTTATTAAAAGCTACAAATCTAAACGTAACAGATGATAGTTTATTGTAGGCATAAATTTCTCATTTAATAATTGCATTTAATAGTGTGAAACCTAACCTAAAGCTGTAAACATTATTCCTCTGGCATCATTCCTCTGGCAAATTCTTGTCATTCCTCTGGAAACAGTCATTCCTCTGGAAAACTGTCATTCCTGTGGCTACAAAATTGTATTTATTTTTATATAAAACATCCAAAGTCATATATTGTTAAGGATTAAATGGTAAATAGATAATATTCTCGGAAATTTTAAGTCATGAATATCGAATATAGATCCTCTGACAGGTTGTATCATTCCTCAGGTAATCATTTTAGCGAATTTCCCTATAGGGAAGTAGCTATTACCGTAGGCGGCACGGTGAGACTTAAGCCCGGGACCATGTTATTTTTTCATTTTGAGGTCCCTAGACCCCAAAAACACCGTTCGTTCATTTTCATATATATGTATATATATATATATATATATATATATATATATATATATACCTGTCCGTAGGCGCGATTACTTTTGTAAAAAAGGTCCGATCTTGATGAAATTTGGAACAAATGTGTAAAGCGTCATTCATGACTTCGAGTTCACAAACCAGCAAGATTGATTTACTATAAGAAGGTTTTTTTCACAAAATAAAATTTATTTTCAAGATTTAACACCTTTTTACTAATTATTTTTAAACTTAATTGTCAAAATTGAATTCAGCTAAAAAAAACAAACAATTTAGCATTTTGAATTACTATTCTACGTCAATCCGTTGCTTAGATATTGGATAATATTGGATGTGCTAAACACAGTACGTTGTCCAATATTGTTTTTAATTTTTCCCTCCAAAAAGTATAGTCACCCTGATTTGAGATGTTTTTTAAAAATACAATTCTGAACATATGATTAAATTTGCAGGAGTTGAATATTTTATTTGTGTTTATTTTAAATAGTTAGAGTTCATTGATCAAGATTTTGCAGAAAATATATACTATATCAAAAAATGCAAATTATTTTTAAATTTAATAAAGAAAGTGAGAGCATTTGGAGGGGGGGGATGTCTCGGTCTAAACTGCCTGAAAATGTAGCATAATATATGATATGTTTAATTATGAGGATTGATAATATGTTTTATTGAAATTGGCTGGAGATGTAGGTCTGCTGCAACAGGGATGTTTTAATTACTATAAAACTGACCATATGATTGAATTTAATTTTTTCATGAGATTGAATTATTTGTTTGTTTTGAATGTTTTGAGTTCATTGGTTATATGTTTGTTGACATTTATATTCTATAACAAGATTACAGTTATTAAAAATTAAAAGACTAAGAATTATATAAAATACAAAAGTGTATGTATTACTAATGAAAACCAATATGGTCTCTGTTAATTTTCCTCATGTTTAAAGCTCATGAATGATTAAATATGCGTTTTTAGTATATTATTTACTTAACGTATTCAAATGATACTTTCCTTCAAACAAGTTTAATGCTCACATATAAAACATAAATCCTATGGAAATTCGCTGAGTACGCAGGTCTGCTGCGACGGGGGTATTATTTTTTTATTTTGAAATTAAATTTAAAAATTTTTTTACCAAGGTTAAGAACGTATAATTCTTGAATTACAGTACTTTTTCATCCGTCCTTTAGTGTTTGGCCTACTCACAGATGAAGAACCATACAGATTGGCAACCTAATGCACTTTTGCTTGGCCGTTTTTTCGCGCGGCGTCAAATTTGTTAGGTCGTTTTTCCGCACACATTGCATTGGTATTAAAGTTATTAATAACTATATTTGTTCTTTGGGACCTGAAGATTTGATATTGACGAAATTATACTTGATACCAATGCAATATGTGCGGCAAAACGACCTAACAAACTTGACGCCGCGCGATAAAACGGGCACGCAAAAATGCATTGGGTTGCCAATCTGTATAGTTCTTCATCTGTGGCCTACATATAAATATGTTATTTTTTTATTGTGCAAAAAATATTTTGCTAAAATTCCAATGTGATCTAAAATTTTCGGAATTTAATCTGTGAGCAGCCTCAAATTAGTTCAAATTTCGGGAGTTATACTGATTGTCATTATGACTCTAGATTTCCTAAAAACGCGAATTTACAGTTGTAATTTATGAAAATTTCCCGGGGAGGGCCCCCAGACCCCCCTCCCGCTGGGGGATATTCCATACCCCCCCGGCCACCCGGTGTACCCCCCCCCCGAAAATAAATCCTGCGTACGCCACTGGTTGTTGTTGTATCTGAACCCTCCAGATCTTGAAAGATATATTTTTACTGAAAACATCGTAAATTTTAAGTCGTCCATAGTAATTTATTTTTAGCTTTTAGCGAATTTCCCCTATAGAGAAGAAGCTGTTACCGTAGGTCTCATGGTAAGACCTAAGCCTAAAACCATCATAACTTTTCTTTTTGAGGTCCTCAGATGCCAAAAACACCATTCGTTCACTTTCATAAATATATATATATATATATATATATATGTGTGTGTGTGTGTGTGTGTGTGTGTGTGTGTGTGTGTGTGTGTGTGTGTGTGTCTTTAAGCACGATAACTTGCGCAAAAATGGTTCAATCGGAATAAAATTTGGCATAGACGTGTAAAGTAGTAATTATTCGGACGAGTTCGTAAACCAGCCCGATCGGACTACCGGAAGGGGGGTAAAGGGGGGTGAACCCCCCAAAAAATGGGTTTTTTGAGTTTTTTACATATAAAAATAAAAATTATCAACTTTTGGTTAGCACCATTGAATTCAGCTCAAAAAACAAACAATTTAGTATATTGAATCACTGCTCTATGTCCATTGGTTACTGAGATATTGAAAGTGGTAAACACAGTACGTTGTCCCAATGTTAACCTTATGGGAAATAAGTAAAATTCTATATCTCGCTTATTTCTCAATATATCTTGATAATACCCCCGTTGCAGCAGACCTGCACACTCAGCGAATTTCAAGTGCAAAACAACATATTTCGATCCAACATAGCGAAATTTGACATGTTTTTGTAAGCCCATAAGAATAACATGGGGAATGAGTATGCAGGTTTGCTGCTATGGGTATATTAAAATTGGGTGGTTTTAATTCAATATTTAGTAGATCTGAACTAGAAGAAGCCATTTACCAAATTTTATCGAGATATGTTGAGAAATAGGCGATATATAGAATTTTACTTATTTCCCATGAGGTTAACATTGGGACAACGTACTGTGTTTACCACTTTCAATATCTCGGCAACCAATGGACATAGAGCCATGATTCAAAATACTAAATTGTTTGTTTTTTTTGGGCTGAATCCAATGGTGCCAATAAAAATTTGAAAAATTTTATTTTTCTATGTAAAAATCTCAAAAAACCCATTTTTGGGGGGGTTTACCCCCCTTTACCTCCCTTTCCGGTGGTCCGATCGGGCTGGTTTACGAACTCGTCCGAATAATTACTACTTTACACGTCTATGCCAAATTTCATTCCGATTGGACCATTTTTGCGCAAGTTATCGTGCTTAAAGACACACATATATATATATATATATATAGATATATATATAGATATATATATAGATATATATATATATATATTTGTGAAAGTGAACGAATGGTGTTTTTGGCATCTGAGGACCTCAAAAAGAAAAGTTATGATGGTTTTAGGCTTAGGTCTTACCATGAGACCTATGGTAACAGCTTCTTCCCAATAGGGGAAATTCGCTAAAACTTGGTAAATGGCTTCTTCTTGTTCAGATCTATTAAATATTGAATTAAAACCACCCAGTTTTAATATACCTGTAGCAGCAAACCTGCATACTCATTTCCCATGTTATTCTTATGGAGCTCACAAATACCCCCGTTGCAGCAAACCTGCATACTCAGCGAATTTCAAGTGCAAAACAACATATTTCGATCAAACATAGCGAGATTTGACATGTTTTTGTAAGCTCCATAAGAATGACATGGGGAATGAGTATGCAGGTTTGCTGCTACAGGTATATTAAAACTAGGTGGTTTTAATTCATTTTTTAGTAGATCTGAACTAGAAGAAGCCATTTACCAAGTTTTATCAAGATATGTCGAGAAATAAGCCAGATATAGAATTTTACTTATTTCCCATAAGGTTAACATTGGGACAACGTACTGTGTTTACCACTTTCAATATCTCGGTAACCAATGGACATAGAGCTATGATTCAAAATACTAAATTGTTTGTTTTTTTGGGCTGAATTCAATGATGCCAATAAAAATTCGAAAAATTTTATTTTTCTATGTAAAAATCTCAAAAAACCCATTTTTGGGGGGGTTTACCCCCCTTAACCCCCCCTTCCGGTGGTCCGATCGGGCTGGTTTACGAACTCGTCCGAATAATTACTACTTTACACGTCTATGCCAAATTTCATTCCGATTGGACAATTTTTGCGCAAGTTATCGTGCTTAAAGACACATATATATATATATATATATATATATAGATATATATATAGATATATATATATATATATTTATGAAAGTGAACGAATGGTGTTTTTGGCATCTGAGGACCTCAAAAAGAAAAGTTTTGATGGTTTTAGGCTTAGGTCTTACCATGAGACCTACGGTAACAGCTTCTTCCCTATAGGGGAAATTCGCTAAAACATGTCAAATCTCGCTATGTTGGATCGAAAAATGTTGTTTTGCACTTGAAATTCGCTGAGTATGCAGGTCTGCTGCAACGGGGTATTTTTAAGAAGTGCTTTTAGAATTATTTTCTTGAGAATTTATGAAAGTCCCTAGTATGTAAATGGGGAAAAACCATAGGCTATAATGTCCTTTTAGATGCATTACGGCGCAAATCCGATAAATATTCTTCTTATTTTTCATTAATTTAAAAACTGAGAAATCATCTGCAGTAGAAAAGATTGGAATTTTTCTCCTTCAGGATTATTCTTTAGTAACACGTAAATAATAAAATCTCATTACATTAGTATACGTTGTGGCAGGCTATTTAGTTTTTAGAGGATCCACTTACTGGTTTTATGAAATTAAATTTCATATTTTGCAATAAAAAGCACATGAAAAAATTGCAACAGTTTTTTTTATATATTTCAAATTCAATCCATATTAAAGTTTCAACTCATTTACTGCAGAGCACATTGTTTCGTCCAAAATTAAAGTTATTTCTTCTTGCAATACAAATGCAATAGCCTTGAAACTCGGCATTCATATTTGACTATGACGTTGTAGCCAAATCTTATAGGTACACTTTATGGTTTTGCTATGGTCTATGTTTCGTTGGATTTTATGTATACCGTACACAAATTAATGACAATGGTGGGTCGCGAAAAATCTTTAGGTTCATTACTGAGTCGCCAGCCAAAAAGTTTGGGAACCACTAATTGAAAGTATAAATACTCTGAAGAATTAGAAAATAAATGTGGTGTACCACAAGGATCCTACTGGGTCCTTTACTTTTTTTATATATATAAATAGTAAAACACTATGTAAAAGTAAAAGAAATTCAGAAATCCTATTAATCACAGATGATACAACATTATACTTATCAGACACAAACAAAAGAAATTTAGATATCAATATTTTGATAAAATAAATAGTAATTATCTTACTGAAAACAGACTTATCATAAATTCAGGAAAAACATGATATGGGTGATTCTCTAGAAAGTGGGTTATTTCATGTCCCAACCAGAAAAAAATTTAGAAACAAATTTATATTAAATCAAATAGCATGTTCTGGTTAAATAAATATTAAATAAATACGTGGTGGATTCCATATTCCTGAGTAATTTAACGTTAATTAGTAAAAATACCCCCGTTGCAGCAGACCTGCATACTCAGCGAATTTCAGATGCAACACAACTAACGGTATTTCAATCCAACTTAGCGAGATTTTACATGTTTTGTAATCTCCATAAGAATAACATGGGGAATGACTATGCAGGTTTGCTGCAACAGGTATGTTAAAACTGGTTAGTTTTAATTCATTATTTAGTAGATCTTAACTAGAAGAAGACATATACCAAGTTTTGTCAAGAAATTTTAAAAAATAAGTAAGATATAGCATTTTTTTATTTCCCATAAGGATAACATGGGGAATGATTATGCAGGTTTGCTGCCACAAAAACTGAAATTTCGGGGATTTTAGCCTAAAATACATTAGATCTCATCTAGATGAAGCCACAAACCAAGTTTTATCCAGATATGTTGAGAAATAAGCGAGATATAGAATTTTACTTATTCCCCATAAGGTTAACATAGGGACAACGTACTGTTTTTACCACTTTCAATATCTCGGTAACCAATGGACATAGAGCAATGATTCAAAACACTAAATTGTTTGTTTTTTTGAGCTGAATTCAATGGTGCCAACAAAGATTCGATACATTTTATTTTTATATGTAAAAAACTCAAAAAACCCATTTTTGGGTGTGTTTATCCCCCTTTACCCCCCCTTCCGGTGGTCCGATCGGGCTGGTTCACGAACTCGTCCATTCGATTACCACTTTACATGTCTGTTCCAAATTTCATTAATATCGGACCATATTTACGGCCGCTATCGTGCTGACAGACACATATATATATATATATATATATATATATAGATAGATAGATATATAAAAATTCGAACGAATGGTGTTTTTTGCTTCTGGTGGCCCTAAAACGAAAAGTTATCATGGTCTCGGGCTTAGGTCTTACCATGAGACCTACGGTAATAGCTTCTTCCCTATAGGGGAAATTCGCTAAAAATACAAAAACCGCTGTTTGTCATTCCTCTGGCATGTCCCCACCTTGAAATTTGATAAAGTTTGCTGATTATGATACATTTTAAGTGGTTTTAAAATTTACTACATATTTTTATTTTGTTACATATTATATATGTAATGTCATATTCTATTCAGACAAATTGTTTCTACCTATTTAAAAATTTTATAAAACATTTACTTTTGTCCCTTGATTTTACTCATCATTCCTCTGGCAAACTATTAGTGTCAGATAAAAAAAGAGGGAAATTTAGTTGGCAGAAGGAATCTAAGGGATATTGTCCTAATGTTTGGCAATGCTATTTCCTTAAAAGAACACGTTCAGTAGCCTTCGTATGTTAGTGAGTGGTGGTTGTGTCGCCTCATCTGCTGCTGTCACACAGGCTGTCATCATTCCTCTGATATTTTTTTTATTTAAATTTATATATTATTTTTTATTAAAAGCTACAAATCTAAACGTAACAGATGATAGTTTATTGTAGGCATAAATTTCTCATTTAATAATTGCATTTAATAGTGTGAAACCTAACCTAAAGCTGTAAACATTATTCCTCTGGCATCATTCCTCTGGCAAATTCTTGTCATTCCTCTGGAAACAGTCATTCCTCTGGAAAACTGTCATTCCTGTGGCTACAAAATTGTATTTATTTTTATATAAAACATCCAAAGTCATATATTGTTAAGGATTAAATGGTAAATAGATAATATTCTCGGAAATTTTAAGTCATGAATATCGAATATAGATCCTCTGACAGGTTGTATCATTCCTCAGGTAATCATTTTAGCGAATTTCCCTATAGGGAAGTAGCTATTACCGTAGGCGGCACGGTGAGACTTAAGCCCGGGACCATGTTATTTTTTCATTTTGAGGTCCCTAGACCCCAAAAACACCGTTCGTTCATTTTCATATATATGTATATATATATATATATATATATATATATATACCTGTCCGTAGGCGCGATTACTTTTGTAAAAAAGGTCCGATCTTGATGAAATTTGGAACAAATGTGTAAAGCGTCATTCATGACTTCGAGTTCACAAACCAGCAAGATTGATTTACTATAAGAAGGTTTTTTTCACAAAATAAAATTTATTTTCAAGATTTAACACCTTTTTACTAATTATTTTTAAACTTAATTGTCAAAATTGAATTCAGCTAAAAAAAACAAACAATTTAGCATTTTGAATTACTATTCTACGTCAATCCGTTGCTTAGATATTGGATAATATTGGATGTGCTAAACACAGTACGTTGTCCAATATTGTTTTTAATTTTTCCCTCCAAAAAGTATAGTCACCCTGATTTGAGATGTTTTTTAAAAATACAATTCTGAACATATGATTAAATTTGCAGGAGTTGAATATTTTATTTGTGTTTATTTTAAATAGTTAGAGTTCATTGATCAAGATTTTGCAGAAAATATATACTATATCAAAAAATGCAAATTATTTTTAAATTTAATAAAGAAAGTGAGAGCATTTGGAGGGGGGGGATGTCTCGGTCTAAACTGCCTGAAAATGTAGCATAATATATGATATGTTTAATTATGAGGATTGATAATATGTTTTATTGAAATTGGCTGGAGATGTAGGTCTGCTGCAACAGGGATGTTTTAATTACTATAAAACTGACCATATGATTGAATTTAATTTTTTCATGAGATTGAATTATTTGTTTGTTTTGAATGTTTTGAGTTCATTGGTTATATGTTTGTTGACATTTATATTCTATAACAAGATTACAGTTATTAAAAATTAAAAGACTAAGAATTATATAAAATACAAAAGTGTATGTATTACTAATGAAAACCAATATGGTCTCTGTTAATTTTCCTCATGTTTAAAGCTCATGAATGATTAAATATGCGTTTTTAGTATATTATTTACTTAACGTATTCAAATGATACTTTCCTTCAAACAAGTTTAATGCTCACATATAAAACATAAATCCTATGGAAATTCGCTGAGTACGCAGGTCTGCTGCGACGGGGGTATTATTTTTTTATTTTGAAATTAAATTTAAAAATTTTTTTACCAAGGTTAAGAACGTATAATTCTTGAATTACAGTACTTTTTCATCCGTCCTTTAGTGTTTGGCCTACTCACAGATGAAGAACCATACAGATTGGCAACCTAATGCACTTTTGCTTGGCCGTTTTTTCGCGCGGCGTCAAATTTGTTAGGTCGTTTTTCCGCACACATTGCATTGGTATTAAAGTTATTAATAACTATATTTGTTCTTTGGGACCTGAAGATTTGATATTGACGAAATTATACTTGATACCAATGCAATATGTGCGGCAAAACGACCTAACAAACTTGACGCCGCGCGATAAAACGGGCACGCAAAAATGCATTGGGTTGCCAATCTGTATAGTTCTTCATCTGTGGCCTACATATAAATATGTTATTTTTTTATTGTGCAAAAAATATTTTGCTAAAATTCCAATGTGATCTAAAATTTTCGGAATTTAATCTGTGAGCAGCCTCAAATTAGTTCAAATTTCGGGAGTTATACTGATTGTCATTATGACTCTAGATTTCCTAAAAACGCGAATTTACAGTTGTAATTTATGAAAATTTCCCGGGGAGGGCCCCCAGACCCCCCTCCCGCTGGGGGATATTCCATACCCCCCCGGCCACCCGGTGTACCCCCCCCCCGAAAATAAATCCTGCGTACGCCACTGGTTGTTGTTGTATCTGAACCCTCCAGATCTTGAAAGATATATTTTTACTGAAAACATCGTAAATTTTAAGTCGTCCATAGTAATTTATTTTTAGCTTTTAGCGAATTTCCCCTATAGAGAAGAAGCTGTTACCGTAGGTCTCATGGTAAGACCTAAGCCTAAAACCATCATAACTTTTCTTTTTGAGGTCCTCAGATGCCAAAAACACCATTCGTTCACTTTCATAAATATATATATATATATATATATATATATATATATATGTGTGTGTGTGTGTGTGTGTGTGTGTGTGTGTGTGTGTGTGTGTGTGTGTGTGTGTCTTTAAGCACGATAACTTGCGCAAAAATGGTTCAATCGGAATAAAATTTGGCATAGACGTGTAAAGTAGTAATTATTCGGACGAGTTCGTAAACCAGCCCGATCGGACTACCGGAAGGGGGGTAAAGGGGGGTGAACCCCCCAAAAAATGGGTTTTTTGAGTTTTTTACATATAAAAATAAAAATTATCAACTTTTGGTTAGCACCATTGAATTCAGCTCAAAAAACAAACAATTTAGTATATTGAATCACTGCTCTATGTCCATTGGTTACTGAGATATTGAAAGTGGTAAACACAGTACGTTGTCCCAATGTTAACCTTATGGGAAATAAGTAAAATTCTATATCTCGCTTATTTCTCAATATATCTTGATAATACCCCCGTTGCAGCAGACCTGCACACTCAGCGAATTTCAAGTGCAAAACAACATATTTCGATCCAACATAGCGAAATTTGACATGTTTTTGTAAGCCCATAAGAATAACATGGGGAATGAGTATGCAGGTTTGCTGCTATGGGTATATTAAAATTGGGTGGTTTTAATTCAATATTTAGTAGATCTGAACTAGAAGAAGCCATTTACCAAATTTTATCGAGATATGTTGAGAAATAGGCGATATATAGAATTTTACTTATTTCCCATGAGGTTAACATTGGGACAACGTACTGTGTTTACCACTTTCAATATCTCGGCAACCAATGGACATAGAGCCATGATTCAAAATACTAAATTGTTTGTTTTTTTTGGGCTGAATCCAATGGTGCCAATAAAAATTTGAAAAATTTTATTTTTCTATGTAAAAATCTCAAAAAACCCATTTTTGGGGGGGTTTACCCCCCTTTACCTCCCTTTCCGGTGGTCCGATCGGGCTGGTTTACGAACTCGTCCGAATAATTACTACTTTACACGTCTATGCCAAATTTCATTCCGATTGGACCATTTTTGCGCAAGTTATCGTGCTTAAAGACACACATATATATATATATATATATAGATATATATATAGATATATATATAGATATATATATATATATATTTGTGAAAGTGAACGAATGGTGTTTTTGGCATCTGAGGACCTCAAAAAGAAAAGTTATGATGGTTTTAGGCTTAGGTCTTACCATGAGACCTATGGTAACAGCTTCTTCCCAATAGGGGAAATTCGCTAAAACTTGGTAAATGGCTTCTTCTTGTTCAGATCTATTAAATATTGAATTAAAACCACCCAGTTTTAATATACCTGTAGCAGCAAACCTGCATACTCATTTCCCATGTTATTCTTATGGAGCTCACAAATACCCCCGTTGCAGCAAACCTGCATACTCAGCGAATTTCAAGTGCAAAACAACATATTTCGATCAAACATAGCGAGATTTGACATGTTTTTGTAAGCTCCATAAGAATGACATGGGGAATGAGTATGCAGGTTTGCTGCTACAGGTATATTAAAACTAGGTGGTTTTAATTC
Source organism: Flexamia atlantica (assembly GCA_035578135.1). Classification (NCBI taxonomy): domain Eukaryota; kingdom Metazoa; phylum Arthropoda; class Insecta; order Hemiptera; family Cicadellidae; genus Flexamia; species Flexamia atlantica. The sequence goes on from JAQJVK010000001.1 coordinate 159,435,290, forward strand.
ATTTTTTAGTAGATCTGAACTAGAAGAAGCCATTTACCAAGTTTTATCAAGATATGTCGAGAAATAAGCCAGATATAGAATTTTACTTATTTCCCATAAGGTTAACATTGGGACAACGTACTGTGTTTACCACTTTCAATATCTCGGTAACCAATGGACATAGAGCTATGATTCAAAATACTAAATTGTTTGTTTTTTTGGGCTGAATTCAATGATGCCAATAAAAATTCGAAAAATTTTATTTTTCTATGTAAAAATCTCAAAAAACCCATTTTTGGGGGGGTTTACCCCCCTTAACCCCCCCTTCCGGTGGTCCGATCGGGCTGGTTTACGAACTCGTCCGAATAATTACTACTTTACACGTCTATGCCAAATTTCATTCCGATTGGACAATTTTTGCGCAAGTTATCGTGCTTAAAGACACATATATATATATATATATATATATAGATATATATATAGATATATATATATATATATTTATGAAAGTGAACGAATGGTGTTTTTGGCATCTGAGGACCTCAAAAAGAAAAGTTTTGATGGTTTTAGGCTTAGGTCTTACCATGAGACCTACGGTAACAGCTTCTTCCCTATAGGGGAAATTCGCTAAAACATGTCAAATCTCGCTATGTTGGATCGAAAAATGTTGTTTTGCACTTGAAATTCGCTGAGTATGCAGGTCTGCTGCAACGGGGTATTTTTAAGAAGTGCTTTTAGAATTATTTTCTTGAGAATTTATGAAAGTCCCTAGTATGTAAATGGGGAAAAACCATAGGCTATAATGTCCTTTTAGATGCATTACGGCGCAAATCCGATAAATATTCTTCTTATTTTTCATTAATTTAAAAACTGAGAAATCATCTGCAGTAGAAAAGATTGGAATTTTTCTCCTTCAGGATTATTCTTTAGTAACACGTAAATAATAAAATCTCATTACATTAGTATACGTTGTGGCAGGCTATTTAGTTTTTAGAGGATCCACTTACTGGTTTTATGAAATTAAATTTCATATTTTGCAATAAAAAGCACATGAAAAAATTGCAACAGTTTTTTTTATATATTTCAAATTCAATCCATATTAAAGTTTCAACTCATTTACTGCAGAGCACATTGTTTCGTCCAAAATTAAAGTTATTTCTTCTTGCAATACAAATGCAATAGCCTTGAAACTCGGCATTCATATTTGACTATGACGTTGTAGCCAAATCTTATAGGTACACTTTATGGTTTTGCTATGGTCTATGTTTCGTTGGATTTTATGTATACCGTACACAAATTAATGACAATGGTGGGTCGCGAAAAATCTTTAGGTTCATTACTGAGTCGCCAGCCAAAAAGTTTGGGAACCACTAATTGAAAGTATAAATACTCTGAAGAATTAGAAAATAAATGTGGTGTACCACAAGGATCCTACTGGGTCCTTTACTTTTTTTATATATATAAATAGTAAAACACTATGTAAAAGTAAAAGAAATTCAGAAATCCTATTAATCACAGATGATACAACATTATACTTATCAGACACAAACAAAAGAAATTTAGATATCAATATTTTGATAAAATAAATAGTAATTATCTTACTGAAAACAGACTTATCATAAATTCAGGAAAAACATGATATGGGTGATTCTCTAGAAAGTGGGTTATTTCATGTCCCAACCAGAAAAAAATTTAGAAACAAATTTATATTAAATCAAATAGCATGTTCTGGTTAAATAAATATTAAATAAATACGTGGTGGATTCCATATTCCTGAGTAATTTAACGTTAATTAGTAAAAATACCCCCGTTGCAGCAGACCTGCATACTCAGCGAATTTCAGATGCAACACAACTAACGGTATTTCAATCCAACTTAGCGAGATTTTACATGTTTTGTAATCTCCATAAGAATAACATGGGGAATGACTATGCAGGTTTGCTGCAACAGGTATGTTAAAACTGGTTAGTTTTAATTCATTATTTAGTAGATCTTAACTAGAAGAAGACATATACCAAGTTTTGTCAAGAAATTTTAAAAAATAAGTAAGATATAGCATTTTTTTATTTCCCATAAGGATAACATGGGGAATGATTATGCAGGTTTGCTGCCACAAAAACTGAAATTTCGGGGATTTTAGCCTAAAATACATTAGATCTCATCTAGATGAAGCCACAAACCAAGTTTTATCCAGATATGTTGAGAAATAAGCGAGATATAGAATTTTACTTATTCCCCATAAGGTTAACATAGGGACAACGTACTGTTTTTACCACTTTCAATATCTCGGTAACCAATGGACATAGAGCAATGATTCAAAACACTAAATTGTTTGTTTTTTTGAGCTGAATTCAATGGTGCCAACAAAGATTCGATACATTTTATTTTTATATGTAAAAAACTCAAAAAACCCATTTTTGGGTGTGTTTATCCCCCTTTACCCCCCCTTCCGGTGGTCCGATCGGGCTGGTTCACGAACTCGTCCATTCGATTACCACTTTACATGTCTGTTCCAAATTTCATTAATATCGGACCATATTTACGGCCGCTATCGTGCTGACAGACACATATATATATATATATATATATATATATATATATATATATATATATAGATAGATAGATATATAAAAATTCGAACGAATGGTGTTTTTTGCTTCTGGTGGCCCTAAAACGAAAAGTTATCATGGTCTCGGGCTTAGGTCTTACCATGAGACCTACGGTAATAGCTTCTTCCCTATAGGGGAAATTCGCTAAAAATACAAAAACCGCTGTTTGTCATTCCTCTGGCATGTCCCCACCTTGAAATTTGATAAAGTTTGCTGATTATGATACATTTTAAGTGGTTTTAAAATTTACTACATATTTTTATTTTGTTACATATTATATATGTAATGTCATATTCTATTCAGACAAATTGTTTCTACCTATTTAAAAATTTTATAAAACATTTACTTTTGTCCCTTGATTTTACTCATCATTCCTCTGGCAAACTATTAGTGTCAGATAAAAAAAGAGGGAAATTTAGTTGGCAGAAGGAATCTAAGGGATATTGTCCTAATGTTTGGCAATGCTATTTCCTTAAAAGAACACGTTCAGTAGCCTTCGTATGTTAGTGAGTGGTGGTTGTGTCGCCTCATCTGCTGCTGTCACACAGGCTGTCATCATTCCTCTGATATTTTTTTTATTTAAATTTATATATTATTTTTTATTAAAAGCTACAAATCTAAACGTAACAGATGATAGTTTATTGTAGGCATAAATTTCTCATTTAATAATTGCATTTAATAGTGTGAAACCTAACCTAAAGCTGTAAACATTATTCCTCTGGCATCATTCCTCTGGCAAATTCTTGTCATTCCTCTGGAAACAGTCATTCCTCTGGAAAACTGTCATTCCTGTGGCTACAAAATTGTATTTATTTTTATATAAAACATCCAAAGTCATATATTGTTAAGGATTAAATGGTAAATAGATAATATTCTCGGAAATTTTAAGTCATGAATATCGAATATAGATCCTCTGACAGGTTGTATCATTCCTCAGGTAATCATTTTAGCGAATTTCCCTATAGGGAAGTAGCTATTACCGTAGGCGGCACGGTGAGACTTAAGCCCGGGACCATGTTATTTTTTCATTTTGAGGTCCCTAGACCCCAAAAACACCGTTCGTTCATTTTCATATATATGTATATATATATATATATATATATATATATATATATATATATATATATATATATACCTGTCCGTAGGCGCGATTACTTTTGTAAAAAAGGTCCGATCTTGATGAAATTTGGAACAAATGTGTAAAGCGTCATTCATGACTTCGAGTTCACAAACCAGCAAGATTGATTTACTATAAGAAGGTTTTTTTCACAAAATAAAATTTATTTTCAAGATTTAACACCTTTTTACTAATTATTTTTAAACTTAATTGTCAAAATTGAATTCAGCTAAAAAAAACAAACAATTTAGCATTTTGAATTACTATTCTACGTCAATCCGTTGCTTAGATATTGGATAATATTGGATGTGCTAAACACAGTACGTTGTCCAATATTGTTTTTAATTTTTCCCTCCAAAAAGTATAGTCACCCTGATTTGAGATGTTTTTTAAAAATACAATTCTGAACATATGATTAAATTTGCAGGAGTTGAATATTTTATTTGTGTTTATTTTAAATAGTTAGAGTTCATTGATCCAGATTTTGCAGAAAATATATACTATATCAAAAAATGCAAATTATTTTTAAATTTAATAAAGAAAGTGAGAGCATTTGGAGGGGGGGGATGTCTCGGTCTAAACTGCCTGAAAATGTAGCATAATATATGATATGTTTAATTATGAGGATTGATAATATGTTTTATTGAAATTGGCTGGAGATGTAGGTCTGCTGCAACAGGGATGTTTTAATTACTATAAAACTGACCATATGATTGAATTTAATTTTTTCATGAGATTGAATTATTTGTTTGTTTTGAATGTTTTGAGTTCATTGGTTATATGTTTGTTGACATTTATATTCTATAACAAGATTACAGTTATTAAAAATTAAAAGACTAAGAATTATATAAAATACAAAAGTGTATGTATTACTAATGAAAACCAATATGGTCTCTGTTAATTTTCCTCATGTTTAAAGCTCATGAATGATTAAATATGCGTTTTTAGTATATTATTTACTTAACGTATTCAAATGATACTTTCCTTCAAACAAGTTTAATGCTCACATATAAAACATAAATCCTATGGAAATTCGCTGAGTACGCAGGTCTGCTGCGACGGGGGTATTTTATTTTTTGTTGATAAATAATAGAAAAATTAATTTTTCAAGCATTCCTTCTGGAAAAATAACACTTGAATATAAATCGATTAGAAAACACCAAGAACAGACATTAATTCCAAAAATATTTTTTTGTCATTTCTTGGCATGAAATAACCCACTTTCTAGAGAATCGCCCACATATTGAATTCAAACACAAACGATGTAAAGATGAAGTAAAATAACTCTTAAATTGAATGAAAATTTAATCGAAAGTACAGATTTGTCAACTTTTAGCGAATTTCCCCTATAGGGAAGAAGCTATTACCGTAGGTCTCATGGTAAGACCTAAGCCCGAGACCATGATAACTTTTCGTTTTGGGGCCACCAGAAGCAAAAAACACCATCCGTTCGAATTTATATATATATATATATATATATATATATATATATATATATATATATATATATATATTATCCAGTGGCCTCTAGGGGCAAAAGCCCCTAAAAATAAAATGCAAATGCTGGATGCTTAATGCTTCCTTCACACTCACAACTGGGTTACAGTTTGACGTTTAAAGTGTAATGTTAAAGATATTTTGACGTTTGCTAGCACGTATCAGAATTTTAAGAAAGGGCGTTACTTCAGTATGATAAAGGTAGTGAGGTATGAGAAGAAGCTTGAGTTTGAAGTTTCAACAGAGGAGGGGAAGAAATCATTGATGACGTGGAAGTAAACAAAGCCATGTGATTACGCTACTAGTCTGGTAGATAAAAAATACTAAACCAAAACAAAATGTGGGTTGATATTAGAAACAATGTTTTGCTCTTTGAATAATAACAATCAATAAAACGGTGACATGTTTTTTGTTTAGCATGAAACACATGACTGACACAAGAAATTTGTTGTTGAATCGATTGATCATATGTCGTGAATTAGTTTAAAAATTTTAATCTCCGTGAATTAGTTAAAAAAGCCACCAGAATTACAGCAAATAGTAAATCTCTTTTAGATAATGTTGTAACCAATTTACATTATGATGAAGTTTCATGTGATTCCTTTTTCAATTCACTTTCTGATCATGACGCTCAGCTAGTAAAAATAAATTTTGGTTGTAAGAAGATTAATGGTGTAAATCAAAAGAGAGTGTTTTCAAAGCAAAATGCAATGACTTATGTTGGTTTTTTATCTCAGGTAGATTGGAATTTGTTATTTCAAACTTGGGATGTTAACAAGCAATTTGAATCTTTTACCGGGGCTGTACAGACCCTTTTTGATAGATCTTTTCCTTTTAAAAATGTTCGGGAAAAGCACAATGGCAAGAATCAAATTAAGTTAAGCAGGGAATTAAAGCAACTTGCAGATCGAAATGCTGACCCTGGAATTATGGTGCGCGATTCAAATGATCCTGTTCTCAAGGAACTCTTAAAAAGTAGAAGAAAAGTCTTTCGAAAACTTTTGCTCGAAGAGAAACGCGCAGCTATTTCTCGAGAGGTCCAGAACTCGGATTGTTTTCCGCAGCGTTGTGCGGAGAGAGACATGCGAGGTAGAGAAACAGGTTTCTTTTCCACCCTTAATTCATCAGGAAGTTCCGCTTCAATCGTTATCTGATGTGGTCAGCCTTTTTCATAGTCACTTCTCAAGTGTTACTGGTACAAGTGTTGCATCTTTATCCAATCAAGAGCCAAATACTCGTAGGCAGAAACAAAATTGTAGTTCATTTGGTTCTTTATTTTTCAATCCTGTTAGCAAACTTGAAGTGGAACAAGCAATTCTTTCCCTTAAATCAAAGAAATCTTCAGGAGTAGATAAAATATCCAGCTTTCTCTTAAAACAAGTATACAAACCACTTCTCGATCCTCTTGTCTATCTTCTAAATATTTCCCTATCTTCTGGCATTTTCCCTACTGTTTACAAAACTTCTAAGATAGTCCCTATTCTTAAGAGAGGAAACAAAAGTGACGTCAACAATTATCGCCCTATTGCGCTTTTAAGTACAATTTCTAAGGTGCTAGAAAAGGTTGTGTATGTTAGATTGATGAATCATCTGGTTAAACACAATATCCTAATAGATAATCAATATGGTTTCAGGTCTAATCGCTCAACTGTTCAAGCAGCTGTTGATTTCATTAATGGTGTAATGACAAATCTTGAAAATCGGGAGCCAGCCTTGGGGATTTTTTGTGACCTTTCTAAGGCTTTTGACCGGGTAGACCATGACATCCTCTTGGATAAATTAGAAGGATGTGGTGTTCAGTTCAAATAAAGATCAGAGATGGTTAACAACACAATTAATATATATATATATACATATATTTCTTTAGTCTTTATTTCAATCTTTTATCATATATTATTTCTCTATTCTTTATTTCTATCTTTATTTCTTTATTTGACCCAGCCCAATATTTAATACTAAATCATCATCTGTTCCAATTTTTGTTTACATTTTTACACTTGATTGTTAAATTTTGTTTTTTATAATTATCATTCAATAGCTATCATAATATTTTATATTTAATAATTATGCCATAAATGAAGACATGAAATATACAATAACAAGATATGAAACCTCAGAATGGACTTGAATGGACATGTATTCTACAAAATGGAACATTAAACAGTGAAATAAAGAGAACAATATCTTGGTGGGTGTGAACTGTGACCTATAACTTAAAAAGTTTTTGTGTTAATAAAAATCTTCTTTTTGTCAGAATGGTCCTTCGATTCATTGTCATTATTTTCTTTTCATTTAAATCCTCCATTTTTTGATCCTGGCGATCCGGATAGGATTTCAGTGATTTGGATATTACCTAGTCCATTACTTCATTCTTCACATTTTCTTTATTTTCAATACTTTCCATATTTTTATGTTTTCAATGTATTGTTTCTACTATCCCATGTATTATTTCATTAAAATATGTGTGTCTAAACCATTCTCTCAAAGACCTTATGAATAACTGAAACATAAGATCTACAGATCAAACCTCTAAACTTATTATCCTGGTTACTATTTATTTACTCTGTTGCAATGGCGCCACCACGAAATATTGATTTTAAATGCGACACATACATACGGTTAACAAATTTAACCAAAACACGATTCAACAAAATTAAATCATGCATTGAAGATGTTAACTTATCTGAACCACTATCTAAGGTTCAAATCAAAACCCTAAATGCGTATTTAACTGAATTAAAACGAAAAAAGGAAGATTTTGACATGAACTTTCAACGTGCATCTGCACTCACGGGAGATGATGCTGTACCCGAAGAAACGTTAATTATTGATCAGGACGAAATTACCAATTCTTTCATATACATAACTAGTCTTATTGAGTCTTTGTTGCCGATTGATGATCCCAAAACATCTTTGGTAATTACTACCGATAATGAGCCGTTGCCTAACGTCAGTTCGCAGGTTAGGCTACCGAAAATCGAACTTCCTAAGTTTACCGGTAATCTAGCATCCTGGACATGATTTATAAACCTATTTGATACTACAATCCATAATAACAGTTCGATTTCGGATGTAATGAAATTTCAATACCTCATCAGTGTTCTCGATAAAGAACCATTGTATCTGATTCGTAGTCTAAGTCTAACTGCAAGCAATTAAATAATTGCTGCGTGACCGTTATCATAATGATCGTAGACTACAACTATTGCATCTCAACCAACTTTTGGATCTGCCTCAAATTTCATCTCAAAATATTATCGGTGTGCGTAAATTTGTCAGTACATTCAATGAAAACTCTCAAGCTTTAGCGGCACTTGAATGTGAAATTCAAGATTCAAACTCTTTGCTCGTGGCAGTTTTATTAAGAAAAATGGATGTCGAACTGCGTAAACGATTAGAATCTTTCAGAGCTTTGACGGCTTCGACTAAACACACGCTGCCCAAAGTAAAAGAAATTATTGAATTTTTAAATACGGAATGTACACAACTAGAAGACGCAACATTGTCACAATTTTTCCGTTCAACAGAAACCAATCGTGTCAACCAATCTTCTGTGTCAACTAATCGTGTTAAACCAGTTCATAAGCTTAATGACAAATTTTATAATAAAAATGTGAGTTTGGTAGCTACTCCATTACCGTCAACATCCAGTTCTAATATTAACATGCCATGTTTTGTATGTAATCAGTCCTCACACAAGATATATTTTTGCCCTGTGTTCAAATCTAAGTCACCTCAAGAACGATATGAGCTTGTAAAGAAGTACCAAAAATGTGTTTCTTGCTTAGGATCTCATGTAACAAAACAATGTAGGTCTCAATCCTTATGTAAAATATGCAATAAGCGTCATAATACGCTACTAAATTTTAATGTCGATGTAGAATCAACTGGTGCAAATGGCACTAACGCTTCCATAAAGCAAAATACTCAATATGAGTCAAACCTAAAAGTTAACCCACATACATCAGTCACTTTAACTTCACAAAGTGATTCCTTAACATCTAATGTTAATACTACTGTTTTATTGTGAACTTTACTAGTACAATTAAGTTCATCTGATGGAACCGCACATGTATTTCGGGCTCTCCTTGATTCAGGGAGCATGTGCAACTTGGTTACAGAACATGCTGCAAATCTATTGAATATCCGACGGTATAAATCCGATATAAAATTGTCTGGAATTGACAATCATGTAACCAATAATAAAGGGCAAATATTTGTAAATATCAAGACTTTTTCAGGGAAAACTATAGCAATTAATCAGCCTACATTGATTTTAGATAAACTAACTGTTGATTTACCCCGCATGCCTTTGTCACCTGATTTGTTATCCTTAACTCAGGCGTATACTCTTGCCGATCCTACATTTCATATTCCTGGCCGTATCGATGTTGTTCTCGGCGGTTCAATTTTTCCTCTTGTGTTCAATCAACAACAGTTTTCTCTTGTCCACAACATGCCATTTATGTTAGGAACTCATTTTGGTTATGTCTTGATGGGCAACGCTCCGACCATGCCACTGGACTCTAATGTTCATGCTTCATTGCCTTCCACAACGCTCAATGTATGTCTTCACTCTACTAGCGATTCTGATTTGCACTCTTCCATCCAAAGATTTTGGATTCAAGAAGAATCGCCTACATGTACTATTAAATCACACGAAGATAAATTGTGTGACGAACATTTTGCAGAAACATATGCACGTGATGTCAATGGACGATATATTGTAAGGTTACCTTTCAAAACTTCACCTGATGTTTTAGGCGAATCAAAAGAGGCTGCTGAAATACGTCTAAAAGCCATGGAACGTAGATTTATAGTTAACCCTCGCTTCTCCAAAATGTACCATGACTTCATGGATGAGTATTTAGAATTAGGTCATACGTCAAAATGTGATGATTTAAATCCTTCTGAACCCCACTACTTCCTTCCACATCATGGTGTACTTAAAGAAAGCAGTCGTACAACTTAACAAGATTAGAAACATTTATTTTGATATTTGCATAATAAGCATGAGTTTTTGTAAATAGCTATTTATCACTTATTATTTCATTTGAGCTTAATTGAAATTTTTGTTATTAAATTAATATTAAAATCAATGAGGGAATGCGTCCAAAGGCAACACTATTTTTTGTACCTTGGCCTAGGTATATTTATGATTTAACTCTTAAATGACGAAGTTATAATACCACTATATGTTTGCACATTGTTTAACTAATAGCGCTTTGTCAATTAGAAACGTTTATTTTAATACCTGCAAAATGAGTATGTTTAGAACTCCGAGACTGTCGTGCATAATGAGTATCATAATAATTTTAAGTTAATGAACAAATAAATAGGTGTAAAAGTTTTGTTTGTAAGATTGAGAATTGGCTATAATGTAATTCAAAAAGGCCTAAAAGGTATAATTTTTTTTTTGTTTCTCATGCACGAGAATTGGTCTTAATTTAATTCAGTATATATGGTTAAGGCTGTTACCTGTTTGCATGTTTAGCACCAATGTTAGGCTAGGAATTCAAATGCATAGTGTACCTTTTCATTTACTCTTTTCAATTGTCATTATTTATTTGCATGAGGCATGCACATATTTTCATTTGTAATAAGTTAGATACATTCCTGAAATAGGAGTAGAGGATCAAATTTTATTTTTAACGCTCTTTAACGTAAATATTAATTAGAGTTTGAAAATAAATTATTAATGTCTGAGTTTTAAAACCATCTCACAAAACAATTATTCCAAAATGATTTCTAACGATATTTAAAAATAGTTTTTATTTCATTTAAATATTAAGAATGGCTATTATTTTGTGTATTGTATTTTCCTCCCGTAAATAGAGGTCTTAAATTTATTTTGAGTGTATTTATTTATTTATTTTTATTGGTCCTCGTCGAGGCCAAAAACAATAAATTCCACAGGCGGGTCTGCGTGCCGGGTGGCTGTTTGGGGATGAGCCCTTCAGCTGAGTTTCGTGAGTGCTCATTGTTTTCTTTAAATAGGTCTTAAATATGGAGGATATAAATTTGTTTTTGGAGAACTATAGGAAAATAAATTGTTCAAAAATAGAATCTTTAAATGACATCAGTATGTGTTTTAATGCTAGTGAAAGCTGCTACAATTTATTTTACATGAATGTACGCAGTTATAATAAAAATTTTGATTCACTTTTAATTCTATTGCAGTCAGTTAATATTAAGTTTGATTTTATTGCACTGGGGGAGACATGGCTGGGTCGAGACGGGGGTGGTTTGGAATTAGAAGGGTATAAACTTTTTTGTACTACTCGTGGCAAAAATCAAAATGATGGAGTTGTGTTGTATGTTAGTGAAAGAGTGAATGTGTGTGAATGTGTTGAACTGGAGCTGGGTGAAGTGAACTGCTTATCTTTGGAATTTCTCCTCCAAGATAAGCGATGCAATCTACTCACGGTGTACAGAACACACGACAGCGACTTGGACAGTTTCACTAATGCTCTCAGACATTACTACGAAAATACTCCGAACTCAAAAACTTACATCATAATGGGAGACGTAAATGCAAACATTTTGGACTCAGGCAATAAGACGGGAAGGTATTTGGACGTTTTGTACGAGTGTGGTTTTATGTGTGGCATAGATATTCCCACACGAGTGGTGGGAAATAGCATGACATGCATTGACCACATTTTTATTAAACACTATGACTTCAACACGTTACGAACTGCGGTGGTGGGGACGGAGATTACAGACCACTACAGTATATGTTTACAAATTGACTATGCACTAATGTCACGACGAACCTTTCAAAACACGAACTCCTACATAGATACAAAATTGCTCAGTGCTTATATTAAAGATATTGACTGGGCAGTAACCTTAAATATTCAAAACGTCAATGAATGTTCAAAAAACATGTTCGAAAAAATTCAGGAATGTGTAGCTAAATCAACTAAACAGTCCAACAATTCTAATACAAGATTTAAGAAATTAAAGCCCTGGATATCTCATGATCTAATACGTAAAATAAGAGAAAGAGATAAATTAAGCAAAACCATTAAAAAACAACCTTTTAATACAGATTTAAAGAATCTTTTTCATGCAATGAAAAATGAATTAAAACTAGAAATAAAATTAGCCAAAAATCAGTACTATAAGAGTAAAGTCTTAGAATCAAAAAATAATCCCAAAAAGTTTTGGAGTGTTCTTAATGAACTGGCGGGTAGGGGTGTAAAAAAAGACATTTTTCCTCTCACACTATTTACTGCAAACAGACCTAACACCGATTCTGACATCGACATGAGACAGCAGGTGGCCGACGAATTTAATAATTATTTTTCCCATGTTGGACCAGAGTTAGCAGCAGCGATAGATTCGGGCGGGCCACCTGTTGTTGACGATGCTGACTACGCTATCAATTCCGTCCTCACTCTGCGCACTGTGACTGAACAAGAACTGTTTCACTATGTGACTAATCTACGAGGGGGCTCAGCTCCGGGGTATGATTGTGTATCAGCTGCTTTACTGAAAGAAAACTGGGAGACTTTAAGACGTCCACTCTTACACATAATTAATATGAGCATCCGTAGCGGTGAGTTTCCCGATGCATTTAAAATTGCTAAGGTTGTTCCCCTCTACAAGACGGGAGACGTCACAAATTCCTCCAATTTTAGGCCGATATCGTTGTTGAGTGTGTTTACCAAGATCCTTGAAAAAATAGTCAAAGACCAATTAAATGAATATTTGAACGAACATAGAATTTTAACTTCTCGGCAATTTGGCTTTAGAAAGTCAACAAATATAAATGACGCATTGTTTGAGGTGAATAAAGATATTAATACAGCAATTAATGAAGGTAATCGTGTAATGCTAGTATTTTTTGATTTAGCAAAAGCATTTGACTCGGTAGACAGAGCAATCCTTCTCAAAAAATTGGAATTCATTGGCATTAAAGAATCGGCTTTGCAGTGGTTTGAATCTTACTTTCAAGATAGGAAACAGTTTGTCACAATTAACGGTGTCAGTGGTAATTTAGAACGTGTAGATTACGGGGTGGTTCAAGGTAGTACGCTGGGGCCTTTGTTATTTTTAATATACATAAACAATCTTGTTAAATTAGACATAAAGGGCAAATTCTATCTCTTTGCGGATGACACATTGGTAATGTTCAAAGGGAAAGATTGGAATTCAGTTTTTGCGGATGCTGAAAGAGATATATCTAGAATTAAAAAATGGTTTGATCAAAATGTTCTCACCCTTAACGTAGGAAAAACTAAATTTATGCCAATTTCTTTAAGATCATCTGGGGACGCACTTAACAACGATCTGAAAATTCATTCATGTGGAATGTTTCCTTATGACGCATGCAATTGCCCCGCGATCGAAAGGGTCCAAAAATACAAATATTTGGGAGTGATATTTGATTCTAAACTTTCGTGGACAGATCATATTGCTTATTTAAATAAAAAACTGAGAAAATTAATTTTTGCTTTTTATCAATTACGCCAAGTTCTAGACTTCAGAGAAATTAGAATCGCATATTTTGGGTACGTCCAGTCTGTCTTGGAGGGGGGAATAATTGCCTGGGGCTGTGCATATTACAGCATTCTGCAACCATTAATGGTTACACAGAAGGCCATAATTAAAGCAGCCCTGGGCAAGCGTCGTCGCTACCCTACGGATGATCTGTTTAATGAAATGAATGTACTTAATATCAGACAACTTTTCACCAGGACTTTAACTATGTACATTCATAAACACTCTGATGACATTTTTGAACGCGTGACTCATGACTATAGAACACGAACAGCACTTGGGCAAGGAATACACATACCAAGACTAACGAGGACATTTTCAACAACAAACTGCTATTACTTGGCCCATCACTTATACAACAATCTTCCTCGACATTTACGGAATAATCAAGACTCAGTCATGCTTTACAAAAAACACATATTGCAATGGCTTACTATTACTGGAAGAGAAGGTGTAGAAAGACTGTTTGTATCAACTTATAGACAATGACAATGCAGCTGATATGAAAATCGAGGAACGTGTGTGGGTATGCGAGAGCAATTGGTGTGCATTTGTGCGTGCGTATGAGCGTGTGTATGTGTGCGTGCGAGGTGTGTGTATGGACGAGTTCGATTGAGCGTGTGTTTGTGTGTGTGTATGTGTGTGTGTGTGTGTGTGTATTTGTTGCTGTCTCACTGTTGTGAATTACAACGGTGAGGAATTTGGTCCGTCCGTCCGTCCGTCAACGTTGTACTTTTTTCATTTTTATCTCTTTTTTTACCTTTCTGCCACATTCATTCATTCCATAAAATTGTTTGTCTTTGTTTAACCTGAACGTCCACCTGTCTCCTTCAGTCAATTTCAGTCAATTTAAATTATTAATTTGTATCTTTCCAATTCACAATAAACATATACAATATTAATTAATTAAAGCATTTTTTATGGTAAATGATGACTCATCCCCACGCACGGGTTTTCTATGTGGGGATTAATTTCGCTAACAACATAAGAGTTAATTTAAGATTAGGCTAAGATGCAATGCATCTAAAATGTATGTAATAACTCTGTAAATTATTGTAAACTTTAAAGCGAAATAAATAATTTTTGATTTGATTTTTGATTTGAACTAAGTTAAGAACTGTATTCGATGCAAGTTGTAAAACTTCCTCAGGTGTTTCTCTTAATGAAATACTTTTAACAGGCCGTAAACTTCAGAATGACATTTGTGATCTACTTTTGCACTTTCGTCACCATAACTTTGTGTTTTGTTGTGACTTTAAACAAATGTACCGACAAATCACGGTACATCCGGATGATCGGAAACTACAGTTAATTTTATGGCATGATGATTCTAACTTATCTACACGTGTATACCAATTAAATACTGAAACTTATGGAATGAACAGTTCCCCTATCTAGCTATTCGGGTTCTACATCAACTCGCAGATGATGAAGAATCATACTTCCCTGAAGCTGCTCGTATATTACGCAGTCATACTTACGTGGATTATATAATAGCAGGAGCAGACACAGAAGACGAAACCTTAATATTGCAAAAGCAACTTATTGCATTGTTAGATCGTGGATGTTTTGAACTCCGTAAATGGGTTTCAAATTCTACTAGACTTCTTTGTTCATTACCTAATGATCATTTAGAATCTCCTAATTTTTTGCAAGACACAGAAAATCCACATTTCAAGGTTTTAGGATTACAATGGTCTCCAGCTTCTGATACATTCTCTTACAACTTTCAAGTTCCTTCTTCAAACAAAACACCAACTAAACGTTCAGTTTTAAGTACAATTGCACAAATTTATGATCCTTTAGGATTTTTAGTACCCTTCATAATGTTAGCTAAATGTTTCATGCAATTATTATGGACTAAAGGGCTATCATGGGATTCACCACTACCCAGTGACCTTATATCACAATGGCAATTGTTCATTGATAACATAAAATCGTTGTCTAATATGCCTATATCTATACCGTGTTCCCTCAATCTCGTTTCATCTTGTGAAATACAACTACACGGATTTTGTGATGCTTCAGAAATCGGTTATGCTGCTGTTACATACTTAAGATGTGAGTCATCTAATAAAAATGTTTCTATAAATATGCTGATAGCCAAAAGTCGAGTTGCCCCTTTAAAAAAGGTAACGATACCTCGACTTGAACTATGTGCAGCACACTTACTAGCTAAAATGGTTTCATATATCAAATCAATTTTTTTCAGAAAAAATAAAACCTAATAATATACATTTATGGTGCGATTCTAGCATTGTTCTAACTTGGCTACAAACCCCGCCATATCGATTGAAAACATATGTTGCTAACCGCGTTGCACAAACCCAGGAATTAGTCCCAACAACTTCATGGAAACATATACCCTCCTTAGAAAATCCAGCTGATTGTGCATCACGAGGCTTACTTGCATCCAACTTGATTGATCATTCTCTATGGTGGAATGGCCCTCCCTGGCTGTCTTCTACATCTAGTGACTGGCCAAAGTCTACATTTATTCCCGTCATCGTAGATTAATCACTTGAATTAAAACCAAACTCTTTGACTGTTTTAACTACTTCTCCACATGAAGAATGGTCTTTATTAGCTAAATTCTCTTCATGGACTAAACTAAAACGTGTTATGCCCTATGTATTACGGTTCATTCATAATTGTCGTAATTCTTCACACCGCTATGGATGTCTTTCAACTCAAGAACTTCAAGAATCCCAATTGAAAATCTTTTCTTTAGTACAAAAGTCATCGTTCCTCAGAAGAGTTAGGACTCTTTCTTAAACAGAAAAATTGTTCAAAGCGTATTCAACGTCTCAATCCTTTTCTTGATTCTAACAATCTAATCCGTGTTGGAGGACGGTTGAAGTATTTGTCATTACCATATGATACACGGCATCCCATCTTATTGCCAAAACATCATCATGTTGTAAATTTATTAATTGATCATCATCACCTACTGTATCTTCATGCAGGGCCTCAACTGATTCAATCATTACTCTCGAAACATGTATGGATACTTTGTGCAAGAAATGTAATTCGTTCTCGAATCTACAAATGTTTGACATGTTTTAGACACCGTCCAAGAAACTCCAATCCATTAATGGGTGAACTTCCATCATGCCGTGTTAATCCTGTTCGACCATTCCTGTCTACAGGAATCGATTTTGGTGGACCATATAATGTTAAAATAGCACATCTACGATTCCTCAGATTAATCAAGGTATATATTTGCATTTTTGTATGTATGGTAACAAAAGCCGTACATATTGAGGTGGTTACCGACTTATCAACTGACTCCTTCATTGCTGCTCTCACACGTTTTACATCCAGGCGTGGAATGTGCTCTAATATATACTCCGATTGTGGAACAAATTTCATTGGCGCAAATGCGTTACTTCAAAAAATAGTAAAAACTGTAATTCTCAATAGTGAGTCACAGAATAAAATTACCAACTTTGTCAATAGTCATGGAACTAAATTTCATTTCAATCCACCCGCTTCCCCTCATCAAGGTGGACTTTGGGAAAGTTCAATCAAAAGTGCTAAATCACATTTAAACCGAGTAATGGGAAACTCAGTTCTTTCGCTTCAAGAATTCACTACGTTAACAGTTAGAATTGAAGCAATGTTAAATTCAAGACCTCTGACACCATTATCCAACGATCCTTCTGATCTGTCAGCATTAACTCCTGGACATTTCTTAATTGGTGAACCACTCATTTCAATTCCAGAACGAGATTTAACAGACATCCCAACCAATCGTTTAAAATACTGGCAATTGGCTCAACAACTTTTCCCACGTATCTGGCAACGATGGAGTCGCGAATACTTGCACACATTGCAACAGCGATCCAAATGGACAACAAAATCAAATAATATAAAGGTTGGCGATCTAGTACTTTTAAAAACTTCAACAAGTCCATTGCAATGGCCTCTTGCACGTATTACTGACGTTTATCCAGGAGCTGATGGAATTATTCGTGTGGCAAAGATCCAGACCGCAACAGGAACTTTTACACGACCAGTAACAAAACTATTCCCCCTACCTACTTGTTGAAGTGATGACACTTCAAGGCGGCCGGTAATGTTCAGTTCAAATAAAGGTCAGAGATGGTTAATCACACAATTATTATATATATATATATTTCTTTATTCTTTATTTCCATCTTTTATCATATATTATTTCTCTATTCTTTATTTCTATCTTTATTTCTTTATTTGACCCAGCCTAATATTTAATACTAAATCATCATCTGTTCCAATTTTTGTTTACATTTTTACACTTGATTGTTAAATTTTGTTTTTTATAATTATCATTCAATAGCTATCACAATATTTTATATTTAATAATTATGCCATAAATGAAGATATTAAATATACAATAACAAGATATGAAACCTAAGAATGGACTTGAATGGACATGAATTCTACAAAATGGAACATTAAACAGTGATATAAAGGGAACAATATCTTGGTGAGTGTGAACTGTGACCTATAACTTAAAAACTTTTTTGTGTTAATAAAATTATCTTTTTTTTGTCAGAATGGTCCTTCGAATCATTGTCATTATTTTCTTTTCATCTAAATCCTCCAATGCGGTGTGCGAGGAATTCCACTGGCTTGGTTCCGGTCCTATCTTTCAGGCCGGAGGCAATTTGTGGAAATTTCTGGAACACTTTCTGGGTCTTCTGGATGTAGGTATGGGGTGCCTCAGGGCAGCATTTTGGGGCCTCTGCTGTTCATCGTCTACATAAATGACCTAGCTGAAAAACTGCCTATGACCAAGTCGTTATTCTATGCAGATGACACAACGATCCTCTTTGGTGGCCCTAAATCTGATCTTCTCAGTAGAGTTAACGAATCCATAGGAGCGCTTCAAAGCTGGATATCACTCAACAATTTTGTTTTAAATTCAGATAAAACCGTCTTTGTTCAATTTCTCACAAAAAATAAAAGTCCTAATGAGATCTCTTTTAATCACCTTGGAATTAAAGAAGAGACTTTTGTCAAGTTTCTGAGCCTGATGTGGACTGTAATTTATCGTGGTCTTCACACATTTTACATCTATGCAGCAAACTGAGTCGTATCTGTTACGCACTCAGAACACTAAATCCTATTTTAGACCCAAGCTCACTTCTTATGGTTTATCACGGCTGTTTCTCCTCTGTCATGTCCTATGGCATTGAAGTATGGGGAGCATCACCTCATGCTCAAAAGGTGTTCCTGGTTCAAAAGCGGGCTGTCCGTATCATCAAAGGGCTACCCCCATTGCACACTTGTAAAGAGACATTTCGCTCACTAAATATTCTTACATTTCCTTCTTTGTACATTTTTAAAGTGATCTTGTCTACGTTGAATACCATTGATAACTTATCTGTTGTGAGCGCAAATCATAGGTATCCAACTAGGCATGGCGAAAATCTCCGCACACCTAGACATCGCCTTACCCTTTCTGAGAGAGGAATGGTGTACACTGGACCTATATTCTTTAACAAAATTCCTGTTGAAATCAGGAGTCTGAGGGGCTTTCAATTCAAGAAGGCGTTGAAGAGTTTCTTAGTCGACAGGGAATTTTATAGTATTGACGAATTCCTCTCTGCCTGAATGCTCGATATATTTCTTTGTATTTGTAGAAATGTTCGTTTTACTTATAGTAAAAATTTCATATATATGTTGACGACTGAGATGTACATGTTTTATGTATTTTATTCAGAATAAAGAATGTGAATGTGAATGTCTAAGTATTTATTTTCCCTCCTGGAAAAATCCAAGTTCATCTGGGTTTGTTTGTAAACACCCAAGCTTCTTCTCATACCTCACTACCTCTAAAGGGCTGAACTTTTTGGAACAGTGGCGCAATCAGTCGTTCTCAAAACAAACTCAGTTCACTTTGTTAGCGAATTTCCCCTATAGGGAAGAAGCTGTTACCGTGTAGTAATCATTGTAAGACCTCAGCCCGAGACCATCATAACTTTTTGTTTTGGGGTCCCCAGAAGCAAAAAACACTATTCGTTCATTTTCATAAATATATATTTGAGTGAAAATTTTTTATCGTGCCCTTTAATAACCCTGGCTTCTTATTTCGAAGATAATGTTTTTTTAGTATCATATTATGTGTTTTAATATTTTTTGGGACGGGGGCAACATTTTGCAAATAATTATTTGGTTGTTAATGGGTTCTAGGTATTTTTTCCGTATTTTCAAAGTCACGAATGTCACGACCGTAACTTGTTCCTAGGGTCCATTCTTCAACTTTCAAGCTATTTTTAGAACAATTTTGCGTGCTTAAATAAATAATGCTATTTTTTATATCATCACTAATTATTAAACTTACAAAAAAGAGCATTTAATAATTTTTTATTTATTGCGAACTGAGTATTACGACAAAATAAGTCTGTCCCTCGATTTTAAGTCCCGACCGTAACCACAAAATTTGGAACTTTGGAACACGACAGTGGCGAGCCTAGTGGCGATAGAGTCAGTTGGTTTGAAGAGACAGAGGTGAACGGGAGTGTTTTACGTTGCTCCAGAGATTTTTCTTTGTTTTCAAACTCATCAAGGTTGATAAAGGTAAGTTTGTGTTTTTGGTAATTTTGATATGTCCAAGACCGTACTAGTCGTTTGTTACAGTAGACGTGGTGTTAATTTTTGTTGATATGATATTTTAATTGCTACGGTAACCTAGAAGTCCACTTTGTCTTCTCATACACGAGGTGCAGGGCTACCACCAGAACAGGGACAAATAATTGTGATGTCACTGACCGTATTTGTCACGACCGAGACCATTTTTAACACGACCACGATAGCCTTATTGATTGTACGGGGGTACGGTCGTGACAATCATTATAAATTTAGTTGTAAATTGCACTAGTCAGTTGAAGTGAAAGACAATTTTATCTTATAACAGTGCAATTGAAGGATGTTTGAAAAAGTAAAATTGTAGTTTTTGAAATATATAAATATTGAAGGTAATGCTTATATTTTATTATAAATTTATGTGGAATAGAGTACAGTCAACACCCAAATAACCAGGTTATTGGCCCATTTAAAGTGCCAAGGATAATTTAAAATGATAATTGAAAACAAAGGCATTAAATAAATTGAGTAAATCGACCGGCGATTCTTGTTTGTCCCAGACCGTACCCCTTGTCCCTGACCGAATCTATCATGATTTGGGTTATAAAAAATACAAAAATTGATATATCATCATATAAAACTATAATCACACACAAAACAGACACCCCTATGAGAACATAAAGGTTTTTCATATAACAGGAACAATTGCTTGGAGCTAGACAAACTTTAAGAGATTTTTTTTGCTTTTTTCGATTTTTTTAGTTTTTCTATTTTTTTTTAGAAATACCAAATTTACTAAAGGCTTAATGAGCTGTTTATTGCAATATTGCCCTAAAACTAAATCTGTTTTCAGCAAAACATATTTATCAAACCACAATAAATATTTTTAATCTTCATTTTTATGTTGGTTACGGTCAGTGACAAAAATTCGTGTTCTTTCATGAAAGATTCTGTATCATTGAATATACACACAAGATTTTGTGTTACCTTGGCTAATCTATGAATCTTCAAATGTCAATCGATAAAAAAATCAAAAATGTTTTGAAAAAATAGAAAAATAATTTCGCAAATGTTTTTTCTAAAAGGGCACGATAAAAAGTTTTCACTCATTTATATCTACATATATATATATATATATATATATATATATGTGTGTGTGTGCCTTTAGGCACGTTAACTCGCGTAAAAATGGTCCGATCTTGATGAAATGTGGCATGGACATGTAAAGTAGTAATTATTCGGACGAATTCGCAAACCAGCCCGATCGGGCTAACGGAAGTGGGGGTAAAGGAGGATAAACCCCCCCAAAAACAGGTTTTTTTGGGTTTTTTACATATAAAAATTATCAAATTTTTGTTAGCACCATGGAATTCAGCTAAAAAGACAAACAATTTAGTGTTTGAATCACTGCTCTATGTCCATTGGTTGCCAAGATATTAAAAGTGGTAAACACAGTACGTTGTCCCAATGTTAACCTTATGGGATATAATTAAAATTCTATATCTCGCTTACTTCTCAACATATCTTGATAAAACTTGGTAAGTGGCTTCTTCTAGTTCAGATCTACTAAATATTGAATTAAAACCACCTAGTGTTAATATACCAGTAGCAGCAAACCTGCATACTCATTCCCCATGTTATTCTTTGGGAGATTACAAAACCATGTCAAATCTCGCTATGTTGGATTGAAATATGTTGTTTTGCATTTGATATTCGCTGAGTATGCAGGTCTGCTGCAACGGGGGTACTTAAAATTAAACCATGTGCACATGGTTTGAAGAATTTCTTAAGGTTAACCACAGACTGCAACACATTTATTTTCCCAAAGAAAGACGTGAAATTTAACACAAAAAGTTAACAAATGTCGTGTGTAGCCTCCGTCGGTTCAAAAGAACATATTGGACAGTTAGAAGGTACTTATTA
The DNA here is from genome assembly GCA_035578135.1 of Flexamia atlantica. Taxonomy (NCBI): domain Eukaryota; kingdom Metazoa; phylum Arthropoda; class Insecta; order Hemiptera; family Cicadellidae; genus Flexamia; species Flexamia atlantica. The sequence goes on from JAQJVK010000001.1 coordinate 159,457,493, forward strand.
TGGAAATCTCCGATTGAGGCTACATTTTAACCAATAAGCAAATAAATAAGGAAGAAATCAGAAAATGGTCTCCCGTTGACGACTCCACGCTCCACTTTGGAGCCTACCACAAAGTTAGGCTCGTGAAAACTCAGGAATCCTATTCTTATGTTGGCATCAAAATGTTTAACAGGTTACCCTCAGAATATCATCATGTCAGTATGAAATCATTTAAATCTTGTTTGCTGGAGTGGTTATATGAAAATCCTTTTTACAGTATAGATGAATACTTCAGCTGTACAAAAATTGATATAAGCTTTCAATAATTGGGCCAAACACCATTTTGTAAAAAATCCCATAGATATATTTAATTGTTAAATTTTAAATTTTAATTCAGTTGCTCACTGTACACTCTGTTAATATTTTATATTGTTGACAATAGACAATAGACAGTAGACAAAATTTCTTTATAACATATTCTCCAGGAATAGTAATAGAGTCACAAATTCAGAATAAGATACATTGGATGTTGTAAATAATTGAGTAATACAATGGAGTGGTAAAATTGACAGAAATAACAGATAATAAACATTATTGATAAAAAAACTCAATAAAAACAATTAATTCAGGATGACAAAACGATAAAAAATCAAAATAGTAAAACCACAGATTACACATGCTGTAGCATGTGTAATCTGTGGTAAAACTTATCAAGAACAGTGGTTAGTTTTAGATTTAAAAATGATATCAATATTAATCAGAACAAGTCCTGATAAAGGTTGTTAGTGATTAAAGGAGTAAAGTTACAACGTAAAATTATTTTCATTGGAATTCAGACTAAAGAGATTGTGATATTTTTACTGAAAAACTTGTCTCCAACTTTCAAATTCTTCTACAGAGTAGCATGGTCGCTCTTGTAGCCATTTCATGGTGTTTTTTCTCAGCTTCAGGTTGCAGTTGGTGTTCTTCACCTCACCGGGAAGGATGTTCAGGAACTTGGCTCCCAGATACGATGGTTACTTTTCATAAAGTGAGAGATGATGAATAGGGAGGATGATGTTGTTGGCCCTTCTTGTATTGTAATTATGAGTGTCTGTTCCTCTCTGCAGTATTATTCGGTTGTCTTTAATCCCATAGATATATTTAATTGTTAACTTTTAAATTTTTATTCAGTTGCTCACTGTACATTCTGTTTATATTTTATATTGTTATATGAATATTTTATCATTGTTGACATTTATATTTTATCTTGTTGATTTTTATTCATTTTATAGGATTTTAACTCAACCCACATAGTTTTTAGCCTAAGTCATTATTTATCAATTAGGCCTAGGCTATTTATAATTTAATTGATTGTCACCCATGTTTATGACGAAAACTGTACAAGCCTTCTGTCTTGTTTTGTTTGATAAAGACTTGAATCTTGAAAGTCGCAGGATAATGGGAGAGGGCTTAAATAGAAGGTCTTGATGCCAGGGACTCGGGAAAAATACAGAAATTTCTTAAAGTTTATCAAAAAATAAAATATAACATTAAATAGCTGCCATTTAAAAATCATTTTAATCTAAAAATTACCACTTTGTTTACATTAACACATGTGTTGCTTATGGTCATAGTTTTGACTGAGGAACAACAGAGTGTGCTGCACTAAGAGCTACTGAGTGCAACATAAACTTTAAATTTGATCCTACCAAAAAGATTCACTTTAAAACTTGACTGATCAAAAGTGTATATTTAATCTTGAATCTACCAAGACAAAGTAGTATTTACACACGGGCAACCACATAAAGTGTTGAACGTAGGGTAAAATCCTCAATATTAACTATTTCCCAAACTCATGGTCTCCAAACCTAACTTCCTTATGAAGTTGAGCCAAAGGTTCCAAAGTGGAGCGTGGAGTCGTCAACGGGAGACCATTTTCTGATTTCTTCCTTATTTATTTGCTTATTGGTTAAAATGTAGCCTCAATCGGAGATTTCCATAATAAGTACCTTCTAACTGTCCAATATGTTCTTTTGAACCGACGGAGGCTACACACGACATTTGTTAACTTTTTGTGTTAAATTTCACGTCTTTCTTTGGGAAAATAAATGTGTTGCAGTCTGTGGTTAACCTTAAGAAATTCTTCAAACCATGTGCACATGGTTTAATTTTAAGTACCCCCGTTGCAGCAGACCTGCATACTCAGCGAATATCAAATGCAAAACAACATATTTCAATCCAACATAGCGAGATTTGACATGGTTTTGTAATCTCCCAAAGAATAACATGGGGAATGAGTATGCAGGTTTGCTGCTACTGGTATATTAACACTGGGTGGTTTTAATTCAATATTTAGTAGATCTGAACTAGAAGAAGCCATTTACCAAGTTTTATCAAGATATGTTGAGAAGTAAGCGAGATATAGAATTTTAATTATTTCCCATAAGGTTAACATTGGGACAACGTACTGTGTTTACCACTTTTATTATCTCGGCAACCAAGGGACATAGAGCAGTGATTCAAAACACCAAATTGTTTGTTTTTTTGAGCTGAATTCAATGGTGCTAACAAAAATTTGATAATTTTTATTTTTATATGTAAAAAACAAAAAACCCGTTTTTGGGGGGTTTATCCCCCTTTACCCCCCCTTCCGATAGTCCGATCGGGCTGGTTTGCGAACTCATCCGAATAATTACTACTTTACATGTCCATGCCACATTTCATCAAGATCGGACCATTTTTACGCGAGTTAACGTGCTTAAAGACACACACACACACACACACGCACACGCACACGCACACCCACACGCACACATACACACACACACACACACACACACACACACACACACACACACACACACACACACACACACACACACACACACACACACACACACACACACACACACACATATATATATATATTTATGAAAATGAACGAATAGTGTTTTTGTTTCTGGGGGACCCCAAAACGAAAAGGTATGATGGTCTCGGGCTTAGGTCTTACCATGATTACTACGGTAACAGCTTCTTCCCTATAGGGGAAATTCGCTAACAAAGTGAACTGAGTTTGTTTTGAGAACGACTGATTGCGCCACTGTTCCAAAAAGTTCAGCCCTTTACCATACTGAAAACCCCCCTTCTCTTGCCCTTCTTTCTTGCCCTTTCTTAAAATTCTGATAAAAATCTATGTATTTCTTATTTTTTAACATATCTTAAGAAAAATTGGTGTGTTGCTTCTTCTTCTTCTTCTTCTACTCAGTTTAGCAACCGCTTGCAACCTAGAAGTAATGAGCACATTCTTCCCGAGAAAAGATATCCACAAGGTTACATGGGTCTCACCAAATGGTCAAATAAAGAATCAGATAGATCATGTATTAATAGATTGTAGACATTCTAGTCATATACAAAATGTACGTAGCATAAGAAAAGCAGAGTGTGGGTCTGACCACAGCCTTGTTCTGGTCAAGTTATACCAAAGAATACAAATCAAAAAAACGAAAGTAGTGCAACCAGTAGAGAATTTAGAAATAGATAGATAAAGAAATAAAAGAATACTGACTGAATTTAAGCTAAAATTATCAAACCGTTTCCAAGCCTTAGACACAGTAGAACAGGAGAGAGGTTTAGAAGAAGACTCAGTGGAAGGCCAATGGGTAAACATTAAGAAGACTGTACAAGACTGTGCCAAAGAAGTATGTGGAAAAAAAGGAAAGGAGAATAGAAAACCATGGTTCAATGAAGAATGCAAAGATGCAGTGTCAAGAAGAAAAGAAGCGAAGGAAATCTGGTTAAACAACAAACAAGACACAGACCGAGATAGATATAAAGAAATTAGCAAGGAAACAGTCAACTGCTAAGAAGGAAAAAACGAGAATGGATCAATAGTATTCTGGAAAAAGCAGAACAGGACTGAACGGCAAACAACTCAAGAGAGTTTTATCGCTCATTGAGATTTTTTAAGAAAGGATACACCCCTACACCGGTGGGGATCAGAAATAGAATGGGACAGATGGTAATCCAAAAAGAAGAAGGATTGAATATTTTAGTGACTTACTGAATGGAGATCTTCAACAGGATGATGAGGAGGATAGAGAAGAGGTGTATCAGAATGTACAACCCTGGATTCCAGAACCCACCGCACAAGAAGTGGAAGGAGCAATCAAAAGTTTAAAAAATAACAAAGCCCCAGGAGAGGACGGTATATCAGCAGAGATTCTAAAAGCAGGAGGCCTCTGCCTAGCAGAAAGAATACACAAACTAATACTCAATATGTTTGGCGAAAAGAAACAATACCGAAAGAATGGAAAGAAGCTCTTGTTATACCAATCCATAAAAAAGGAGACAAAAAGGACTGCAATAACTACAGGGGCATATCTCTTCTTAACTGCACGTATGAAGTTCTATCTAAGATAGTTCAGAGAAGACTAGAAGAGTATACAGCAAATATCATTGGAGAGCATCAGGCGGGATTCAGTAGAGGCAGATCAACGGCTGACCAAATTTACATTCTTAAGGAAGCAATAGCAAAACACTACGAATACAACAAATCATTCTGCTGCCTCTTCATCGATTTCTCTAAGGCCTTCGACTCCATAAACAGAGAAAAGTTGTGGATAAACATGGAAGAATTAGGTATTCCAAGAAAACTCATCCAACTAGCCAAATTGAGTGTTTTCGGCTCCAAATGCAAAGTAAAAGTAAATGGGGAGTTATCAGAAGAATTTGAAGTAAACACTGGGGTGAGACAGGGTGATGGAATATCTCCACTGCTGTTCAATTTAGCCATAGAAATAGCTCTTCAGGAAGTCAAAAAGACAGAATTAGGGATTAGGATTGGAACAAACAAACGTTTTAGCATTTGCGGATGACATAGTTTCAATTACACAAAACATTGAAGAACTGAAAGGTCTGACAAAAATACTCATACATCATACACGAAAAATGGGACTCCACATAAATGAGAATAACACCAAGTTTATGAATTGTGGACGAACACAAAACATTGATCAATTTAGGAACCAAAATAGAAACCACATTGAAATTGAAGAATTTAAATTTGAAGAAGTGACAAATTTCTAATATTTGGGAGTCATCCTCACCAGTAATAATAATGAAGATGTAGAAATTCAGAATAGATTAAACCTAGCACAGAAAAGTTTTTCAGCCTGTCAAAAACTACTTAGCTCAAAGATATTATCCAACACCACCAAACTTAGGATATATAACACAATCATCAAACCTGTACTCTTATATGGATCAGAGAATTGGAGTTTAAGTAAGAAAACAGAAAGAAAGATTATAGTGTTTGAAAATAAAATATTAAGAAAAGTTTATGGACCGATTTTTGAGGATGGACAATCGAGATTAAGACACAATCAAGAACTTAGAGAGCTTTATAAAGATCCAGATGCCGTTGCTGAGGTTCGAAGTAGAAGGTTAAGATGGGCAGGACATATTTTAAGAAAAGAAAATAGCTCCTTATCTAAGAACATCCTAAAGAACAACCCAGAAGGCAGAAGACCCCTTGGAAGACCGAAACTTCGATGATGGGACCAAGTGGAAAAAGACTTAAGAAAACTGGGTAGAACAAGCGAAGACGCAAGAAACAGAGATCTATGGAGGCATTGTGTTGGAGAGGCCAAGCACCACTTGGGATACCTGTGGCCAAAGCAGTAAGTATGTAAAAGACTCAAAAGCTATTACCGTAGGTCTCATGGTAAGACTTAAGCTCGGGACCACTATAACTTTTCGTTTTGGGGCCCCCAGAAGCAAAAAACAGTATTCGTTTGAATTTATATATATATATATATATATATGTGTCTGTTAGCACGATAGCGGCCGCAAAAATGGTCCGATCTTTATGAAATTTGGTACGGACGTGTAAAGTGGTAATCAATTGGACGAGTTCGTGAACCAGCCCGATCGGACCACCGGAAGGGGGGGTAAAGGGGGATAAACCCCCCAAAAATGGGTTTTTTTGAATTTTTTACATAGAAAAATAAAAGTTATCGAATTTTTGGGGGCACCATTGAATTCAGCTCAAAAAAACAAACAATTTGGTATTTTGAAACACTGCTCTATGTCCATTGGTTACCGAGATATTGAAAGTGGTAAACACAGTACGTTGTCCCAATGTTAACCTTATGGGAAATAAGTAAAATGCTATATCTCGGTTATTTCTCAACATATATAGATAAAACTTGGTAAATAGCTTCTTCTACTTAAGATCTAATAAATACTGAAGTAAAACAAACAAGTTTTAACATACCTGCTGCAGCAAACCTGAATACTCATTCTCCATGTTATTCTTATGGAGATTACAAAAACATGTCAAATCTCGCTATGTTGGATTGAAATATGTTCTTTTGCATTTGAAATTCGCTGAGTATGCAGGTCTGCTGCAACGGGGGTATTTTACCTTTTCCTCATGACATTTGATGAAAATTCGGCAGTTTTAAGAAATAAATAGTTGGTAGATGGGAAATACTTAATGTTGGTTGAACTTTCACATCCAGTCGCCATATTGAATCCGCCATATTGGATATAAGTTATTTTTTTGTAATGTATAGGGTTGTGACAAATCATTTCAAACTACTTTTTTGTGAAAAACTCAACGCTGAAATCCTTTTTTCTAAACCTCTACCTGTTCTCAAGATAAACGGGGGTAAAGGGGGATAAACCCCCCCAAAAATGTGGTTTTGAGTTTTTTCCAGAGAAAAATAAAAATTATCCAATTTTTGTTTGCACCATTGAATTCAGCTGAAAAAACAAACAATTTAGTATCTTGAATCACTGCTCTATGTTCATTGGTTACCGAAATATTAAAAGTGGTAAACACAGTACATTGTCTCAATGTTAACCTTATGGGAAATAAACCAAATTCCGTATCTTCCTTATTTCCTAACATATCTTGATAAAACTTGGTATATGGCTTCTTATAGTTCGATCTACTAAATATTGAATTAAAACCATCCATTTTAACATACCTGTTGCAGCAAACCTGCATACTCATTCCCTATTATTCTTATGGAGCTTACAAAAACATGACAGATCTCACTTTGTTGGATTGAACTGTGTTCTTACCCCCCTATCCGCCCTTACTGGTCAGATATTAAAAATTGTTTTAACCGACCCTGATTTGACAACAGTTCGGTTTAACAGCCTTTTTCTAGGAATTGCGGCCTTTCCGTTCCCATATCCGACGATGCGAACGTTTCGCTCAACTCCACAGGTTGTTTAGGTTAAAATATTTTGAATATTCATAAAATTATTAAAACGAACAGTGGGTACTTTTCAGTGTGCCTAGTACGATAAATGTCTGTGAGTTTTTGTTTTCATATCTGGAAACCATCATATCATTTATCAGTGGAGTAAAAAAACATGCACGTTGTGTGTGTTTGTGTGGGTGGGGAAGAGGGGGTAGACAACTCAAAGTCAAAGTTTTTGTGACTCAAATCTCCAGTAAGAAGCTATAAATCAACTGCCTGACCCATAATAATGCATTGACTGCTTGGTTCTTATCAATGATTTTGACAATCAATAGGTACTGCATTATTTGTTTAAAATATATGAGCATGTTATTTAAGGTGATAACATAAAAATATTTTTGCCTCGTCTAATATTTAGTTTATAAAATTTTATACAGTAAATATTTTTGAAAATAGGTTAATAATTATAGTTCATTTTCGAAATAATCTAATACTAAATAATCCATAGACGGCTTCGAAATGATGTTAATGGAACCCTAAATCAATAGAGCTTTTTATTTTTAGGTGTTTAGGGATTATCCGTTCTAACCGACCTTTTAAGTTATCCGACCTAGGTCCGGTCCCGCCAAGGTCCGTGAAGAGGGGGTTCTACTGTAATAAGAAGAGATGATAAGTACAATCAAGCTGGTATATAGATTAGAATGTTCAGACTGCAAAAAAATCTACATTGGCCAAATAGGGAGATCTTTCTGATCCCGTTTCAAAGAACACATACATGCCTTAAGAAGTAACAACAATACATCAATGAAATCTTGTTCTACATTTGTGACCCTATTACTATTCCTGGAGTATATGTTAATAAAGAAATTTTGTCTATTTTCTATTGTCTATCAAGCTTCGCCGAACACTTACTTCACCTCATCCATAATTACAAAGGAGTAGAAGATAACATGAAAGTAATAGAATGTTTGAAAAAGGGAAAAGAAATGGATGCCAAAGGAGAATACTATGTATATTCAGGCTATAAAGATTCCCCTTCCGATATATATTAAATGGTCGAATAGGCTACCTTTGAATAATTCAGTATTCGAAGTAGTAAGAAAACTGAGAAATACATGAGAAACAAATTATATTTCCTAAATCACCATTTACCATAAAAAACTATACTTTGATTTCTAAATAATTTGTGACTTTTTCTAAATAATCATATGACTTTTTCTTTTTTTTATACTTATATGGACCAACGACCTTTAAAATAATTCAATGTCGTTGATATGAAAACGTTATGTTATAGGTTACATATTTGCTTGAAAATGACATTATAGAGAATGCTTTCTTAGAGAAATTGCAATATTTCAGGCAAATGATGTCAGGCAAAACACAAAAACCTCTGAAACATTTCTGCAACTTACCGTGAAACAATGCATTTTAGTAGGGACTTAATTTTGCCTTTCTTGCCAAAAAATTTCGTGACTTTTTTGGCTGACTTGTTTTCTAATACAAGTCAACAATCATACGAGGGTTGCTAGGCAACCATAAACAAGACATAGTATAGTTGTGTTTATATAGATTAAAGATCTGGAAGTTCATATTGAAGTTGTATCTAACTGTATTAATTTAAAGAGTAACCATAAAAATGACCAGCATAATAAGAAGCATTGACTGATACTTATATATATTGCTTTTAATCAATTGATATTGCTAATTAAGTGTGATTTTTAAAGTTTTTGTACTTTGGCATTGAAATGACACAAGCAGGTAACAATAGCCAGGCAAATTTAATGTAGGCTGGCAAATTATTTTTTTCATAGATAATTAAATTGAAATTTCTGCTGGGAACATTTTTCCCATGGCCTTATTAAATTACAGTTGAATGTTCTCACATTCACCTCTTAGCTAGTATAGTCCAGTCAAAACACCCTTGAAAAAATACCCTTAATTTTGAAACTTTGCACACTTATTTAGAAGTATCTAAGAAAGGATGAAATTACCATAATTCCTGGAAAATATGTGGCGAGCTCTAGTGGCAATTGACGGAAACAAGGTACTTTTTTTGGTTTTCATAAAAACCTAGATAACCGTTGGTCGAAGGAAAAAACTTTAAAAGCACAAAATAAAGCTTATTAAATTTTCTACAGAAATGGTACTTTAAATTTTCTTTGTACTCCTAACGGTTACCGAGTTATAGGGTGCTACAAAAAAATGTTTTTTCGCCATTTTCCCCATAGAATGAGCAAAATTTTGTTTTTTAGTTTTCAAGAATAAAAATAAAAATAAAAATTATCAAATTTAGGAGGGCACCATAAAGTTCAGCTCAAAAACTAGAATTTAGTCTAGCATCTTGAATCATTGCTTTATGTCCATTGGTCACCAAGATAATGAAAGCTGTAAACACCCCTTACATTGTACCTACAGGGCCGGCGACAAGGGGGAGCAAATGCATCGGGGCCCAGGCTCACGGGGGGCCCAAAACGACTGAAAACAGGGCCCAAAAGCACACGAAACAAGTCAAAATAATAAAAGGACACCAGGTCAGGGCCCGGGGTTGAAAATTGCACAGGGGCCCGAAAATCCTGTCACCGGGCCTGTGTACCTATGTTGTCCTTATGGGAAACTAGCAGTTGCCCGTGGCTTTGCTCACGATAAAAATTACAGCTGATCTTACTTTTGCTCTTTGAACTGTAAAATTTTAGTATTCACAGCTGTTTACAATTCAGTATTTGAATGTTTACATCCTTATAAAATGTAAACATTGAAGCTAAGGACGTTCACGAGGCGTAGCCCGAGAGGATTTTAAGGAAGGGAATAGGCCTATGTCCTTTTCTGATATAGTGGCTGTAAAATTTCAGCTCAGTTGGTCCAATATTTTTAATGAGGTTGAAAGACAGATATTCACACAAACATCCATACTTTCACATTTATAATATTATTAGTAGGATAAAAAAAGTTCTATACACTTGGCGCATTATATCTTGACCCTTGGCCTAGTCCATTGCTGGAACTGTCAGATATTGTTTATTGTCAATGATTTTGGACAACAAACAATGAAAAAACAAATTTCTACAAACATCAGCTGTATTTTGTTTACAAATGACAATTAAGATCCTACACTGACAGCTGTTGGAAAATGATAACACCTCAGGCTAGTACTACTTTGCGTATCAGCTGTGGTCTCCTGATGAAATTCATTCCACTCCAATTGCTTCAGGTGTAAAGGGTTCTCAAGGGTCAAGATATAATGCACCAAGTGTATCTTGCTTATTTCATAACATATCTTAGTAAAACTTGATTTGTGGCTTGATAGTTGAGATAAATCATATTAATGCCTAAAATCCCCCAATTTTCACATTTACATATCAGCAAACCTGCACACTCTCCTGCATACGAATAATACAAAGAATCGAGTATGCGAGTGACAATTTTTTATCGTGCCCTTTAATGTCCCTGGCCTCTTATTTCGTAGGTACTGTTTTTGTAGTATCTTATTATGTGTTTTAATATTTTTTGGGAAGGGGAAACATTTTACAAACATTTATTTGGTTGTTACTGGGTTCAAGATATTTTTTCCGTATTTTCAAATTCACGAATCTCACGACCGTTACATGTCCCTAGGGTCCATTCTTCAACTTTCACGCTATTTTTAGACCAATTATGCATGCCAAAATATATAATGCTATATTTTTATATAATCATTAATTATTAAACTTACAGAAAAAGAGCATTTAATATTCTTTTAGTTATTGTGAACTGACTATTATAATAAAATAAGTCTGTCCCTCGATTTTAAGTCCCAACCGCAACTGTAAAATTTGGAACTTTAGAACACGACAGTGGCAAGCCTGGTGGCGATAGCGTCAGATGGTTTTAGAGACAGATTGTGAACGTGGGTGTTTATTGTTGTGCCAGTAATTTCTATTATTTTAAGGAATAACAAGATTAATAAAGGTAAGTTTGTGTTTTTGGTAATTTTGATGTGTCCAAGTCCGTACATAGTCATTTGTTACAGTAGACATGGTGTTAATTTTTGTTGATATGATATTTTAATTGCTACGCTAACTTAGAAGTCCACTTTGTCTTCTCAAACACGAGGTGCAGGGCTACCACCAGAACAGAGCCAAATATTGTGATTTCACAACCAAATTTTTCTCACGACCACAACCATTTTCTTCACGACCACAATAGTCTTATCGATTGTACTGGGGTGCGGTCGTGAAAATCATTATAAATTTCATTGTTAATTGCACTATTCAGTTGAAGTGAAAACACAATTTTATCTTATAACAATACAATTTAAGGATTTATGAAAAAGTAAATTGGTAGTTTTTGATATATGTAAGGTAGTGCTTGTATTTTATTATAAAGTTTTGTGGAATAGAGTACACTCAACTCCCAAATAACCAGGGTATTGAACCATTAAAGTGCCACGGATAAGTTAAAATGATAATTTTAAACAAATGCATTAAATAAATTGAGTAAAACACCTAAAGTATGACTAGCAATTCTCATTTTTCCAGACCGTATCCCTTGTCCCTGATCGCATCTTTCATGATTTGGGTTATAAAAAATACTAAAATTGCTATATCATCATATAAAACTGTATTCACACCCCAAAAAGACGCCTCTATGAGGACATGGTTTTTCGTATATCAGGAACGATTGCTTGGATCCAGACAAACTTTAAGAGATTTATTAGCTTTTTCTTCAGATTTTTCTAGTTTTTAGATTTTTTTTTAGAAATACCAAATTTACTAAAGGCTTAATGGGCTGTTTATTGCAATATTGCCCTAAAACTAAATGTATTTACAGCAAAGCATATTTATCAAATCACATTAAATATTTTTAGTCTGCATTTTTATGTTGGTTGCGGTCAACGACAAAAATTCATGTTCTTTCATGGAAGATGCTGTATTATTAAATATATACAACAGTTTATGCGTTACCATGGATAATTAAAATTCAAATTCAAATTCTTTTATTCCAATAAAAAAGTTTACAATTGCAATAAACAATATACATTATAAATAAAATAACTATCATATACATTAAACAATAAAAGTTATATTGGAACTAGTGCCTACATATGTTGCCAAACCTGTGCGTAGGCACGAGCCGCTATACTAAAAAAGTTTTTACCAATAAAAAACTTGGCTGAAAAAATGAGAATTTTTTGAGAAAATTAATTAAATAGGAAATAAAGTAAATAAATGTTATAAAATTAATATGATTGTTAATAATATTAAGATAGAAAAAAATCAATGGCAATTTAAAAACTTCAAAAAAACTACGGACCCTGGCTCAGCGACAGCCTGTTTTCTGATAAGTTATTGTTCGAGTCAAGTCTATCTGTAACCGGATGTGATGACTGCCTCAATGAATCCCTTCCTATTTCCTTTAACCAGTTTGTAACATGTTTATAAGTGGCCAATGTGCAGTTATGATGATTTTGCATATATGGTGGAAGATTTCTGAAAAGAATTTGAGAAATGTAATGTGAATTGGTGACTGAAAAGGTTCTGACTACATTGTTAATAACACTGATTTTACTGCACTGTGAACTTCGAGTGAAGAAACTATGTTCAAAATTAAGAAAAATTTCCTCTGAATGTTTGAAAATGTGTATTAGTAAGGTTTTCACATATAGTTGCCTCAAGTTTAAAACACCAAACTCCTCAAATAAAATTTCCGAAGGTTATCTTCGCCCTCTACCCAAAGCAGCTTTGATAATGGATTTTTGAATGATGTTCAATGGTTGCAATATATGGATCGGTATAGCCTCCTCCCCAAGTGATAATTCCACCCATTGGACATTAGACATTAGACAGACATTTTTTATTGGCACAAAACGTACAATTTAACATAATATGTGTACAGGTGCTTCGTCAGTTTTGTTAAGTTTTCTTCTAAATACAGTTCTTAGAAAATGTCTTGAGGGTATCACAAATTATTACTATTCATAATACTTTATTAACACTATGTGTCATAAAAAAGAGAACAACACTGCATGATATAAAAAAGTCAACAATGATAAAAATTTAGAACTTAACAGAGAATAAAAATAACATAAGATAAAACAATTAATAACATAATAATAAAGTAACAATAAAAATCTTATAAAATATGTTTGTAACATGATAACAAAACAAGCATAAACATTTGAAAGCAAGTGAAATTGAATTACTTGACCTATCGACTTAAATATTATTATTATTTAAAAACTCTGTAATTTTGTAATAGGCCTTTCCAATCAATAAGCGTTTGATCTCTTCCCTAAACTTTGTTTGGGACAATGATGGGTTTTTCATGTCATCAGGCAATTTATTGTATAATTTAATCCCCATGTAATAAATCCTTCTTTCTAAAGCCAGTAATAGTGTGTTGGGGATATATAAGAAGATGTTTGTTTCTAGTATTATGATTATGGCTTGTTTTTTCTTGTGAGTACCATTTTAGGTTATTTCTTACATGGCATAAAACTTCAAAAATATAAATACTTGGCACTGTGAGAATTTCTAAACTCTTGAATAATATTTTGCATGTATGTCTTGGCGGTGTAAATGTTATGATTCTCAGAATTTTCTTTTGTGTTTTAGCACCTCTTTTACAAGTTCAGTAGCACCCCATAGCATTATTCCATATTTAACTAATGAATAAAAATAGCCATAGTACAGTATTAATTTTGTTTCCATGCTTGTACACTGGGTTAAGCAGCTCCTATTATAACATATACTATTTAATCTTTTACAGTTAGATTTTTTTAACGAGAAGCGGTCAAGACGAGGAGGAATATCTTTGGTGATGAACTTTTTTGTTTGCAATATAATCACATGTTTCTACCTGTCAAATATTGAGGTTAGATTTAATCAAAACAAACAATATTCTAAGCCATTTCATACAATTGTTTATTTTTTTAAATTGTAAACAAAGGCGTTACAAGATAAACAGAAACACATGATTTTACTTTAAACAAAAGAAGTGAATTGCCAAAGATATTCCACCTAGTCTTAACAGCTTCTAGTTAAAAAAATCTAACTGTACATAGCTGTGCTATATGTTCATCCCATCTTAATTTTTCATTGCACACAACCCCTAGAAGTTTAACTGATCTTTGGCTTTCTATATCTTTATTGTTTACTTTTACCTTCAGCTCACCACCTCTGTATTGTCTATTTCTGAAGTGTACCAAGTTTGTTTTTGTAGCATTCATTAAAAGTCCATTAACAAACCAGTATTCTAATTCCCTCATAGTAGTCTCTGTTGTACTTTTCAATCCTTGTAGACTTTTTTCTTTTATAAGTGCTGTAGTGTCATCTGCAAACATTATTATTTTGGTATTTATATTTATGGGGAGGTCATTTGAGTATATCGTGAACGTGAATAAAACTGGGCCCAAAATTGATCCTTGCGGCACTCCTGATAATACAGTCTCATATTTGGATTCACACCTCTCATTATCTATTATCAATGATGTTTTTGTTTTCTTTCTGTTATGTATGACTTGAACCACCTCCAACCTCTCCCTCTGATTCCATATATCTCAAGTTTCTTTAACAATACCTCAAGGTCTACGCAGTCAAATGCTTTTGAGAGGTCACAGCAGACTGCAACAGTCTTTGACTTGAACCACCTCCAACCTCTCCCTCTGATTCCATATATCTCAAGTTTCTTTAACAATACCTCAAGGTCTACGCAGTCAAATGCTTTTGAGAGGTCACAGCAGACTGCAACAGTAGTTTCTGATTCATTCCATGACTTATAAACATTATCTGTGAGTGAGATCAGTGCTGAGCTAGTGGAGTGACTTTTTCTAAAACCGTGTTGACTCTTTGTAAATAATTCATTTGCCTCTAAATACTCTTGTAGCTGTTGGTTTACTGCCTTTTCAAATATCTTTGAGAAAATTGGCAAGAGGGATACTGGGCGATAGTTTTCTATAAGATTTTTACTACCTTTCTTAAAGATTGGTCGAATTACTCATACCTTTAATTTGGTTGGAAATTCACCTTGCGACAATGATTGATTAATTAAATTACTTATTGGTCTAGCTATTTACTCTTTGCATTCTTTAACCAAAGTGGGAATCTCATCCCAACCAGTGGACCTCTTATTTGGCATTGATTGTATGATTCTTTCTACTTCTTTAACATTTATTTCTCTAAAATTAAATTCTGAGTTGTCTGGGGCTGCTACTTTTCTACAACATTCAATTGCTTTCTCTGGAGAACTTTTAATTTTAAGTGTCTCTCTAATTTTGAGGTAATGCTTGTTAAAATGGATCGGTATCTCTTTAGGGTTAGTTACAGCACAGCCTTCTATCAATACCTCTGTTATTATATATCATTATATATTGTTATTCTCTCTTTGGACGATTCCTAATTCATTTCTAATTATTTTCCAAGAAGCTTTACTCTTACAATTAGAATTTTTAATAAACTGGTCATTTGCCTTCCGCTTTGCCGCTTTAACTACTCTCTTAAATATTTTGTTATATTTTTTATAATAATTTCTCAATTTGACACTGTCATTAACCTGCATCTCTCTATGGATTAGCCTTTTATTCCTACTAGAAACTCTGATTCCTTCTGTAACCCACTGTACTTCTTTTTTCTTTATAGTCTTTTTAGGTTTTAAGGGTAATGATTCATTCATAGTCCAAATAAAATCTCTTAGGAAATTATCATAGTTTTCATTAACACTTTTGCCTGAACTGAATTCCCATTCTATGGATTTGATTTTGTCCTTAAATTCTGCAATAGCGTCTGGTGTGGATCGTCTCTTAAGGGTGAATCCTCGTGCTTTATTCTTCCACTCTACTTTGGGTAATGCAACCCAAATTGCTTTATGATCAGAAAGACCTTTATCTTCCACAAAAACACTTTCTACCAGGGCCGGACTGGGAGGAAATTTCGGCCCGGGCATTTATATGCTGTACCGGCCCACTGCATTTCTACACCATACAACACATTTCTATACTTGGCAAACATACAGTACTTAACCTTTTAACCTTTTTTTACATTAAAAATAGGTAGTTGAATAACAAAGAGGAGGAAATCAAAGGAAAATAATAGTAAAGAATGAATTTAGTTTAGTATTTAATAAATGTATCAAAAAATTACACACCTTACCACCAATTAAAAACCTTACCAATTTAATATAAAGATACGAAAGGTATAAAGCATAAATGTGTCAGTTTCACCAGTTTTCACTAGTTATGTACGGTATAAAAAAGTCATTTGTATTTTTTACAATATCATCAGACATCTAGACTAGTCTTCTTTTTTTTTGGAGTTGGCTCAGCGAGCGACCCCCAAGCGGCCCAGCGGCCCCTGGAGGTGGCGGCCCACCGGGCATTTGCCCGGATGCCCTTATGGCCAGTCTGGGCCTGCTTTCTACTGAAAACTTTTGGTTTGTAATAATCAGGGCCGCCAAGAGCCAAGTCGGGCCCCAAGTCTGCACACAGCACACGGGCCCTCCGGGGGGTTGGGGGGGTATGGAATACCCCCCAGCGTAAGGGGGGTCCGGGGTCCTCCCCCAGAAAAATTTTTAAGTATTAGGTCTCTAAACTCGCGTTTTAAGGCAGTCTAGAGGTGGAACACCATACATATCCGAGCCTAAAAAATAAACAATAATCCGAACAAACTGATGCTGAATGGTCGGTCGAACTTAGAAAATAGTCTACTCTGATTAAAAATCAAAAACTTAAAAATTATCAGCGATCCCGCACTATTGCATTTTCCATTCATTCGTCTGTTTCCCATAACTTCCACGTTCGTTCCAATCACAAAGTTACTCTACCGTTTTTTCGCGATCAGTGTGCACGATTGTTTTTTCCGGCCATCTTCATTTATTGCAACATATGTTGTGCTCTTGTTGACTACCATCGTGGATAATTACCTAACGTATTTGAGTTGTTGTTAATATATTTTAATTCAGAGGGATGGAGAGGGAGGTAGAGTCGCTCACGCTCACAACTTGCTGGCCGCCACCGCCGTAGCTAGTGTACAGTACAGTCAGCCGCAAATACAAAAAAACAGACGGACAGACAGACAAAACAATCGCTTTTGCCTTAACTAAATACTGTAGGCCTATTATCAAAGTAATTTGTCTGATAAAGCTGGAAATTTTATTTTTTAACATTTAGGCCAAATTTTATTTCTAAGAAGTCGTTAGCAATATTTCCTCAATCTAAAAAAAATTCCGCTCATCCCGGGCCCCTTCGGAGCCCGGGCCCCAAGTTTCAGACTTGGCTGACATGGCCTCTCGGCGGCCCTGGTAAATATTGTCAATGCAAGTGCCACTGACAGGTATAGTCACTTCATTAATATTTACTTTAAAACCATTAAAACTCAAGATATTTAGAAAACCATTTGACAATGTACCATTCAAAACATTTATATTGCAATCGGTAGCTATCAATATATTTAATTTTTTTTAGCTTTTAATTTTTTTAACAAACATTGAAGTTTTTTGAGGAAAGGATCAAATGTGAACTTGTATGGGACCCGATACAAAGATACAATTATTGTTGGCTCTTTAAAATTCAAAATTTCAACCACTGAGCATTCAAAGTAAAAATCTTCATTGAGTACCTTAAGATCATCCCTAACCTTATACTTTATGCCAGCATCTTCCCTCAACAAAATTGCTGATCCTCCTCTTCTAACATTTTCCCTGACATAAAAATCTACTAAACAAAAACCTTCAACCTTATTCAATATGCAAACATTTTCTTTATTGAGCCAATGTTCATTTAAACATATAATCAAAGTGTTTAAACTACATTCCTTAACTACTAAATTTAAATCATCAAACTTTTCTTTAATTTCCTGAATATTTAAATGCATTAAGTAATCTAAGTCACTTTTATTACTTAAATTATTAGCTAATCTAGAGCTACATCTGCTAGAACAGTAGGTGTTGTCATCTGCCTGTCGTTTCCCGGAAGAGTGGTGGTTCCCCTGTCTCCCTCGGCCGCTGATGCTGTCGCTCTCTGTCACTCCTGATGCTGTTGGGCTAGTTTCCCCTGAAGGTGTCTTGACTGTAGCTGTGGCTGGCGTCATCACTCCTGGTGACCTCTTATAATCATCTGGGCCTGATGAAGGGGCTGTTTTGTCTTCTACAGGTTCTTCAGAAGCTGTTTTGCATATTTTTCCTGCTAGCCAACACTTACCCAATCTATTCAAATGTTGGCCATGACGAGTGTGGAATCTGAGGTCAGCCAAACTCACTTCAACTAAATTAACATTTCTGTACTGTTTACTAAGTTCTTTTAAAGTAGCGTTTGTCTTTTGGATTTCCAGGTTCACACAAGACCAGTAAATGAAACAAGTTTCTGACCATCAGATGAAAAATAAGAACTGAAGTCATTAGCAACTTCTTTTAATGTGTTTTTATTTATTCCTGAAATATCCCTTTTGATACATTTTTAAATTGGAAATTGATCTTTAGCTAAATAATTACGCCCTGATAATTCATTCAAAACTTTCCAAAATTTACGTGGATTATTATTGCTTTCGTTGAGCTTTTGCCTATAATAATTTGTTTTCTCTGACTTAATTAATGAATTTAATCGATTTCTTTTTGCTTGAAAATATTTTTTCAAATCAGTATTAAAAGGTTGTTTGATGACTAATTTACTTAATTTGTCCCTTTTTCTAATACATTTCACAAGAGTTGTAGAAATCCACGGTTTGATGTGATTTAATCTATTATTATTAACAAAGGGTTTATATGATTTAATAAGATCTTAAATAATTAAATGAAAATTGAGTGAACTTTCATTCACATCACAACTTTTTAGTACCGTCTGCCAGTCTTGTTACAGTAATCTATAATTCCAAATCTATGAGTCTTGTTCCAATAATCTATGAATCTTCAAATGTCAATCAAATAAAAAAATTTTGAAAAAAAGAAAAAAATTTCTAAAATGTTTTTCTTAAAAGGGCACGATAAAAAATGTTCACTTATGCATGTTTGCTGACACACATAAAGTTGAAAATTGAAGATTTTGCACTTTAATACAATTTATCTCAAGTATCAAGCCAACAATGAAGCTTCACTAAGATATGTTGCGAAATAAGCGAGGTATAGAACTTTTTTATTTCCCATTAGGATAACATAGAGTGTTTACCGCTTTCATTATCTCGGTGACCAACGGACATAAAGCAGTGATTCAGGATACCACATTGTTTGTTTTTTTTGAGCTGAATTTAATGGTGCCCACCAAAATTAGATAATTTTTATTTTTATATGTTACAAACTAAAAAAAAAACTAAATTTTGCTCATTTTTAGGGGAAAATCGCGAAAACCCCAATTTTTAGCGTCCTATACTTTTTAGTTTTAGCGAAAATAACTGTTAGAAATACAAAGAAAATGTAAGGCACCATTTTCATAGCAAATTTAATAAGCTCTATTTTGAACTTAGAAAGTTTTTACCTCCGACCAACTGTTCTCGAGATTTTTATAAAAAACCAAAAAAAGTACCCTGTTTCCGTCAATTGCCACTGGAGCTCGCCACATATTTTCAAGGACTTTTGGTAATTTGATCCTTAGGTACTTCTAAATAATTGTGCAAAGTTTCAAAATTAACGGAATTTTTTCCAGGTTGGACCATTTATTTAAGTTTTTTGTCTGGACTATATTATCGTGGGTCAATCAAAATAATCTTCAACAGGGCCGTAATGTTTAACTTTGGGGGCCCCGGGGCAAGACTAGCTGCTGGGGCCCCCCATAGGTTACCCGTGCGAGTGTCAAAAATCATAAAACCAAATTTAATTGCCTTTACCTTTTTTATAGGCCATAAGTATTTAGTTTTTTCTTTAAATAATAACCGTAATTTACAAATAGTCGATAAAACTAAATAGTGTAGGGAGTAAACTGATTTAATATAAAATAATTAAAAATATTTAAATCTTTTCATTGTTTCTATTAGTTTACATACACAGTTACTTAAATATCATTTTATCACTGAAACATTTGTTTTCTTTTCTGTGCCTTCGTGCAGGCAGTCATCAATAACTTTAAAAAAATAATTTTTGAGCTCTGTCTTTATCAATAGATCCAGCGCAACATAAAAAAATGTGGCGTTACGCGTAACACGGTGGACCGTGTTTTTAAGCGGCCAACTGTCTTGTGCCATTGTACTTCTTAAATAGCTTTTTATTAATTTAAGCTTAGAAAAATATAACTCTGCCTTTGCAATGGTTACTGGGATGGTTAAGTATATGATACATGGTTTGCACACATCAAGATAACAGGAAGACACCGAACTATGATCAATAATTAAAAGTTCTGCCAATTCGTTTACTGTTTTATTTTTCTAAACTTCTTTTCAAATGGCTGTTATGTTAAACACAGCACAATTGTGAAGGAAAACTACGGGATACATATTTTGAAAACTTATCAACAAATTCAGCAGCTGTTTTGTTAATGTCCCGTTTCCTGAAGCAAAATACAATATTATTTTATGGCCACAATACGATTAAGAGATTTTCTCGGAAACACTGAGTGTTTTTTCTGCTGCAATATGACCAAAGGATTAGTCATAACCGGGTGCGCTTTGACAGCCGCGATACAACCAAAACATGTAACGGCCACGAAAAGAGTAAGCGGTTTTCCAGCTGCAATTCGACTGAAAGTTTTGCCAACCACGGAATAAACGAGATTTTCCGGCCGAAATGTGGCCAATATATTTGACGATCTTGAAGAGAGCGACAGACTTGTCCGCCTATAAGCGATAAAGAGATTTGCCATTTTCCGACTGCGGGATGAGCGTGCAATTCTCCAGCCGCGAAAGGAGCCAGCGATTTTCTAAGCTATACGACCAAGATAGACAATAGACAACAATTCTTTATTTACATTATTCATTGAGAACAGCAAATGTGTCACTAAAACTAATACAAAAGATACAAAGGTCTGTGTTTTTAAAAGTTCTGCCTCCAGTTTTCAAACTCATCCACTGTGTAGAAGGGGCGCTAATGTAGTCATGCGATAAGGTTTTTTCTTAATTTCTTCTCACATTGGACGTTTTTCACTTCTTCTGGCAGGATGTTGAGGAATTTTGCTCCCAGATATGACGGTTGTTTTTCATAGAGCGTGAGATTATGGATAGGAAATACTATGCTGTTGGCTCTTCTAGTGTTATAATTGTGTGTGTCAGTTCCTCTCTGCAGGTTTTGTCTTTTAGCATGCAAGGCAGTTTCTAGGATGAAAAGGCTCACTACAGTTAACACCTTTAGTTGTTTAAAGGCAGTGCGGCAAGATTCTCTAGGTCCAAGGCAAGCTAGAATTCGAACTGCCTTTGATCCTTTTTGTGTTTGTTCTAGTGGAATTTCCCCACACCGCTATCCCTTATCGGACATGTGATTCAAAGAGAGCAAAGTACGCTGCTTTTGTAGTTTCATCACTAGATATGTGTCTTAGCCTCTGTAGCACATATAGAGCTGAGCTGAGTTTTAATTACTGAAAACCTAAAATTTAACTCTAACATATTGAAGTTTCTACAGCAGTTCCCATATGAAAAAATTATATATTTAAATATATTTAAAATATATTTAAAAAGACCAAAATATATATAGAATATATTATCAAATATATATTATTTTAGTTTATATTGAAAATATATTTGAAGTATATACCATGATATATTTAAAATATATTTAATGAAATATATTTTGAAATATATAATATATATATTTCAATTCAAGTAAGAGTATATATTAAGAAATACTGTTAGTGAAATATATTTGAAATATATTCTTGTATGTATTTCAAATATATTTAATATAATATATTTTTGAAATATATTTTGCAATACATTACAAATATATTGAAACTGAAGTAAGACGTAAATATTATGAAATACTGTTAGTGATATATATTTTAAATATATTCTTGTATATATTTAAAATATATTTAATGAGATATATTTTTGGTATATATTCTGCAATACATTACAAATATATTAAAACTAAAGTAAGACAGATATATTACGAAATACTGTTAGTGATATATATTTTAAATATATTAACACCATATATATTTTATAACATAATTATGAATATATTTCAAATATAACTTTAATTTTATATTTTAAATATATTATTAACAATATATTGCAAATATAAAAACAAATATATTTATAATATATTAAACAAATTGAAAAGCATAAAATCAAAATATGCGGAACATCTTATGCAGGGTATCTATAAAAGAACTCCGGGATTTTAAAAATTAATATCTTAATAACTGTAGAAGGTAGCGAAATGCATTTAATTTCTTTGAAACGAGTAGCTCATAAGGTTTAACTCGTAACAGTAGGGAATGTTTTTGTCAAGAGGTGGCAGCGCTGCGGAACATTGGCCTTGAAACAACTTAGCGCGGCTGTCAAGTGCTGTCTGAATTCCTGCGTTAAAGGCAGCGCCGCAACAAAAGGCTCAATGCGTTATTTGGCTAGTATAAACTAAATCTGTCGTTACGGTACACAGAATCCTTCGAAAATTCGTTATGTTGACCACCTCAGGCAACGAATAATTAATTCTGTGGCAACCGCCCCCCCCCCCCCCCAGAAATGTCAGCCAGGACATATAAGGAGGTGGAATATCGTTACAATGTGTTCTGTGCCGCCAAGGGAGCCCATTTTGAACTTTATGAAATTGCTAAAGAAAAATTCAAAATGCAACCTTTTAATCATGTATAAAACAGTTACATATTGCTTCATAACAATATTTTGCCTCAAAACCCTGAAGTTCTTTTATAGATACCCTTACATAATTACACCAAACACATAATACATGAAGTAAACATAATTACATAATATGAAGTAAACATAATTACACCAATATAGATGAAAACTTAAAAGTACTGACCAGAATGTACTCATATAAAAATGACAAAGAAAAATTACATGTAAAATAATTGATATTTCTTAGTCAATTTTTATGCAATCCTATACTATATAGGATGTTTTATATTTAAGGAAACTCTATTGAAATACATCTCAATATACTGTCACTCAACACATAATTTAATGCCCAATGCTAAATCAGATTATGTACGATTAACAAAGCATATACTGTATGAGACTTTTAAAAATGCGGAAGTAAAAATAGCCTATGGAACTAAAAAATAATAATAATTCATTTGATTTATAAGCGATCACAAGCAACGGCAGAAAAGAAAAAAGATGACTTGACGAAAGCAGGGGAGTGTATAAACTTAAATGTTGGAACTGCGATACGGTAACATCTATTTTGGACAAACTTTAGAATAAATTTTCAAATAAGATACAAAGAATATTTACAGTCTTCGCCAACTCCTATGATAAACTTGAAGTACGCAACGTGTATTAGATACAACAGCAACTATTTAATTACTGAATGCTGTCCATTAAAAATAGACTAGTGCTACAACGCAAAAGCATTGAAACTCCAACTCCAAAAGGAAACAGCGTTCCCAATCAGCTTTACATCCTAAGTTATGCCGTGTCACCCATGAGTCGAATTGGCCGAGTGGGTTAAGGCGTAGGTTAGGTTAGGATAGGATGTAGGCTTGGTTAGGGTAGGTAGAGCTTAGGTTCGGGGGTCGAATCCCAGCGGGGTCACCCTTTTTTGGTTCATGAAAATCAAATGTAAGGCTAATATTATATATTTATATATCAATTTATTAATTTTTTTGTAGAGTTTTGACATTTAAATTGAAAAAATCATATTTTGAAAAATAAATAAAATATATTTATAATATTTTTATTCCAAACAACCTAGGTTTTTATTTACCTAAATATATTACAAATATAAAATAATATATTATTAACAACAAACAATAATATAATTTAAATATATTTTAGAAATAAATTATATATATAATTATATATTTAGTAAATATATAATTATATCTTTCTGGGTCCCATAATTTGTATATTTATATATTTCAATATATATTTCAAATATATGACGTTTTATTCTAAAATATATTATTATATATTTTAAAAAATATGTTATATATTTTAAAAAATATATTTTAAATATAAATTTTTCCATATGGGTTTTGGGAAATAAACCATGAGTACATCTTCCATTTATAGGTAGGAATAATTTGAATGTGTTAAACACATTATTTTTGGGATATCAATACAGCTAATTTTCTGATTCAAACATTGTTCATGTTCAGGCGCCCAATATACTGCTTGATGACACCAGATTCCTAGCAGCGCTCACTTGAAGCACTAGCATCATTGCTCTGTTCACAGAATCGTTATTAGGTTTTACATGTAACACAGCTGTTTGTTGGGGTTGAAGCTGGGCCGAATTGAAGGGGCGTTGGGGGAAAAGCGCAAAACTGTTTTGTTAACTGTATTGAATCTGCATGGATTTGGGAGCAGTTTTACGGGTAAATCTTGCTATAATAGATGTATTTCTATAACTATTAAGTAATTACAATTAATATTTAACTAGACGGTCAGCACAAGTTGGCTGGCGAAAGATGCGTTCTCCCATCGCCCCTGCAAAATCTTAAACGCAACCACTACCGGCAGCTTGCGTTGCCGTGCCTGAGTTACCAATCCATTGTACTTATTTACATTGATGGTTTATCCTTAACAACTGGCAGAAGTATCATGCCAAATTATTAACCTATGAATGTTTAATCAAGTTTGGCACAACCATCAGGAAACGGGTCATGGATCTGTGCGCTTCTTGAGAGTAGTTCATGTTAATAAGAGAGTACCTGGTGGACCGAGCCTCGCTCGGTGTTATTTCATGTTTACCAGTTCATCCAGTTACTATAAAATATTTCAATGTCATAAAATTGATAAATAGAAACCTTTTTTATTGCTCCATGGACTCTTCATCCCATTTGCTGTATTTTCCCTTGATGGCTGTAGATTCCAAACAGCTGTTATGATTACTTCATTTGTTTCCACTTTCCTTGTTTATTTTCGTTGCTATCACGGCAACCCATAAGGCTAATGTTAAAATTTTACAACTTTAAAATTTGATTTATTACTTTATTAGATTTTCTCTGGCCAAGTAATCTGCATAAAAGACGTTTTTGAGTCATAAATTACTTATTTCCAGACTTTGAAGGAAATCCTCGGAGCCGTTTTTGAGATCGTTGTGCAAGCAAGCAAGCAAGCATACGTACAAGATAACACTACTCGTATAAGAGTATAGGATATAAAAATCTTTCATCTTTGTGGGAACTATCATGCTTACCCGGTTAGACAGTATTTACCTGGCTAGTAATGCATATTGTAAAAAATTTCATTCACTCTTCACCAAGTGGTTACTGTCAAGAGAATAGTAACTGTTAATTTTTAGGTAACGACGAAATCCTGAAATTACTAATATTTTGAGTGGTTGTAGGACAGTCCCCTAAGGTGACTTGTCTGTGTCTCGGGCCGACCGGCTCTGGCAAGAGTATGCTGCTGCGTAAGCTGCAGGGACGGCACGTAGTCGACAACACGACTGCCACTGTGCCGACCACTGGGACCAACCTCGTCACGGTGGCGTTGTCCGACCAGTCACAGGCGCCTCAGGTACGTCAGGGTACAACCCGGATGAAGCGATCTTTGAATGTGGTTCACCTCGTTCATTGAGTTTTGGTGGCAGGTAACAATACGAGAGCTGGGGGGCTCCATGGCACCCATGTGGCATCACTACTACCGGGACATCAACAAGATACTGTTTGTGGTGGACACCAGCAACCTGTGTCAGATAGCAGCTGCTGGGGTTCTGCTTTACACCATTCTGTCTGAACCCGAGCTGCAGAATGTCAAGGTAACATGTTCTAAGAATATAATGGGGCCAGGGCCATAACGACAACAGGGGCCGTACTCCAAGGCCCTTGACATTAGTAAAATCAACTTAAATCCAAAACTGAGCATTCAACAATTTTCTCCATAAGAGTAACATAGGAAATGAGTATGCAGGTTTGCTGCCATAAAAATGTGTAATGGGGAGATTACTTGCAACAATCCAATAGATCTTAACTCCAGACCATCGATGTATAAACAAACTGGATCGTCAGCTGAGCTTCACAACGCGAGCCGACGGCAGTGGTTGCATTTCAGATATTGCAGGCGCTGTGGATCCACACGCCGCCATACCGGTTTCTGCTCCGCTTACAAATAACTCGTATTTTACATCACTTGGGATGGAGGTAAATGGTTGAAATTTTGCATGTGAGAAGCCAATTCGTTGTGGATTGCTATAGTCTCAATTATATTTCGAACATATGTTTTTTTCCTATTTTTACGAATAAAACAAAATCAAATGTTTATAATTAATTTTAAAACTGAACATGAAAAAGTAGTCGACTCCTACTTTTTTTTTTAATTCTTTGTTCTGGTAAATAGAAAATGGTCAAAATTGTTGCCAAAGAAAATTATTTTTAGTAACATTAAAAAATAGTTGTCATAGTTTGGTTGATAACTTGGTTTTTGTGAGACAGTTTATCCGTGCAGCGCAAGGATGAAAATAAAGTAGATTCCCGTTCACAAAAATACAGTCAACTAAAAATTACAAATATGGTATCGAATTAAAGGTCTGAATCTCACAATTACTTTGGTACCAATTATAAATGGATTAGAGGCAGTTTGCACATCATAGGAACGTATAAGTTGTATCCAGTTGTGGTGGGCAACAAAAAATTAAAAAAATTAAGTACATTAAAAATTTCAAAACAAGCTTCTATATCATCAGTATTTACGACGAGCGACATGTAAACTGCCTTTTAACCATTTAAAATTAATTGGTACCAAAGTAATTGTGAGATTAAGAACTTTAATTTGTTACCAAAATTGTAATTTGATACGTATCTTGTTAATCCATGCCTACACATAATCCAGTGTTTGATAGAGACTGACTTTAAAAAAATTATGTTCAGGGGACTCGGAAGATACCAAGTGTCATGAAATAAGTCAGAAATATTCTCAACGATAAAAAAAATAGTGAAGACTCATTAGTGGTGTTCCTGAAAGACACAGCATAGCATACAAAATACAGATGAGGAAACATAAATTTTAGTCGTAAATCTTCAAAAATATTTTTTCAGGAGCCACTTTCACTTGTATTTAATTTGCTTTTATAAGCAGGGTCATATTTTACATTCAGGCGCCCCAAGGCCTATAATTATTTCTGCCCTTAAGTTTTTGAGGGAGTCAGTACGGAAATCCTTCCTTATAAGAGTCATGTTATATGCCACTAGTGATGAAATCAAATTACACTTAATTCTTCAACAATTCTATAAGGCTGCCTGAGTGCTGACAGTTTGGCACCAAAGCATACTTTTGGAAACTTGAAATCTTTGAAATTTATGCAGGGGTGCCGATAAACTCTGACAAAACACTCGGTTTGCACTTTGATAAATTTGAAAGGTTCCACGAGTGCCGACAAACCAGCAAAAACACATATTTCACATTGAACAATTTCAAAAGGCTCCCAATTTCAAGTTAGAATTGAAATTATTGGACGATCTTAGTAAAAGGGAAATAAAAATATTCAGATTCAAAAATTGTCCTCTGTCCTGAAAAATAAACTGTAATGTCTGATAGTTAATAAGTTGAAGTGGAATCTAGTACAACCTAGGTATTGGCCATTTTGGGGCCTTCGAGTAATAGTACTATCAATAGATTATAAAACAAAAAACTATGAACGTAAAGATAATAACTATCTAGGAAATAAATATTAAAACACGAGAAGTGGTTGATAAAGGGGAACATCGGCATAAAAAACGTTTAATCAAATAGTTATCCGAATGCGTTGTGACGCGCGGCGGCGGCGTCTGCCTATCCCGAGCGCCGCGGAATTTTTTAAATCTTCAACCTGGATTTTCTCGTTGACGGCTGGTCGTAGAGTTTTCAAAAAAATAGATGTTAGGTTTCAATTATTTTTCTGAAACGTGGTAGCAATCAAAAATTTCCTGACTAAAAAATAAAAAACTTCCTCCCTTACTAACTTTTTCATGTCATGAATATAAATTTAATTCATTTTCTATGATTTAATTACTTATTACAACTACAGTATAATTTTTATCGACTTAAAAATCTTATTGTTAGTGAGCAGCACTAACAGACATTCTCTCTGCAAAATTTGGTAATTTTTAATTGATTGTAAGTGCCTCAAACCGCAGTTTATTTGAAAAGTGCACATTAAAATTTTGTAGCGTTTTGAGCGACGATCCGTGGCTGTTGCCCACAATCGGGCCGCGGACCGGCTTCAAAATAATCAATGCTACGGAGATACAGGTGTCCCCTCTATAATTTTTCTGTCCTCGCTGATTTAAAACATTTTTAACAGCGCTCCTACGTCCAAGATTAGGGAGCTTCAGTGTGGACAAGAACTCGCTTTTGCGCTTCAAGTATCACGATGCCTTCAATTCGCTCATGCGGCAACCGCAACACACAGCTGTATTGGCTTGGAAAGCTCTACATGTGACTTACGGGGAGCGAGCGATCCAGTTTGTTTATACATCGATGCTCCAGACTAAGCCATAAATAGATTTTTATTTATTTCCTACAAAGTTAACATTGGGACAACATACTGTGTGTTTACCACAAGCAATATCTTGCAATATCCAGTGGACAAGGAGCAACAATTCAAAATACTAAATTATTTGTTTTTCAAGCTGAATTCAATGGTCTAGACCGGAATGTGATCATTTTATTTTTTATGAGAGACTCTCATTGGACCTGATGATGGTTGATGTGACCAACCGAAATCGATCGCCATTTTCCACCATTTTTTTATATTTACCATCTTGTAGATAAATACAGTATAAGTGTAAATATATTTTTAAGTGTTGTTAGCTTTTTTTTACGTCCAATATATATAAATGAACGAATGTTGTTTTTGGCATCTGGGACATCAAAAAATTATGACTATCTCGGGCTTAGGCCCCTTTTACACTAGGACACTGTGTCCTGTAACTGTGTCCGGCAACTGTTTCTCGGCAACTCATGAGGCATAGTTGCTTATGGAGCCTTTTAGACTAGGCGGTTGCCCACAGGGACACAGTGGCTGAACAGTGTCTCCTTGTGCAACCGATGTCGGCCACCGGCGAGCAACCGAGAGCAACTGACGGTGGCCGACACTCGAAGCGGGGCATTGAATCAAATGGGGCCGTTTAGACTAGGACACTGTTGCCCGCCACAGTTACTGTCCACCGAATGCTCGCGCATTGCATTTAGTCGCTAGAAGGAAAATGTTTATCACTTTATTTGAGGAAACGAAGCCTTTCGGTTGGGTCTTTGGTGGTGCACTTTTGTGCATCATCGCATTAGCTTTCCTGATGTCATCACAAAGGTCCAACAGTTCATCAAATGAGTTTTTACACATTCTAAAGTAGTTAAAAAAGTTTACTTTTATCGGCACACAACTCATCAAGCGGAGTATAATAAAGTCCTTTATCCGCTTTTGTGGTTGAAATCGGGTGAACGTGAATATTTCACCTCCTTCTTCGCCTTCTTTTCCTAATTGGGAGAGCGAGAAGAAGGTACCCCTCTTCTATTCTCTAGAAAACATCTTTCTCAATTGGCGCGGAAGAGTGTTTGGGACACAGTGACCGCTGCAGTTGCCTGAGCAGACACAGTTGCCGGTAACAGTGTCCAGCCACAGTTACGGGCAACTGTGTCCTAGTCTAAGAGGGGCCTTAGGTATTACCATGAGACCTACGGCAACAGCTTCTTCCGTAGCCTATAAGGTCAAACAATAAGATGTTAGTCCCTATGTTATCCTTATGAAAGTAAATAAAATTCTATATCTCGTTTATTTCTCAAAATATTCTAATAAAAGTTGGTTATATGGCTATGTGAGATCTATTGTATATTATACTAAAATCCCCAATTTTTAGATTTCCGTGTACAAACTCCAACATATTCATTCCCCATGTTACCCTTATGGCAAATAAAAAAATTGCATACCTTCCTTATTTCTTCACATATAAAACTTGGTAATATGTCTTATTCTGTAGTTCAGATCTACTAAATAATGAATTGACTCTACCTAATTTTTACATATCTGTTGCAGCAAACCTGCACACTCATTCTGCATGATATTCTGAAGGAGAGTACAAAAAACATGTTATATCTCACTATGTTGGATTGAAATGTTTCTTCATACATTTGAAATTTGATGAGTATGCAGGACTACTGCAACGTGGGTGTTTAGTAATTTGTTTTTAAAGGTTGACAAGCTACGCTAATCGGCTCTTAAAGTGTAAATACAAAAAAAATTAAGAGACTGTTAAACAAGTTAAACTATCAAACTTCCTGAGAAATGACAAACTCATCCCAAAACTTTAAATCAATTTCCCAAGTGAAGCGGGGAGGGTAAAAATATTACACTAGCTAACTCTTGATTAATTCAACAAACACGTTTTCCAGATTCTGATGGTTTTAGCAAAGATGGATGCTTCGTACAGGCAGATGCGCAACGAGGCATTGTTAATGCTACAATACAACCGTCTTAAGCAAGAGGTACCTCAGTCGATCACCATAGCTGAGGTGTGTATTAGATAATGATAAGTTTCCTAAGTATTTTTGACAATCCCGAAAAATTCTCCCTACGTTTTTGTTAAAAAATATTTGTTCTGATAATTTATTGAATGGGTTTATAGTTTCAAGAAGAATAAATATTATACGTTATATTTCAATGTTTAACTGTTATTTATTTGCGTGGTTGACATAAAAATCTTGCACCTTTTGATAAAGCTTAGCCACTTGGTAAGTCTAAAGAAGATACCAGTAGAAGTATTTTTGTCTGAAGAACCAACCTTGAATTCATGTAGAACACCCCCATATCAGCCATTAAAGATGGCCATCATTACATTCATAAATTGCTCTATAATTCCGGTAATAGTATTCCGCTCTTGATAAACTTTTTTTGTTTGAAATATAATTTTAAAATAAAAGTTTTTCATCAAAATTTTTTTCTATATATTTGTCAAATACCACTCAGCTATAATCGCACAACTTAGAACCTTGAAAATTTGTATGAATGTTCCTTTTAGGGGGTAGGCAGGGCTTAATTTCTAAAGAAAAAAGTACCGGAGCTATGGCACACCGGGTGGGTATGGAAACCCCCCTTCCCCCCCAGCAGCGGGTGGTCCAGGGGCCCTCCCCCGGAAAATGTTATAAATTGCGATTAAATTTGGTGCCTTTTTTAACGTTTATGACCACTGTGTTACGTTTAGACCGTGTTCATTTCGCGCTACTAGCTAGGTTTTGCCCTGGCGCTAGAGTGCTGGCTAAAGTGTACTTGTGCCATGGTGATCGTTGATTGTGATCTCCAGCGATACGTGCGTTAGCGCCACTCTCGACTCATGGTGGGAATCAACTATCATCGAATAAGGGCGCATCTTACTTGTCCAAACATTTGACGGACTATTTGTCGCATGAGCAGGCCTCATAAGAACGATTTAGAAATGATTAATGCCGAACGCACCCAGAACACGCCTGTATTGGCCTGGACTGGATTCGCCTTTTAGTTTAAGTGATCAGTATCCAGAATAGAATCATCTATTACTATGGGTGAAACTATGTAAAAAAATAGAGTTGTAAAGATAACTTAGGTAATTCCCAAATTAGAAAGAGTTGTATACTTTTAAAAAATCGTTTTATAAACAGTATTAATAAATTACGTGGCAAGAAAAAAAGGTCCGAAGCCGGTCTGGTGAACTGAGAAATATTGGAGCATGCGCTCCGGTGTGCTCCGGTATCCTAAAAAGTACTGGAGCTGCGCTCCGGTGTGCTCCGGCTGAAATTAACCCCTGGGGGGTAGGCATCCGCTAAGAACGGATTCATCAAAATTCGAAGTTTAAAGGGGTTTTTGGCGAAGTCAAAGTTTTCACATTTTTCCATATAAAAGTGTGTTGGACGATTTTTGTTTACATTTTCAATGTTCATGAAACAATCAACTGGTAGTTAGCTTCGGAAATGTATACGCTGTTATAGATGATTATAATTTGATTTCTTTCATCATGGCTTTATGTTTTTTTGTTGATTTATTTCAAGAAAATGATTATGTACTAAATAAGAGTTACATTTAGTCACATTTTTAAAAGTTACATCAAGTTTAGATATAATTAATCCACCATTAATTAGTAACTAGTGGATCCGAGCGCACGGTATCGTGCGCTACTCTAGCAGAGCGATAATTCAAATGGCGAAAAATTTAAATCACAATCATGCTAACACGATCCGTCTCGAGGGTTATGTTTACACAAATTAAAAAATAACAGCAATTAAATTATCCAGCTGATCAAAATGTAAACAATTATGTTCTTCATAAGGATAACATGGGAACTTTAAAAGCCAATGGGGCAGAGCCCAAGGGACATTTTCAAAAATGTAAGGCCAGTTTGCAAATCTACGCGACACGCTCTTTCCAATGAGCCGTCAATGATCAAAATCGGTTAAGAAATGACGGAGGAGTTCATAAGACAAATTTTGTGTTGGCGTATTAATTATATAGATGTGACACCATCTTTATTTCAGTAGCGGGAGTTATCATTTTCCTAAAGGTGTCCCTAATTTTAGCGAATTTCCCCCATAGGGAAGAAGCTATTACCATAGATCTATGGTAAGACCTAAGCCCGAGACCATGTTAATTTTTAGTTTTATATTATTAATTAATTCTGTAAGCGATTTTTTTAAATCAAAATTGTGAGAGTTTGACAGCGCGCAGTATGATGGGAGAGGGCTCAAATTAAAGGTCCTATTCCCAGGGGGTCGGGAAAAATATCAGATTATGACCAAACCTACCAGAAAATGAGAAATAACGAAAAATATCCTCCATTTAAAATGCATTGGGATTGAAAAACGTCTGCTTTGTTTACATTATACATGTGGTGCTAATGCTTGATTCAAAGCCATATTAGATGTTGACATGTGGAATTTTTTTCAAAATGCAGCTAACTATGCACGTTCAATGTACTATCAAAAAATATTTTAAATTTAAGATTTTCTGATCTTATAATAACTAAGGGTTTGAATTTTTCATAATTTAAAATTATAAAAGTTAAGTACGTTTGTTTAGTTTATGTTATAACGATGCAAATTTAATACCAAATGATCTATATCATATATTTAATTTCGTAAGGCGATTCTTTGCGTCAAAATTGTAGGCGTCTGGCAAGTCGTAGAAAGATGGGAGAGAGCTCAAATTAAAGGTCTCTATTCCGTGATGGCAGGAAAAATAATGACATTTTTTGAAATTCACCAGAAAACGAGAAATAACGTAAAATATCTGCCATTTAAAATACATTGGGATCCAAAAAATCTACTTTGTTTACATAAAACATGTGATGCTGATACTTGATTGAAAACCATATGATAGACTAGATATCAACATCAGCAGATTCAGTTTGCTATGAAGGAATTTTGTACTATAATAAACTAGGATTCTTTGAATTTTCCCTTATTAGGGGCTTTTAGCCCCTTCAAGCCATTAGTATATATATACATATTTCACACATATGATATGTGTGTGTCTGTCAGCTCGATAGCGGCCGTAAATATGGTCCGATCTTAATGAAATTTGGTAATGACATGTAAAGTGGTTATCAATTGGACGAGTTCGTAAACCAGCCCGATCGGACCACAGGGAGGGGGGGGGGGTAAAGGGGGATAAACCCCCCAAAAATAGGTTTTTTGAGTTTAGAAAAATAAAATAAATCAAATTTTGGCTTGCACCATTGAATTTAGCTCGAAAAAACAAACAATTTAGCATTTTAAATCATTGCTCTATGTCCATTGGTTACTGAGATATTGAAAGTGGTAAACACAGTACGTTGTCCCAATGTTAACTTTATGGGAAATAAGTAAAATTCTATATCTCGCTCAACATATCGTAATAAAACTTGTTTTGTGGCTTCATATAGATTAGATTTAAAGTATTTTCGTCTAAAATCCCCGAAGTTTCCATTTTTGTGGCAGCAAACCTGCATACTCTTTCCCCATGTTATCCTTATGGGAAATAAAATAAATGCTATATCTTCCTTATTTTTTGACTTATCTTGATAAAACTTGGTATGGTTTCTCCTAGTTCAGATCTACTAAACATTGAATTAAAACCACTCAGTTTTATTGGACCCGTTGCAGCAAACCTGCATATCATTCTCCATGTTATTCTTATAGAGACTACAACAACATGTCAAATCTCGCTATGTTGGATTGAAATCTGTTCTTTTGCATTTGAAATTCGCTGAGTATGCAGGTCTGCTGCAACGGGGGTATTTTAGCGAATTTCCCCTATAAGGAAGAAGCTATTACCGTAGGTCTCATGGTAAGACCTAAGTCCGAGACCATGATAACTTTTCGTTTTAGGGCCACCAGAAGCAAAAAACACCATTCGTTCGAATTTTAGCGAATTTCCCCTATAGGGAAGAAGCTATTACCGTAGGTCTCATGGTAAGACCTAAGCCCGAGACCATGATAACTTTTCGTTTTAGGGCCACCAGAAGCAAAAAACACCATTCGTTCGAATTTTTATATATCTATCTATCTATCTATCTATATATATATATATATATATATATATATGTGTCTGTCAGCACGATAGCGGCCGTAAATATAGTCCGATCTTAATGAAATTTGGAACAGACATGTAAAGTGGTAATCGAATGGACAAGTTCGTGAACCAGCCCGATCGGACCACCGGAAGGGGGGGTAAAGGGGGATAAACCCCCCCAAAAATGGGTTTTTTGAGTTTTTCACATATAAAAATAAAATTTATCGAATATTTATTGGCACTATTGAATTCAGCTCAAAAAAACAAACAATTTAGTGTCATGAATCATTGCTCTATGTCCATTGGTTACCGAGATATTGAAAGTGGTAAACACAGTACGTTGTCCCAATGTTAACCTTATGGGGAATAAGTAAAATTCTATATCTCGCTTATTTCTCAACATAACTGGATAAAACTTGGTTTGTGGCTTCATCTAGATGAGATCTAATGTATTTTTGTCTAAAATCCCCGAAATTTCAATTTTTGTGGCAGCAAACCTGCATAATCATTCCCCATGTTATCCTTATGGGAAATAAAAAAATTCTATATCTTGCTTATTTTTTAACATTTCTTGACAAAACTTGGTATATGGCTTCTTCTAGTTAAGATCTACTAAATAATGAATTAAAACCAACCATTTTTAACATACCTGTTGCAGCAAACCTGCATAATCATTCCCCATGTTATTCTTATGGAGATTAAAAAACATGTAAAATCTCGCTAAGTTTGATTGAAATACCGTTTGTTGTGTTGCATCTGAAATTCGCTGAGTATGCAGGTCTGCTGCAACGGGGGTATTTATATATCTATCTATCTATCTATCTATCTATATATATGTGTCTGTCAGCAAGATAGCGGCTGTAAATATGATCCGATCTTAATGAAATTTGGAACAGACATGTAAAGTGGTAATCGAATGGACGAGTTCGTGAACCAGCCCGATCGGACCACCGGAAGGGGGGGTAAGGGGGGATAAACACCCCCAAA
Source organism: Flexamia atlantica (assembly GCA_035578135.1). Classification (NCBI taxonomy): domain Eukaryota; kingdom Metazoa; phylum Arthropoda; class Insecta; order Hemiptera; family Cicadellidae; genus Flexamia; species Flexamia atlantica. The sequence goes on from JAQJVK010000001.1 coordinate 159,493,156, forward strand.
AATGGGTTTTTTACATATAAAAATAAAATTTATCGAATCTTTGTTGGCACCATTGAATTCAGCTCAAAAAAACAAACAATTTAGTGTTTTGAATCATTGCTCTATGTCCATTGGTTACCGAGATATTGAAAGTGGTAAACACAGTACGTTGTCCCAATGTTAACCTTATGGGGAATAAGTAAAATTCTATATCTCGCTTATTTCTCAACATATCTGGATAAAACTTGGTCTGTGGCTTCATCTAGATGAGATCTAATGTATTTTAGTCTAAATCCCCGAAATTTCAATTTTTAGTGGCAGCAAACCTGCATAATCATTCCCCATGTTATCCTTATGGGAAATAAAAAAATTCTATATCCTACTTATTTTTTAACATTTCTTGACAAAACTTGGTATATGGCTTCTTCTAGTTAAGATCTACTAAATAATGAATTAAAACCAACCAGTTTTAACATACCTGTTGCAGCAAACCTGCATAATCATTCCCCATGTTATTCTAATAGAGATTACAAAACATGTAAAATCTCGCTAAGTTGGATTGAAATACCATTTGTTGTGTTGCATCTGAAATTCTCTGAGTATGCAGGTCTGCTGCAACGGGGGTATTTTATTACAAATATTCCTGTCTTGAAGATTTGGCGTTTCATGTAATTCGACTTACATAGTTTAAAGCCTGAACAGCATACTGCCTTTTGTGGTTGAGTTTTGAGACTATATCCCGGCATAATTGAAAGAGAAAGGTACAGTTTTTTTAGTCACAAGCAGACTCTGCTATAATAGCGTGATTCTTTGATCTATTTAGGTAAAAATCTCTAAATCATAAAAATCACGGAATGCAAGTTATAATTATATTATCTTCTACTGTATATTTGTCAAATACCACTGACCTATCATTGTACAGCCCAATAGTATATTACGCAACTAGTGCGGGAAGTAGGTGTTTACGTGCGAGCATGATAGTTCATGAGCAACCCTTGCGGAGCGCGGGAATTTCATGCGAGCAACGTAAACACCTTCCCGGATAAGTCGCGTACGATAGTTTTCGCAACACTACCAGCAACAAATATACAGGGTAAGTAAAAAAAACACTTCTATGAAAGTTAAAAGATTTAAAAAATATTAATTAAACTGTAGAGAGAAAATATGAACAAAACTATATTTATATGTGCGGGGGAGTTAACAAAAAGCGTTATCTCTGCTATTCAGCGACCGAGTAAGCCTTTCTAGGAATACGTCTTGTCGTCACACAGACGGCAACAATTGATTAAATAATATTGCTCTTTATTAACTTATCGCTATTAACTGTAACTAGTCGCAACCTGGGAAACCAGTTAATTTACAATTGAGATATGGTCGCCATAGTTAAAATGTATCTGTTGTGTTCATGTATAATGTATGTAAATTGTGTGATATACAATTTTTTCTTAAGTTGGCAACATTGAGCATTTACCGCACTCGTGCGGTAAATGCTCAATGCAAACTCTTTACCGCACTCCAGCTGATTTGTTACCTCACTACAGCTGATATTTGCCGTACTCTTTTGTAAACGGCGATTTCCCACACTGAAACGGAAGCGGAAATCAGCTACTTACTAGTGTAGTGTTGTGAAAACATCTTGACCCAGAAACTTGAAAAAATTCATGGACGTTCCTTTTGAAGTGTTGGCATCCACCTAGTATGGATTTTTAAAATTCGAAGTTTTAAGAGGATTTTGGTGGGGTTGAAATTTTGAAAATTTCCCATATAATGGAAGATCTTTTGTTTACATTTCCAATTTCATTCAATCAAGCAGATTGTAATTAGCTTCACAAACTATCGTAATTACTATTATACGCTATTATACTGTTATAGTACATAGAATTAATTATACTATTATAATATGTTTTTCTCGGTTCTTTCATTATTTTTCTTTGGTTTCATTTAGGTTTCAACTCAACAATAGATTTTTACTCCATAAAATTCGAAAAACTAGACAAACTCAGAAAGCGGCCTATTCGTTTATCTTTTTGAGGCCATTATTTTGAAAATAATTGATCAATTGGAATAAAATTTTTATGCGTATAAGTTTTCAACCTAAAGAACATACCACATTTAGCTATAGCCTTGTTAAGCCCCCTCAAAACACATTTTTTTGAAGAATCACACTTTTTTTTATAGAATTAAATGGGAAATTTCGTTTTGCAAATATACAATAAAAACTACTAACTTGAAAAAAAAATTAAATACAAAATACTTTTATTTTAAAATTATCTTTCAAAAAAACTTTATCAATAATGGAATACTATTATCGGAGTTATAGAGCAATTTTTGAATGTAATGGCAGACAACTTTAATGGCTGATATGGGGGTGTTCTACACAGTCAAGGTTGGTTTTTGGACAAAAATACTTCTACTGGTATCTCCTTTTCACTTAGCAAGTGTCAAAGCTGTATCAAAGAGGGCGAGGTTTTGGTGAAAATTTACACTAACTACAAGTACTATGTTAAATTTCCAACAGTACAAATGGTTATGAAGTGTGCATTTTCTTCTGTTTGTGCACTAAGGGTACGTTCATACCGGAGCCGGGAGGTAAGCCTGGTGGGTAACCGGGAGGGAAGCTTTGACCCTGGCTCTGAGCATTGCCTGATGCTCACCTGATGTTACCTGATGTTTGATTCAGTAAACGAAATGTCAAATTAAATTACAAATGTCAAATGTAAATATGATTGTTTACTTTTAGTTTGGTTATGAAAAGTGTTTTTATAATGTTACAAGTACTTCATTTAGAACTTTAACTCATTCATTTTTAACTTACTATATGTTTTAAATTGTTTTTATTTATTAGTTTAAATGAAGATAAATAAAGAATATAACTTAAAAGAAGAATATTGATTTCATTTCAAATGACTGAGATTAAACGTTAACTACTTAACCAAGAAATACACTGAGATTGCCGAGTGAACTAATAAAAGTGGTGGATGAATGGACGAAACTTGGTGAATTTTAAATTCTGTGTAGAAATTTCAAAGATTATTCTGATGTTTGGCTAAGTGAAGTATTTGGTGATGATTATTGTTTTTAGTGCGTGAATTCATTCAGGCTTAAACTGATTGAACATAATACTAAAATTTATTTCAAAAAAAGTTTTATTTTTCAGAAAATTTATTGTAAATGGTTTTTAAGTTATAATTATACAATAAAATAAATTTGTCCTTTTATTTTCCATGGAAGAATATTTATTTTACCAAACTACCAGTATTCGAAAATGAAGAATTTCTATTTTACTATATTTTGAAATTACGACGTACAAAATAGTGGTTGGGCTATTAGGTTATAGGCTATAGTTTTATATAGACGACGAGTTATCTTCCGCAGCGGGAAGTTAATCAATGCACTCAATTTAATCTCAATTTAGTCTAACATAAATGTGAGCAGTGTTAACACTCGCATGAAGTTGTACTAAATTTTACTTTGAAAATTGTCTTACAACAATGAATTCCTAGAACGTGACGTGAATCTCGCTGGCGTAGTCTGGAATGGTCGAAAAAGCATAATGGAATAATTATTAGGTGAACTAGCCTGAACTAGGTCGAAACTTGCGTAGAATGCCGCGCTGCAACGACGCATCCTCTAATCTAAGGAAATATCCTTTAATTACGAATGAAACATTTCATTAAGTTGAATAATGAACGGTAGGTAGTCCTTGTATCTTAAAGGTACAATGCGCTCAACACTCTTATCTTCTCCATCTACGTGATCAATGAATACAGTGTATTCATTGATGCAGGGGCGTACCCAGGGGGGATGGGTATCGGGATATATCCCTCCTGAAATTTTTGGAGATTTTGGGAAATTTTTGGGAAGATTAATATCGTATTCATAGTGAAGGTGGTGGTATCACTAAACCGAGAACATTACACATTAATTACTTACTAAACTTTTATAAAAGTTTTAAATAGTTAAATTCTATTATATTTTAAAGATAATTAATTCGGGGAGTATATATATATTTGGATAAAGGTATTTTTACCTATTGCAGTTATCGTGAGTAATTAGCAGGAGTAGGCCTATAAGAACCAAGAACATAAGGCAAGCAAACACTCCTGATGACAACAGTGGCCGTTAATGGTGTCCGCGATATTGCTGCCATATCGCCATTGTCGTCAAATGTGGCAAAAGACTCATCATATTACGTGAAATATTCATGGTAAAAAAATCACGATGTTAAAAGGCGGCATACGAATACTGTCGTCTTCTCACAACCGTGTACTTTACATTATTCGTCTGTAGGACGATCTCGAAGCAGCATCGCGGCAGACGAAAATCATCTGCCTACGTTGCGTGAGGACCAGGTCTCGCCGTCAAATCTAGGCATATTTGTGATAAGTCTATAAGATTTCGGAGATCAAACGTTTTCTGGTGGTCTCCACTATTCGACGTATTACTATTATGCGATTATTATTAGCCTTCGATGCTCGCGTGTACATCATGGCTTTATGGCTGCGTTCTGAGCCTTAAAGAAAAACTACAGAAGTGAGACAACCTGTATTTTCAAATTCTATTCCTCCCCCCGGAGTATCCCCCCCCCCCCCCCCCCCCGAAAATAAATGACACGAATGACGTGATGTTCTTTTTGGGGTAGAACATCTAATATTATGCCACGTTCTATAAGAGGAGGCAAGATAATTTTAAGTTTTGTGCAGCCCAAACTGACAACAGTGGGGTCCATAATAGGCGAAAAATATTTTTTTATTATCCTGTTCGTAATTATATCGATGTATAGAATTTTAATTTTTTTATCTATTTAAAAGTTTTATTATAAATATTATTTTATAATGTGGCCTTTTTAATTCATCCCTTATATTTACTTACTTTGCATGAAACTAAAACGTCGTGTGCTAAAATTAACTTACTTACTGAAATAAACTTACGTTTATATGACGACATATTGTTCCCAATATTTGTCCTCTATGCACGTTTTCCTCCACATCTATAATTTTCATCTGATTTTACAACAACAATAGGCTTTGTTTACAAATAACCATCCAGGATTGCTCCCTTGCTCTGACCCTGGCTCAGAGCTTGTGTCTCATGTAGAACCGCTTCTGATTGGCTGGTGTCAACCGGCGATGGAGCGATGGAGCGAGTGTGGTTACCTCCCGGCTCCGGTATGAACGTACCCTAAGACTGCTGTGAATACCAAAAATATGAATAGAGACTTTCAAACATGTAGGCCACACAAATTTGTATTGACAATGCTTATTGTAATAATAAAAAATGGTCTAGGTTACCTTATCGTCAATTGATCCTATTTCAGTAGTAAACACTACAGCTGTTTCGTACTGCTTATATGGAGTACATCTTCAGGTAATAATTATTCAAAACGTCGAATTAAAACTTGATATCACTCATAATTATTGAATGATTGAATAATTATTACTCATTTTGAATAATTATTACCTGAAGATGTACTCTATATAAGCAGTACGAAACAGCTGTAGTGTTAACTACTGAAATAGGATCAATTGACGATAAGGTAACCTAAACCATTTTTTATTATTGCAATATTGATCCAGAGGCTAATCCATCATGCTTATTGTAAAGTAGCACCAGATTTAGAGAAGTTGGGGTCCTAAGTCAAGCCTTCTATTCTTAAATTTTCTTAACGGGACTCCGCAGAAAATTTCCGTGCATGTAGGGGAGGTAAGCCCCCTGGAATTGAAATTCGCTCATGTCAGCGTGCTGTGCGAGTGCTTGTTTTATGTCCATTAGTTTGGAAAATAAATTTTTCAACCATATCAATGACATTATTTATGTTGTTCAGGTGAGTGCCACCATGGCTGAGGGCATCGGGACCGTCATATCTTGGCTTGGCAAAAAGTAGAGTCTGAAAAAGTACTCAATAAAGAAGAAAATGATCATTAAACTACTAACTGCTGATTAACTTGCTCCCCCCCCCTCTAAAACTTGTCACAGTAATATGTGCTGAAATAACTATTCAATTACCTATATATTAAAAGTTCAAATCTCAAGAACAAGCTTCTCAGGTAAAAAAACAAAAGTCAATGGCATAACTCATAGCGGGTTGGGTCCAACAATGCACTCGCTTACCATCAGTATCCCATTGACTATGAATGTATAAGCCCAAATGGTATATCAGAGAACACAAAATAAATATTCATCAGCACATTGCAAAATGTTTATAATATCCCAAAAAAATGTAATACTATGATATGGTTTGCAGCAATCACCAAATCAGGTCATTAAAAAAAAATACCGTACTGGAATGATAACAAATTATAGAATATACAGACATATTACAATGTAATTAAGAAAATGTATACTATCATGTATACAATCTTATAGCTTTTTTGTTAAAAAATAAATAAGATTGCCAATCTCTTGCAAAGAGATTGCCTCATCCTCATGAGAAGATTGCCTCATCGAGAACGACATCGCGCCGATCTGCGCTCAGGTTCAAAGGCGTGCCGCATCTCGCAGCGAATCGCAGCTTTCCACTCGCTATGAACGGTGGAAAAATTCACTGTTTAGATAAACATACATTTTCATTTTCTTTTAGCCTATCTTTAATTTCAATTATTGGATGATTTATTATTTGCCCTGATTTGGTCTAGCTCAGCTGATCTAATAGTGAATAAGTCCTTTGGAATGTTTATTCAAAATGGCTGCCCTAGGCTTAATATATTTGAAATGAAAGATTTATATATTTTTTTATTCTCATTCCTATCGGGATACATAACAAGTTTTACAATCTGAGGGATAGCCTAACTATTATTTATTCATATTCAAATGAGGATACTTGATAAAACAGGTAACTCAGTCCTAGGCAATAAGTTTCACATACAAATAATCATCAGGGGTTGGTTTCGTGCCTTGAATGAATGTCAGAGGAATAATTTGATCAATAATCAAAATAACATTAAATTCAGATTAATTTATGTCACTTAAGTTCAGTTCAAATTTTATTAAATAGAAAAGTACTTTAAAATTTCATATTCATAAGATCAACACCAAAATGTCCCCAACAATGGTTGACCACATGGTTGCTCTAGGTTTGGCTTCTCAATATTTAAAATTAATTTTCAAGTAAAATTTCTTGTTGATAAAACTCTCTTCAATTATTAAGTAATAATAATTAGTTCATTTAATTGAATTCTTGCTGGTTGAAAATATGTGCCAATAAGTTTAATATTTACTCAAATTTTTTGAGATCTGATGTGTGGTTCAAAATGGAGAGGTCTTACCAATCCTGTAGGCTTCTGGTGGAGAGTTATCTAAACAATAAAATGGGCCTATTTCTCCCCACACTCCGTTGACTAAATGAAAATTTCAGGCCTTGTGCTCTGAAAATACTAATTTAATGGGATAACACCAAGGTCGTGGCATTTTATTTTGTATTAATTATATTTTTAACACTCCCCGCTTTTTAACATTTCATGACTCTTTGGAGGCTTCTCTCCCACTCCCCTGCTCATTGTTAGCATTGTTGGAATAAAATTTTGTACATCACACATATTGTTTTGTAGATTTAGGTAGCACAATTCACATTTAGGCACTTGCAAGCCATCACACTTTCACTGATTTTATTATGTATGAAAATATTGATTATTTATTTTAATAAATTGAATATTTGAAATAGCTTTACAAATATAAGTTTGGATAGGTGGCTTTTACACATTAATTATTATCTTAAATTTGGAGGTGTATTATTTTAATTTATTATTAATAATATTGAGTTTGAGATTCATGTAATATTACAACGGCCGTTGCGTGGGAGAAGGGAGAAGTAGCGATGAGCGAGAGAGACAATCCGTTGCACACGGCAGGGGGCCGAGGGGCAAGGTGGAGGGAGTGAGAGAGAGCGCAGAGCGCGCGGACAGCACGTTCTGACGGCGGCAACACCAAGTACGTGGAGCTGGCAACAGGAGTCGGCACAAGGCGGCCACAAGGATAGGTTGTCTCATACATTCATAGTCAATGATCAGTACTATCCAGAGCTGATGCAAGACATTTATCATACCTTTCTGTCCCATATACGTCCCCTCCTATTTTTTTTTCTATTGCAGTGTGTCAAACTTAATTTTTTAAGTAAATAGATATATACATATAGGGTTGGGCAAAAGTCTGGAATATATAAAATAACTTTTATATTATTTTGCAGAAAGTGAAGAAACTTTACATTTGTGTACAGTATCTAGTTCAAATAGGAATATTTTGGTGTATTTTCTCAGTTTTTCGCACGATGAGGGGACGGCCCATGCTGGAAGTCTTGAAATTCTTAAATGTAAGCATACCTCGAATTATACCTCATTTTAAAGGTCTCACAACAGCGCAAACCGCGCCTCAAAAGGTTGATCCAATCAGAAGTTACAGCTCCTCAAAGATTTTAATGTTGGCCATTAAACTCAAGGCTAAAATCAAATTTAAAATTAAAATATTTGAGGAGCTGTAACTTCTGCTTGGATCAACCTTTTGAGGCGCAGTTTGCGCTGTTATGATAAAATAATTAAGACCTTTAAAATGAGTATAACTCGAGGTATGATTACCTTTAAGAAATTTTGGACTTCCATCACGGGTCGTCCCCTGGTCATGGGTAAATTTTTTAATACATCAAATTATCCTTATCAATGAGAAATACATGTATCTAAAACTAAACTACATCGTTCCGAGTGCTTTTTTAGTAATTAGACTTTTTTCCCTGACTTGAGCGCTGTTTTGATCTACTAATTAAGACCTTTAAAATGAGGTATAACTCGAGGTATGCTTACATTTAAGAATTTCAAGACTTCCAGTGTGGGCCGTCCCCTCATCGTGCGAAAAACTGAGAAAATACGCCAAAATATTCCTATTTGTATACCTACTAGATACACAAATGTAAAGTTTCATCACTTTCTGCAAAATAATATAAAAGTTAGTTATTAGCGAATTTCCCCTATAGGGAAGAAGCTATTACCATAGGTCTCATGGTAAGACCTAAGTCCGAGACTATGATAACTTTTCGTTTTGGGGCCACCAGAAGCAAAAAACACCATTCGTTCGAATTTTAGCGAATTTCCCCTATAGGGAAGAAGCTATTACCGTAGGTCTCATGGTAAGACCTAAGCCCGAGACCATGATAACTTTTCGTTTTAGGGCCACCAGAAGCAAAAAACACCATTCGTTCGAATTTTTATATATCTATCTATCTATCTATCTATCTATATATATATATATATATATATATGTGTCTGTCAGCACGATAGCGGCCGTAAATATAGTCCGATCTTAATGAAATTTGGAACAGACATGTAAAGTGGTAATCGAATGGACAAGTTCGTGAACCAGCCCGATCGGACCACCGGAAGGGGGGGTAAAGGGGGATAAACCCCCCCAAAAATGGGTTTTTTGAGTTTTTCACATATAAAAATAAAATTTATCGAATATTTATTGGCACTATTGAATTCAGCTCAAAAAAACAAACAATTTAGTGTCATGAATCATTGCTCTATGTCCATTGGTTACCGAGATATTGAAAGTGGTAAACACAGTACGTTGTCCCAATGTTAACCTTATGGGGAATAAGTAAAATTCTATATCTCGCTTATTTCTCAACATAACTGGATAAAACTTGGTTTGTGGCTTCATCTAGATGAGATCTAATGTATTTTTGTCTAAAATCCCCGAAATTTCAATTTTTGTGGCAGCAAACCTGCATAATCATTCCCCATGTTATCCTTATGGGAAATAAAAAAATTCTATATCTTGCTTATTTTTTAACATTTCTTGACAAAACTTGGTATATGGCTTCTTCTAGTTAAGATCTACTAAATAATGAATTAAAACCAACCATTTTTAACATACCTGTTGCAGCAAACCTGCATAATCATTCCCCATGTTATTCTTATGGAGATTAAAAAACATGTAAAATCTCGCTAAGTTTGATTGAAATACCGTTTGTTGTGTTGCATCTGAAATTCGCTGAGTATGCAGGTCTGCTGCAACGGGGGTATTTATATATATATATCTATATTTATATCAGAAAGTAGAACAAATACCCTTTTTTCATGGTTTATTTTTGGAACATGTTTCGACTATAATGTCATTTTCAAGGCTTGAAAATGACATTATAGTCGAAACATGTTGCAAAAATAAACCATGAAAAAAAGGGTATTTGTTCTGCTTTCTGATATAATTATAACTAGATAGCACGTAGCTCGAAATCGAGCAAAAATCATATAGTAAAAGAATGAAGAGTAATCAGCCTACTTATATACTTTTAAAGTTCTCATTAACAAAATTATAGCTTAACTACTGAAACTTAAAAAGTTTCAAAATGGAAAGTTTCCCCATGTCCTCTTTTTTCTGAAATGTATATTTCAACACCGGAAAATGATCGAACTCTGCTTACAGCACATGTAGCTGACCGAGAGCAAACACTGGCACGTAATGACTTCCTTTGTTTAGTGATTGCTGCTGCACCTTATTGATAATTATCGCCAAAACAGAGATTGCAGGGAACGGCTGTCTTTATATGCAAAGCCTTTCCTTTGTGGCAAAAACGCGTAAATGTCGCATTATCTCTACCAGTCTTTTCATTCTTCAAATGCAACCCACCGCAATGAAAACATTTTTAGTTCATTGGTCTGAGGTTGGAAGGAGCATCAAATGGTACATCGGGAGGGTGATGCCAGCGGTTACGATCGTGTTCGTTCCGACTCCTCCGACCGGTCAATGTTCGTCTTCTTCTTATCGGTGGCATTATAATGCAACAAATCCAAAAAAAGATTTGCTCAGATTAATGTAACTTCATAAAACACTATAAGATATCATAAACTACATATTGTAAAACTGGTAACTGCAATGATTAACAGCTTTAAAAACTTCATAACATAACCTAAATTACATAATAAATCTTTAAAAAAAGAAAACTGTTGAAAACAAAACCAAAGCAGATGTAAAAATAAGTTTACCTGTAGAACTATTTCAGAGCTTGGACATATGTTCAGTTTGTAAACAAAACTGAGCTTGCTCATAAATGTCGATGAATAGGGCCACTGTTCCGAAACATCAGCCCTTTACTGTACTTTAGTGACGCCCTTTTTTAAAATTCTGAGACTTAATGACAAATCTACATAAAATTTCCTTTAATTTGACACCTCAAACGTTGAAATCCGCCCAGCCGTTACTGCGGTTGGACTGTGAAAAGAAAACCGCTTGCGTATTAATATATAGATAATATCCCTTACCAGTGAATCACTATACAAATATATCTATATAAATATCTATATATATATTTGTCTGTTAGCACGATAGCGGCCGTAAAAATAGTCCAATCTTAATGAAAATTGGTACAGACGTGTTAAGTGGTAATCACTCGGACGAGTTCGTGAACCAGCCAGATCGGACCACTGGAAGGGGGGGAAAAGGGGGATAAACCCCCCCAAAAATTTGTTTTTTGAGTTTTTTACATAGAAAAATGAAAATAATCCAATTTTTGTTTGCACCATTGAATTCAGCTCAAAAAACAAACAATTTAGTATATTGAATCACTTCTCTATGTCCGTTGGTTACCGAGATATTGAATGTGGTAAACACAGTACGTTGTCCCAATGTTAACCTTATGGGAAATAAATAAAATTCTATATCTCGGTTATTTCTCAACATATCTCAATAAAATTTGGTAAATAGCTTCTTCTAGCTCAGATCTACTAAATATTGAATTAAAACCATCCAGTTTTAATATACCTGTAGCAGCAAACCTGCATACTCACTCCTCATGTTATTCTTATGGAGATTACCAAAACATGTCAAATCTCGCTATGGTGGATTGAAATAGTCGTTTTGCATTTGAAATTCGCTGAGTATGCAGGTCTGCTGCAACTGGGGTATTTTATATATTCCAGATTTTTGCCCAACCCTTTACATATATATATGCACCATGTGTCCCTAAAGTCCCAAACCGGTTAAATGTCTTAAACATGACTTCCGAGCAAAAAACTCTCCTTTTTGCCATGCATGTCATAACAGATCCAGGCACAGAATGAGTTTGGGGGAATTCCTCCAAAATTTTAAAACCAAACCCCCAATAGAGACACCACTTATTTTAGAGGTCTTAATGAAATAAATGAATTGCTACTAACCTGAGGTCAACACCCCTTAATCAAAGTTACAGCCTTTTGAAAAATGAAAATTGACAAATTGATAAGTTACCATATGATAGGTTTATAGTTTATACCTTGCAAGTAGTTTCTGAGCCAGGAGATAATTGTTTAAACAAACTCTTACAGGATTTCTAGCAAATTCGTTATCCTTCAGTTACATTTTGATATCACCGAAAATACAAAATGAATATTTTGGTCCCATATTAACACACTGACAGCCTATGTGTCATGTGCGTCATGTGTCACTAGTGCCAGCCATGCACGACAAGGATCCGCATCACTGCCCGACCTACTTTTCATTGCTTCATGTGAGCTCAGCGTTTGTAGGGCGGGATCTATCTCACTTGTGCGCGTCGGGCAGTTCCCACCGTTTCGTTCTATGTTTGCCGCGTCCTGCTCCATCAACTTGTTCGGTTTCTGCGATCGCTTTATTGTTATATTTTATTCCTTGCATTATTATTTACTTTATTGTTTTATTATTTACATTATTATTTGTTAAATGAAGGGGTCCCCGGTAAAACGTTCTAAGCGACAAAAACCTAGTTTTGAGTAATCAAGGGTTGAAAGTTGAATTCTAAAATTTACGGTTTTTTTAAGGTTAGAACTTATAATCATGTATAATCTTTTAACACCCTATTCATAACATCGTAATGTAGCTTTATATTGAATTTGTACCTGCATTTTAAAACATTTTACGTGTTTTTTAAGGGGTTATAACGTTCTAAATGACTGTCGCTTGGAACATTTTCTGACGGACTGCTCATCTACTTTGGAAGAAACATGAGAGAGAGTAGGAAAACCAACAGAAACAAAAATAAAACTGAATATAAAACAATTTTATTGATGTAAAAGTACAAAAACGTAATGTTGTTAATAAAACGTGATACGTCATTTTGGTAAAAGTTATCCACATGTAGTGCTTAAAACGTTATTCTACCCACCTCTTTTGGGGGCAACTTCCAGGCCTTGGCTTCTTATTTTTTGAAATATAGGGTAATCCAACTTTTCTATATTCAATCCTAGTCTTATCCTTCCACTTTCCAATATTTACTTCACGTCTTTTATTTTTATTTACGCGATTTTGGTCCTTGGGTGACAGCGAAAACGACCGGCGGGGATTCCATCTTTCGGCGAATAGAACGTTATTACCCAGAAAGTCCGTGCAGTCTCGCGAAGCACGCAAACTTTGAGAGACGAAATCAGGGCTACCAACTCAAATATCTTCAAAACAAAATATACCACGGTGTAGCTCATGTCCTGGAGAACCTTTTTCACCGAATATCTCCGATTTTGAAATTTTGTCGCTTAGAACGTTTTACGGGGGACCCCTTCAAATATTCAATTTTTATTTTATAGCATATGTTTTTGTCAATAAATTCTTATAAAAATTGTTTCGTGTACAGTTTTTTTGCCTTTTGTTCTAAATACATATATGTAATTAAATTAAAGTTATAGTCCAGTCAATTTACGCGATGACCTCAAAAAAAACTGCAAGAAAACGATTTTTGATGGAATTCTACTTAAAAAATATGAATTTTAACATATCCAAAGTTTACCAAAATCGGACCATGGGAACCTCACTAAAATCACGTTCCAAAATCACGTTTCCCACCATACAAAAATTTTTGAAAAAAGACATTCAACTGCATTTTGTATCAATTTTTTTCGAGATATTGACTTTGGACCGGCCCCAATCATCGTTGGGTGGTTGGTTCTAAATTTTGACAGAGTTTACATTTTCAGCCGCCATCTTGGATCCGCCATATTGGATATAAATATTATTTTTCAAATGTAAAGATGCTGTTGTGACATATCATTATGGACTAGATTTTTACCCTGAACACAATGCTGAAAATATGCCTTCTTTAAAAAGATATGCTTGAATAAACATTCATCCCTATACATTTCTTATGGACGTTTAATTTTTTTTTTAATTTTTTAAGAATTATCTCTTATATCTCCAGTTCTAATTAAGGTATGTAGTTTGTTTTGGTCTTGAAATACTCAGTCATTTAACGGCTTTAATATGAGCTATTGATCATTAAAATCGGACGACTGCTGGACGAGCTGTAAGGCTAAAATCGACACGAAAATAAATTTTTTAGAAATTAGTTTTTTGTCAAAGTTTCATAGCGTAGGTCCAAAAAGGATTAAAAAGCTCGTTCTCCCCTCAAATTACTCAGAAGATTCTGGGCTTTCATATAAGCTATGGCTCATTAAAATCAGACTTACTTAATTTGAGTTATGAACCTTCATTTACCACAAAATCTGTTCACTTTTGTAAGTTGTATATAATTAATGACTCATACATAGAAAACTAACAGAGATTCAAAACAGTTTCATGTTTTAATTAACTCAGTACATTATTGGCTTTCATTTAAGCTCTTAATCATTTAAATCGGTTGAGTTTGAGGTGAGATATAGACCTCAAACCAACATAGAAATCAATTTTTCCAAAATTACCTAATTATTTAAAGATTTGTATCTCAAGTCCCAAACATGGCCTGCAAGTTGGATTGGTTTTGAAACACGCGCTGATCTACTAGCTTTCATTTGACATATTGATAATTGAAATCTGACTATAATAGGATGAGTTATATTCTTTTATATCATCTTTGACAAAAACAAATTTCTAAAAAATGGATTTTTGTGTCGATTTTAGCCTTATAGCTTGTCCAGCAGTCGTCCGATTTTAATGATCAATAGCTCATATAAAAGCCGTTAAATGGCTGAGTATTTTAAGACCAAAACGAACTACGTACCTTAATTAGAACTGGAGGTATAAGAGATCATTCTAAACTAATCTTTAAAAAAATTAAACGCCCCCTAAAGAAATGTATAGGAATGAATTTTTATTTGAGCATATCTTTTTAACGAATGCATATTTTCAAAAACGGATTCCAGCATTGTGTTCAGGATAAAAATCTAGTCCATAATGATGTGTCACAACAACATCTTTACATTTGAAAAATAATATTTATATCCAATATGGCGGATCCAAGATGGCGGCCGAAAATGTAAACTCTGTCAAAATTTAGAACCAATCACCCAACGATGATTGGTGGCTATCCAAAGTCAACATCTCGAAAAACATTGATACAAAATGCAGTTGAATGTCTTTTTTCAAAAATGTTTGTATGGTGGGAAAAGCCGCCATTTTGAAACGTGATTTTGTAAGGTTCTTTTATCCTTATTAGACTTTTTTTAGGGGCGTCTACCCAGGTTTCAAAAATAAAATGGTTTTCTCAAAGAGACTGAAAATTTATTAAACACAAGAAAATTTCACACTGGTATTACTCACTAAGGTTCACACTCTTACTAGTGTCTATCACCACCCACTATTGCGGCTAGGTCTTCATAACACGGGTTATTCACTGGTGTCCGAAGACTCTTAGTTCGGTGTGGGGTTGGGCGATCTCCTGGGCCGAAGCTGATCACAGGAGGTCACGGTGATGGCGCGGACTGGCGTCGACGGCGTGGCTCCCCGGCTGCTGACGGGGAATACGGACGGATGATCCACTGGATCTAACGGATGAGCTAGCTCGGACGGATGCGGAGGCGGACCAACTTGGTTCACCGGTTAGTTTCAACTGATTCTGCTGAAACATCGGAACCCACTATTAAACCCAAGCACAAGAGAGTGGGAATGAAATAGGGGGTTTACTGCCAAGGGATTGCGCCACTTGGCAGTTACGGACGGGAAAACGGAATTCAGGAATCTGGGTACATCGGACCACTGGGATAACCTGAACGGACAGACTGCCGAGAGCTCAGCTCGCCTCTGCGACGGTATGGGGGGACGGGCCAGTCACCGAGGGCGCAACGTGCCTCTGCGGTGGCTGAGGACGGACTGACCGCCGAGGGCGCAACATGCCTCTGCGGTGGTCAGGGAAGGGGAACGGGACCCGGTCACCGAGGGCGCAGCTTGCCTCTGCGGTGGCTGGGGACAGACTGACCGCCGAGGGCGCAACTTGCCACTGCGGTGGTCAGGGAAGGGGAACGGGACCCGGTCACCGAGGGCGCAGCTTGCCGCTGCGGTAGCCGGGGACAGACTGACCGCCGAGGGCGCAACTTGCCACTGCGGTGGTCAGGGAAGGGGAACGGGGCCCGGTCACCGAGGGCGCAGCTTGCCTCTGCGATGGCCGGGGACAGACTGACCGCCGAGGGCGCGACATGCCTCTGCGGTGGTCAGGGAGGGGGAACGGGACCCGGGCACTGAGGGCGCAACTCGCCTCTGCGGTGGCCGGGGACAGACTGACCGCCGAGGGCGAAACGTGCCACTGCGGTGGTCAGGGAGGGGGAACGGAACCCGGTCACCGAGGGCGCAGCTTGCCTCTGCGGTGGTCAGGGAGGGGGAACGGGACCCGGTCACTGAGGGCGCAGCTTGCCTCTGCAGTGGCTGGGGACGGACTGACCGCCGAGGGCGCAGCGTGCCTCTGCGGTGGTCAGGGAGGGGAGGGGAGGTTGCCGCCGGCTCAACGCGTCGTGGCGGCGGGATGGGCCGCTGTGGCCCGACTGATGGCGTCGCTGCTCTTCGCTTCCCACTGCTGGCTGCAGGGGTGGGGAGCTTCGGTGGGCGGGGCGTAGTCGTGGCGCTACTAGCGGCCACCGTCGGAACCCTGCTGTTCACTTCGTTGCAATATACTTGTCTAGATTTTATTTATTAATTAAACAGTACATTATTTTGCCGTTTCATACGGCTGTATAGTATTTTAATAAATACCATAATATTTATACAAGTGAGTTTAACTGTGTATTACAGTAACATTTGCTTTAAATAACATGTCTATAGCCCAGTTATATTTTAATATTGACATCTGTGCTCCAGAATTCATGGATGAGTTATTTAGTAAGACATAGTCGGTTATTTAGTATGGGGCAATATTTTATAACATTACAATTTTAGTGAGGTTCCCATGGTCCGATTTTGGTAAACTTTGGGAATGTTAAAATTCATATTTTTTTAAGTAGAATTCCATCAAAAAACGTTTTCTTGCAGTTTTTTTTTGAGGTTCCCCATGTTAATTTTTGTAGAATGACTGGCCTATTATGAATGGTAAAAACTATAGAAATTGCGTTTGTGGTGCGCTAGGACTTGAAATGAATGTACCCAGGTTGTACATTTTTGTTATATTATATTTTTGTTTATGTTATTTTGTTTTTGATTTTTTTATTATTGTTGGCTGAATTTGAATAAAATATTGGAAGCTGGAAAATTACCCCAGACGCTGACAACGCGGACCCACATACCGGAAATCACAATACTGATTTTAGCGAAAATGTTGTCTGAGAGGCACCAAACCACATTTCTACATTTATTATACCATTCTCATATAATTTGAAATACAAATCTTTCTAGCATTTTTGGAACGCAACTATAAGCATTTTTAGCAGTCAATGTGTTAAAAACTTTTAACCCTGATCAAGTGACTATTTGTTTTGAGGGGCTTTGTAAGTACGACATATCTTGGTGCACTCAGAAGCCGATTCTGCCTGATATAAACATTATCAATTTTTGTAAAATTTACTCATTTACTAAACTATTATATTTTGAGGAGGTTGCGATATTAAACAGTTCTAAATAGATTTGGAAAATACACTGGTGAGTTGTTCTTGACATGCCCTTCAACTTATTTGGCCACTCAATGGAGATTTGATTCTTTTAATCTGGGGCAACTGCCATTCAAAAATTTGATTTTGTGTGTATCAAATCAAATCAAATCAAAAATATTTTTATTCAAACATACACATCAAATGTACATGAATGCGTCAATAGTAATCTAGTCATCTTCAGTAAATAAAAACAATGCTTTCCTAGTTTCCAAGAACCCAAAACAAACTTGTTTACTATTTACTTTTTATCTTAAAAAAATCATTTATACAATAATTTGGGTGACTTATCAGGTAATGCTTTAGTTTATTTTTAAATTTTACAAAATTATTTTCATTCTTGATACTATCTGGGAGGTGGTTAATAAACTTTGTACCACTATAAGATGGTCTTTGAGTAAATTTTTCTGTGTGATGTTTTTTTTACAGTAAAACTCTCTTTATTTCTTGTATTATAGTTATCTATCCCACACTGCCGCTTAAATTTTGTCTGATTTAATTTTACAAAATTTTACAAAAATTATATGTAAAGGCTGTAGACAGTCATAATCTGCATTTCAGTGAAATATGTCTTGCAAGAAACATCTTTTTTAAGATTAAGTATACATCTTATAGCTTTTTTTTGTAGAACTAAAATTTTATTTAAATTAAAACAACTTGTTCCACCGTACACTTCAATCCCATAAGCAATATGTGAGTGAATTGTTGCAAAATATACAGATTTTAAAGTTTCTTTACAGCAATTTGGAGCTAATCTTTTTAATGCAAAAATACCAGAAGTTATTTTTTTACAAACTTTATTTACATGTGATGTCCAACTAAGGGGTTTATCCAAAATAAGTCCTAAGAATTTTGTTTCCATTTCAAATTTGCTTCCAATATCATTTTGCATCCTCACTGAATTTCTGCAACTAAATTCCATTAATGTAGTTTTATTTGAGTTAAGTAAAAGATTTTTGTCATTCAGATAATTTTTTAAAATTTCAATTGAATCATCACAGTTTTTTTTTGTAGAATTTAAGTCTTTGTCATTCACAATTAGGCTGATGTCATCAGCATACAAACACAATTTAGATTTCTCAAGATAATTATAAAGATGTTTAGGCATCCCCCCCAAATAGCACAGGAACAAAAATGGCCCTAAGACTGATCCTTGTGGTACAGAATAATTTATAAATTTGGTTTGTGAACTAGTATCATGAAGGTATCCATTATTAGTTAAACATGTAACACAAACATATTGTTTCCTACACTCTAAATAAGACTTTATCCAGTTCCACTCCTTCCCATCCATACCAATCCAGTAAATAAAAACAATGCTTTCCTAGTTTCCAAGAACCCAAAACAAACTTGTTTACTATTTACTTTTTATCTTAAAAAATCATTTATACAATAATTTGGGTGACTTATCAGGTAATGCTTTAGTTTATTTTTAAATTTTACAAAATTATTTTCATTCCTGATACTATCTGGGAGGTGGTTAATAAACTTCAAAATTTACCCCACAGTTTTTTTTTGTAGAATTTAAGTCTTTGTCATTCACAATTAGGCTGCTGTCATCAGCATACAAACACAATTTAGATTTCTCAAGATAATTATAAAGATGTTTAGGCATCCCCCCCAAATAGCACAGGAACAAAATTTATGTGTAACAAGGCTTTTAACTTATTCAGTAAAATTTTATGATTAACACTATCAAATGCTTTTGTCATGTCTAAGAATGCCCCAACAGAATGTTTCCTTCATCCAAATTTTCTAAAACAGTTTCAATGTAATCTATAAGGGCTGTTGTTGTGGATTTGTTTCTACGATATCCATGCTGTTCTACATCCAATAGGTTATTACGTTCAAAATAAGGGATTAGCTGAAAGAGCATGCACTTTTCTAGAATTGTTGACAATGATGGTTGAATTGCTAATGGTCTATAATTAAGAGGATCTGAATATTCCCCCTTTTTGTACACTGGTATAATCTTTGAAATTTTTAGCTCATCTGGGTAAATTCCAGTAATTAAGGAAGTATTTATCACAAGATTAAGTGGTTTTATTATCGATAGCTTTACATCTTTAAATAGTTTTATAGGTATTTGGTCATATCCTGCAGACCACTTTGGTTTTATCGAATCAATTATTTTATTTAGTTCATTTTGGTCTATTGTACCACTGTGAAACTTATGCTTACCAGGGGATTGCATGCAATTTGAATGTGAAATGTTATTATTTTTCAACTTGGGAATTACACACCTGTCGACCATTTCAATAAAATTATCGTTTAGGATGTTTGCAACAGCTTTAGGATCCGTAATTACAGACCCATTTTGCTTAAGTGAAATATTATCAATTGTTTTTTCTTTTTCATTATTTGTTTCATTGTTAACGATTTGCCATATAGTTTTATTAATATTGGTAGAATTCTTTATTTTTTTATTGAAATGGGATCGTTTTTTATCTTGAATAACATTTCTATAGTGCTTTTTTTGCTCTTTAATTTTGGATTTTAATTTTACATTGTTTTTATCCTTTCTAAATTGATATTGCATTTCTAAAAGATTTTCTCGCTCTTTCACAATTTCATTATCAATCCAGTAGTTTTTTTTATTATTTTTGGTAATTTTGATCAGAGGGAAATGTAAATCAAAGTAATATTTTAGTATACTGTGGAAGTATGTAAATTTAAATTCTACTGGTTTAAGGTAAAGTTCATTCCAATCATGATTTTCGAGTGTTTTTTCAAAGAGTGCTATAGCATCTTTAGTATACCGTCTACTCATTGTAATTAATTTATTATTAGTTTTATATTATTAATATTAATTATTTTAAAAGTTTGACCATCGTGGTCGGAAAGTGCAGTAATAAGACATTCAACTTTAAACGTTTTTTTATTCAGGTTTATCACGAAATTGTCGATGGCTGTTTCACTAGTTTCTGTCACTCTTGTGGGCATATACTGTGGAAGTATGTAAATTTAAATTCTACTGGTTTAAGGTAAAGTTCATTCCAATCATGATTTTCGAGTGTTTTTTCAAAGAGTGCTATAGCATCTTTAGTATACCGTCTACTCATTGTAATTAATTTATTATTAGTTTTATATTATTAATATTAATTATTTTAAAAGTTTGACCATCGTGGTCGGAAAGTGCAGTAATAAGACATTCAACTTTAAACGTTTTTTTATTCAGGTTTATCACGAAATTGTCGATGGCTGTTTCACTAGTTTCTGTCACTCTTGTGGGCGAATTGATTGTGTAAGAAAAACCATTCATGTTGAGAACATTTACAAATTCAATTTTTTTCATATTTTCTTCCAAAACATTTACATTGAAATCACCCCCCAATAAAACATTGACATGTGACTTACTCAATACCTGTAACAAAATATTCAGCCTGTCCACAAATTTTTCAATATTAGTTGAGGGTGTTCTATAAACTTCACCTATAATTAGCTTAGCATTATTAACCTTAATTTCAACTGCACAAGATTCAAATATCTTTTACTCATTCAATTTATTAATAGGGTCGGTTGAAAACCTTTTACAGTTATTTAATTTTCCTGAAGCCAATATAATGACACCTCCACCCCCATGATTTTTTCTTGCATACCAATTAACAGTTTTATATCCTGGTATTTTTAATCTAATTATTTCATCCTCAGTTAGTTTATGCTCAGTTAGAATCACAACGTCAGGCCTAATTTCTTCTAAAGTAATTATTAGTGGATCTATCCTGGTTACCAAATTTTGAATATTTTGATGGAATACAGTCAGATTACTTGAAGTAAATTTATTTTTAATGTTTTTCCTATGTACTTTTTTATTACATACTGCCTCTGAATAATTAATTTGTTCTGATTTTTTTCCAGAAAAACTATCGTTAATACCATTGTTATGACTATCAAACCCCTTTAAACTAATTAGACAATCACCACCCTTCTATTGTTAGGTGATACTACATGAGGTGTGAACAGATTAGATTGTCAACAGATTAGAGGTGTGAACAGATTAGATTGTCCCAGGAATGGTTTAAGAACAGTTTTAAACAATTTTTGTCAAGTTAAGATGCTATTTGCATCCTACGTATCTGTCTTGGGAGGTCTTATTAGTAAAAACGTAAGGACAATTGATTTGAATTTTCAGCCAACTGTAACTTTTGTTAGCGGTATGATATTTACCTCGAGTTTGCGGAATTTCATTAAGCCCCGCAATGAAATTCTGCGGGCTTTTTTTTTAGGGCTTTATTAAGCCCTTCAAAATGAGTGGTTACTCGATAGGGGTTTCATTTGAAGACCTGGGGCAACCCCCCCCCCCCCCAAATCACACTTTAGGGACAGAGGCAGACAGACATGCAAGGAAAAAGTTTTTTAGTTGGAAGTCATATGCAAAATATCTTTAATCTATATTATTTAATTTAAAGTATATTTAACCAGTTTGGAACACATGGTGTGTTTATATCTATTAGCCAATAGTTCACAAACGTAGATAATGAAACACGCCCTATTCGTGTTCTTATCATCTGCTGAGAACATTCAAAGTTCTAATATTTACATTTCTAAAAGATAGGAACAGTCAAACATTAAAATGTAAGCAGCTGTGAATATTGCAACTTAACATCTCAGTGAGCAGAAATGAACCAATTCATGCCTTTGAACTCAATGAACAGGTACACAGCTGACTAGTGCTCTATAAAAAAACCTAAGATTCTTCTTAACGAAGAACGATCTTTATGACAAAATCAATCGGTCTAACCATAAAATTACCTTACATTTAGTCATGGTGAAAAGAAAGAAGAGAAAGGTGTGTGCAGGGTCAGCTGGTGTGACGTAGTTGGGCTCACGCAACTAGCGCCTACGATGATTAAAATACAAATCAGTTGATACAACTCAATCAAATATTAATGTGTACAATCTTAGTTCTGCCATCGTACCGCTAGTTTCTTGAGCCCAACTACGTCATACCGGCTGACTGTGCACATACTTTTAGCGAATTTCCTTAGAAATAAGCTATTACCATTGTTTAAACAGAATGGACAAAAATATCCTTTCTGGTTAACCTCAGCAATCATAATAATTTTTATATTGATTGATAGCTTTTTGTGTCTACTTTCTGGATATCAAGTGATTTTATTGCTGAAATGCATTTTAACCTGCGAAAATCACGATTTGTTTCAAAATTTAACATGGGCTTATAGGGAATAGAATTTTCATTTTTTGAGTGTCTGTAAGCACGATAACTCTCGTAAAAATCGCCCGATGGTAACAAAATTCTGTACACACATGTAAAACTAGGTTCTCTTGGACGAGTTCGTAAACCGGCGAGATCAAAGTATCCAAAGTGGGGTAAAGGCTGCTTTTACCCCCCAAAAATGGGTTTTTTGGCTTTTTCAAATTGAAAAAGTAAAGTAATCAAATTATTGTTTGCACCATTGGATTCAGCTTGAAAAAAAACAAACGATTGGGTATTTTGAATCGTTGCTCTAAGTCCATTGGTCTCAGAGTTATTAGCGAAAATACCTCTGGAAGGCCCCTTTTTGCCCCTCAAAAATGGGTTTTTTCAATATTTCAAATAGAAAAATTAAAATTATCAAATTTTCGTTCTCACCATTGGATTCATCTCAACGCAACAAACAATTTGGTAGCTTGAATCATTGTTCTAAGTTCATTGGTCTTTCCACTTCACGTATTTTTAAGTACAGTACACCTCGGATTATCCGGACCCCACATTATCCGGATCCCGGATTATCCGGACCGGTCCATCCGAGAAATTAAAAAATTAAAATTACGGCAAAAACATGATTTTAGCGAGTTTACGGGTGAAATGCGCTTCCTAAAAGTAAAATGCAAATGCAATACATTTCTGTAGGCATTTGGAATCACAATAATTGAAGGAACCACATTGCCTAAACAGTACATTACAGCATTTTCGTGAACGTGGTTTTCTGGATTTCTACTTGGGGCACAATCAACAAAGGCGTAGCCTACAGCAATTTTGCGAGTGTTTATTGCTGTCATTTGATTTGATGTGTTATAATATTTCTTAAGAAGAGTTACTGTTATAGGTTTTGAGTTAATTTAAGTTTCATCATGATTATTTCAGTTTTGAGTTATGATTATTTAAACCTTAATAAATTAAATATTTTAATCTGGCGTTTTATTCCAAACCTAAACCTTATAAATACGGCAAAAGTTAACATTATATTCGTATGATCAATAATGTTTAGTTCTTAAATTTGTTTCAAAATTAAACACCCGTAAAATTTGAAAGATTGACATGTTGTACAGTCTTGATATATCGTTTGCAGCATCAAAGTAGTAGGGGCTAAGGTACGCGATCGCTATTTAGGCGATATTGTAAAGACCTCGGCTTATCCGGGTCGGTGTTCCGCCACATTAATCCGGATAATCCGAGGTGTACTGTATCAGGGCAGCAGAATGTTGTCCAACGAAACCTAGTGGAGTAATGAGTTTATCAAAAGTATTTTTAATAGGATTTTGTATTTTCATTAATAAATATAACAATCTAGCCTATTTTTCAAAAAGAAATTTATATTATTAAATTAAAATTAATTATAAGTATTTTTGACAGAGACTATGCAAAACGAACGGCGGCATTTTATTTTAATATATACAACATAAAATATTACTTTTTATATGTTTTTGTAATAATTGATTAATTATTGTTTTTATTGGAAATTCCCTGAGTACGCAGGTTTGCTGCAACAGGGGTATTCTTTTTTCTTTACACCATGATATTTAGTGGGCAATACCTGTGAGAAGTATTTTTTGTTTGCTGCTGACCTTAAAATAATGAGAAAAAGTAATCTCAAATGGGAATGAATGAGCAGCTTAGGTAGTTCAGAGTCCAGGAAATATTTGTTGAAACCCCTATTTCGTTGGTGAAGAAACGTGAACTATGACCGCCATTTCGTGCAGAATTCCTACGCCATTGCACTACGGTTGCTAGGATACTGAAAACTCAATTTCCCAAAATTTGTCAGATAGGCGGTATTGTTTCTTCACCGACGAATTATTGGCCTGATAATATGGGGGCTTCACAGATGTTGATCATAAAAAGCATTGCATTCTTAGAAGTTTGCACCATTACCTTCAATCATGCCACTATAATTTTTTGTTTTTGTATATATTTGCCTATAACAGTAGCATTATTTTTTTGCCAAATTACATGATTCCAGAATATTTCAACCTCTTAATTATGATATTTATCATAATGAACATAATAATTATGATCACTATCATTCATTATCTCTTCATTATGATGTTGTGGTTGTTTTGTTGCTTAATGCTACAAAACAATCACAATCAAAAATTTAATTTTTCGGGATCAGTATTAACACTATTTTGTTGGGCTACCAAAAATAGATTTTTTTTATGAATCATTTAGTTGTTTGGTCAAAAACTTCAGAAAGGAAGACCAAAGAAAAAATTAAATAAAAGGGAATATAAACTATCCCTTACGGTTTTAATATTTTATTGAAAATATATAGCAATTGTACACAGAATAAAGTATATAACAGCACATAATGTAATGTAATAATCCTGCAGAGGAACTTAAAAGTTTTTATTTTTATTATGTCAAAAGACAAAGTTGATCCTTTATCCTGAAAAAGAAAAAAACATTTAAGGAGGCACAAATATATATTTTGCTTAACATATTCAACAGTAAAACACATTTAAAAAATAGGATCTATTTTAAAGCTTTTAACTACTAAAAATGGAGATGACTTTGTTGCTTCGTTTGCCAGGGGGATGCTGGGTGCTTTAGAGCCACGCAAGTTTGGAAATCATATGAAACAATTTTCCCGCTGATTGGCCGTTCAGTATTACGCAAGCACAGTTGTTTTTAACCATAAATGGTGAAAATTTTATTTTGGAGGTGTTATTGACAAAAACAATTCCAGTTTAATATAATATTCTATTTTTAACCGACTTCTAGCAGGCTTATGCACTACCACCTGTAGCGTAAAAGTTTTTCAGGATCAACCAACGCAAACTTCTTAAAAAAAACTGTGTTGCTAATTCAGGACTAGAGAGTAAGACCTTAATGGGGCGAGGAGACTCTTTACGCACCTTACCAAGTCTGTAGGAATTCAAACTTTCGACAGAAATTCCAGAGGCGTTAAAAACTTTCATTAAAAATTCTTGGTCTTGGGATTTCTTATTAGGGACCGAGTCCTTATTCAGGAATGTTGTGGATGATAACATTAGACTTCCTGGCAGGACGATCAGCAATCTCAGAATAACTATCCTCCGTTAAAAAGTTTGAAGATACTTTTAATAGATAATATTTGCTACATCTAATTTCAGGGATGCCACATCATGCTCTACAGTAGACAGACGAGGTTCATTGATATGTTAAAATAGGCATTTTTCTTGGTACAACTCCATAAAAAAACATCTTGCAATTTTTTTAAGGTCATGGAGAACATTGACTGGACTAATCGTTCAAAATATAGAATTGTTAATTGTTTTAGCGAATTTCCCCTATAGGGAAGAAGCTATTACCGTAGGTCTCATGGTAAGACCTCAGCCCGAGACCATGATAACTTTTTGTTTTGGGGCCACCAGAAGCAAACAACACCATTCATTCAAATTTTTATATATACGTATGTCTGTTAGCACGACAGCAGGTAAAAATGGTCAAATCTTAATGAAATTTGGTACAGACAAGTAAAGTGGTAATCACTCGAACAAGTTCATGAACCAGCCCGATCGGACCACCGGAAGGGGGTTTAAGGGGGATAAACTCCCCAAAAAATGGGTTTTTTGAGTTTTTTACAAAGAAAAATAAAATTTATCGAATTTTTGTTGGCACCATTGAATTATTCAGCTCATAAAAACAAACAATTTAGTATTTTGAATCACTGCTCTATGTCCATTGGCAATGTATACAGAACCCTCTAAGTAGGGACACCTTATGGAAAAATGAAGTTCCCACCGCCGAAAAAGAGATGGCGCCACTTTCATTTTTCAGTCCGATTGGAATTGTTGTGTAGGAGATTACAGATCAAGCTGACTTTCAAAAGTCAAGCAGCTGGTTGTAATATTTTGACAGTTGTATGTTATAGCTGTACAACACACTTACATATAACTATGTATGTTATAAGTGTGTAGCTTGAACTATTCCATGCATTAGCACTAATTTCTCCTCTGCTTTTCGGCGGCAGAACTAAAAAAATTAACATTGGATGTCCCTACTTAGAGGGTTCTGATACATTGCCATTGGTTACCGAGATATTGAAAGTGGTAAACACAGTACATTGTCCCAATGTTAACCTTATGGGAAATAAGTAAAATTCTATATCTCGGTTGTTTCTCAACATATCTTGGTAAACTATGTATGTTATATGTGTGTAGCTTGAACTATTCCATGCATCAGCACTAATTTCTCCTCTGCTTTTCGGCGGCAGAACTAAAAGAATTAACACTGGATGTCCCTACTTAGAGGGTTCTGATACATTGCCATTGGTTACCGAGATATTGAAAGTGGTAAACACAGTACATTGTCCCAATGTTAACCTTATGGGAAATAAGTAAAATTCTATATCTCGGTTGTTTCTCAACATATCTTGGTAAATAGCTTCTTCTAGTTGAGATCTACTAAATATTGAATTAAAACCACCCAGCTCTAATATACCTATAGCAGCAAACCTGCATACTCATTACCCATGTTATTCTTATGGAGTTTACCAAAACATGTGAAATCTCGCTATGTTGGATTGAAATATGTTGTTTTGCACTTGAAATTCACTGAGTTTTGCAGGTCTGCTGCAACGGGGGTATTTTTTATCTGAATTTTTATAGTATCCCTACAAATTTTATTATTTTAATTTTCCTCTATTAAAAACTAAAAAAAAAACACTTTTCTTCCTTTTTAATAAAAAATCGCTAAAATACTCTTATTTTTAGCACACTATAACTCGATAATCGTTAGGATTACAAGAAAATGTATACTACTTTTTGAAGCAAATTTAATAAGCTGTATTTTTTTATTTGAACTTTTTACCTGCAACCAATGGTTCTCAAAAAGTTCATGAAAAACCAAATGATCTGTCCCTGGTTCCTAGTGCTATGAAAGAATTAGCCTGTTTCTGCTAATTACCACTGGAGCTCGCCACATATTTTTGGAGATCCATCCTTAGGCACTTATAAATAAATGTGCAAAGTTTCAAAATTAACAAAATTTTTTCCAGGTTAAAACTTTTTTTGACCTGACTACAGGAATTTGTAAAGATATAACCATGTAGATTTACATGACTTACTAATAGAAGAAACACTTTTAAAATGAGTTCAGTCATGCCTCTATTATGGGACAATTAAATGTTATGATTGAGGTGTCAAATGACTTTTTTTTTGTTGAGATTCCATAATTATAGTACCTATATAATTCATCCAGGGAATACATTTTACAGAGAACTTTCATATGTATTTATAAAAAGAGTGTTAAAAAGAATTTAGAAAGTTAATACCATTGTCAGTTCTTTGTAAAATATGTCTTACCTTTTTATGTTCATAGTATTGGGAACCTTGTCCTCAACAATTTACACTTTGCCAGGCTAGGACTTGTTTAAAATGTTTATTTGGGACTGTCAGTATGAAATCAGCTTCTATGAAATTCTGCCAGAAATTTGCTTTATTATGAACTAATTTGCCTGGTCTATTTTCAGTCCAAATTCCTTACGACTGGTTATGAATATATTTACAGATCAATTAGATCTGGCAGCAATTAGAACAGCCGACTGGATTGTTTTGGTGTTTATAGGTAGAGTCAAATGACTTAGCCCGGTTCACCCATTAAAAATAAAATTAACATGCCTTGTTCCTACTTAAAAGTGTTACTTCATACTGCATAAATTTGTCTACGCATAGAATAATAAGAAGCAACTTTACTCATAAAGTTCATGGGAACCATTTCTGAATTTTAATGCTAAAAAGTAATCCACACAAAGAAAACGGCCAGATATAAAATACCCCCCTTGCAGCAGTCCTGCATAGTCAGCGAATTTCAAGTGCATAGGTAAATAATTTAAATGAAGCCTCAAAACAAGTAAAATCAATATACGTCATAAGGAAGCATGCAAAAATACTCTTCACAAGTGGCTTTTAGGGACAAAAGCCTATAAAAAAATAATAGCCCATACTAGGCATGAAAATGCAAGGTTCAAAACTTCAAAACAGCTGGCTTTTCCAATTTAATCATATAGGGAAATGACCAGCTGTTTAAGTTTGTGTAAAAATTTCATAAACATCATTAGTAAAAATCTGTATTCGTTATAGTACATTTATTTGATATATTTAGCTATCTGGCCTTTGAATATACCATATGTCTGGATCCACCATATGACTTTGAATCAAACATCAGCTCACGTGTTTTAATGTAAACAAAGCAGACGTTTTAGATCCCAATGCTACTTAAATGGCAGGTATTTTATTTAAACACGCACGCACGCGCGCGCGCACACACACACACACACACACACATACACACACACACACACACACACATATAAATTTGAACAAATGGTATTTTTGGCTTCTGGGGGCCCCAAAATGAAAAGTTATCATAGTCTCTGGCTTAGGTTTTGCCATGAGACCTACCTTAATAGCGTCTTCCCTATAGGGAAAATTCGCTAAAATTAAAAGAATGAAATTTAGGGCCCTATTACACTAGGCAGCTCATCAGCACAGTCGAATCGCATGCCTTCTTTTGGGCATTGAGTTGAATGGGGGCCGGTACACTTAGGCAACTTTGTAGGCACTGCAGAAGAAGCAGCCATATGGGCAGCAAAATAATCACTTGTTTTTAACAAATAAACTATCTTAAGAGTTTGCAGTACCTACTGCCTTTCAGGGGTTTGTCCCATTAGAACAATGTTAATTTCAAGCAGTTGCTATACCTTGCTATACCTTGGTGATTGTTGGTAGCACTGGTTAAGTGAGCAAATTTGATCCGTATTGCCAGTATCGAAATTTGGTGTTTTATCAGTGAAATAATATTTTTTAAGGTGCAAACTTGACAAGATATTGAAGATAACTGACTACAGCAGCTGTACATATATAAATTTTACCGTGGGAACATTAATTACACAAGTAATCCACCAGTGACGCTTACCCGGTTCAAGTTTCAGGGAAGTTTTCATCCACATCGCATTTTAACTGACATAGATCATAAAAGTGAAACTACAGCAAACTGTATCTTATGGATAAATAATATCTAGATTTTGGTATCTACAAGTTTTTCCTTGGTTAATCTAGGTTTTCAGTGCACTTACTCTACCTCAGGCTAATTAAATTACTATTCGGCTTAAGAACTAAGATGGCGATTTCAAAGCTTCAGTAAAGTTCAAACCTGAAAGCATCAGCCAATCAAAAGAGACTATTTTCACCACCCAGAAGCCACCTTGGTTTCAAACCTTCTGCTGTCAAACTGATGACAAGAGGACCTTGTTGAGTGACTGATATCCTATGTGTAAAGTGTAAATGACTTATCGTGGCCTTTAAAAAGTGGCTAAGTTTTATTAAATTTGGGCCTTTCTCTTGTACATAAACAGAAAATGGTAAAAACAAATCCTTGTGGAATTTGTGGGGTAAATGTGAGATGTTCGGCAGTATTATGCACTGGCCGTTGTAGAATATGGTACCATTTTAAATGTATAGGACTAAGTTTATCTGACACTAAAAATATGAAAGAAAAAAATTTTGTGGAACAATGGAAATGTCCTAAGTGTAGACCTACTCAGAATAACGAAGATAGTGAAAGTGCTTTAGGCCTATCAGATGAGACGAAGTCTCTAGAGCAGAGACTAAAAAATGAAGCAGCTAGGGAGCTGACTATACAGGTAGAAGAAGAGACTCAATACACTTCTAAAGATAGTAATAAGGGAAAACACAAAAAATGTAAATGCTGTTTAATTTACAAAGAAGAGGTTGCGAAAATGGTCGACACTATACGTAGCTTAGAAAGTATAATTAAGATGCTAGATACTGAAAACCTAAATAGGCCTAATCACAATAAATCTTCTCAGGTTCTGGGTAAAACCTCTTGCCTAAATTGTTTTCCTACTCTCGGTAAAACTAAAAGCAGCCAGGAGACCTTTTTGGAAACCAACAAATGGCAAAGGGCACCTAGGCTTAGTCGTAAACTAAAGTCTCAATCATACGACAGGAATAAGGAAATGATTAATCCAGATTTCACTTCTAACAATCCTTTTGAGGTTCTACAATCTGATTCTGAAGC
Organism: Flexamia atlantica; assembly: GCA_035578135.1. NCBI lineage: Eukaryota > Metazoa > Arthropoda > Insecta > Hemiptera > Cicadellidae > Flexamia > Flexamia atlantica. The sequence goes on from JAQJVK010000001.1 coordinate 159,524,152, forward strand.
TGAAGTGTCGGAAGAAGAAGAACCGTCGACTATAGGCCTGTATGACTATGCTAGAACAAATCGTCAAACTAGTTCCAAAGAAGAAAAAAGTACAAAAAAGCAGCTTCTGTCTACAAGAGGGAAAAACCCAGGAATTCTGGGACAGATGTTAATGTCAAGAAGAAAAAACTTCTCCTATGTGCGGACAGTCATGGCCGTGATTTGGCTTACCACCTAAATAGGAGTCAAAGTTCATTTGAGGCTGTTGGTTTTGTGAATCCAGGAGGCCTGGCTGAACAGGTCTTAAACTACAGGAACATTGATGGAGAGGAGTTGGGGCCAGAAGATGTGCTTGTGATAGCTTGTGGATCCAATAATGTTGCACGAAATGAGTCAGATAATGCATTAGGCTTAATCGACAGTACGGTGCAAAAGTATAATCATATCAGAACAATCATTGTAGATTTACCGACAAGGTACGATTTAAAGGACTGGTCTTGTGTTAACGTAGAAATAAGGAAAACAAATTTATTGCTGGAAGCTCTGTGTCAAAAATATCCTAATGTGTCTCTGGTAAAATCTAGCACATCTATGAGAGACTTGCACACCAGGCATGGAATGCACTTGAATAATATAGGGAAGAAATTGCTTGCGAAGAGAATAAGCGAGCTACTGGTTGAAACAACTGAGCAAAAAGTGTCAATGGCCCAGAGTCCATTCAACATCCCAATGCCGGCGCCACAGTCACCTTTATCAGACGAACTCGGCAACCCTGATCAGCAAAAACGGCATGATGACTTCACTTCAGATCTCTGCAGTCCTGAGGCCGCTTCTACATCTGAGCCACCTGCATTTGAGAAGACTACGGGAGCATGTTCGGAAAACTTCCATCTACTACAGCTAGCTTCGCCAACGTGAAATCAGGTTTCACCCCAAATAAAAATTTAGTTAAGGGTAGTTTTAATTCAAATTTTAATTCTAGTCTTAAATTGTTGGTATTAAATATTTGTTCAATAAGAAAAAAACTAGGACAACTAGAAATGATTTTAAAAGAAAGTGAAACCAGTATTGTTTGCCTTAGTGAACATTTTTTGTATGAAGATGAAATTTCTTTGTTTGTCCCAAAGGGTTTTTTAACAGCTTCATACTACTCTAGAAAGCCTCCACTTCAGCGTGGTGGTTCATCTATAATTATTGATTCACGGCTTAAATTCCATGCTATCGATGTTTCAGCTTTCTGTGTCGATTTATTATGTGAGGCTTCGGCAATTTTTCTGTCAGATTTTAATCTTGTAATCTTAAATGTTTACAGAACACCTGATTCAGACTTAAATAGTTTTATTATTACTCTTGAAAAGTTAATATGTTTTTTGATGCTTAAAAAATGTAAATATTTTGCTCTAACTGGTGACCTTAATGTTGACATTTTAAAGTTTGACTGTGATTCTGAGGTACGGTATTTTGTTAACACCCTTAGATCAATGAATTTGTATAGTATTCATTGCCTCCCAACAAGAAATAAGGCCTGTTTAGACATTATATTTTCTAACGTTGATAAAGATCTATGCTCATGTACCTTATTGAAACAAGACGTAATTTCTGATCATGCTGGTATTTTTATAAATGTTAATATGATTTCAAATTGTAATAAGTCCAATGAAAAAGTTCCTGAGGATAAAACTAAGAGGCTTCTTTCCCCAGATAGGCTAAGTAATTTTAAAACCATCCTTATGTACAATGTAGATTGGTCATTTTTAAATAATAGTTTTGATGTTAATGAAAGTTGTTCCACATTTCTCCATGTTATCTCGTATTATTTTAATTTGTATTTGTATTGTCCAGTGATTAGTGTCAAAAAGAAAGAAACTAGAAAGTCACAACTAAGTTGGGTCACACCTGAAATTGAGCTCTTAAAGTCTTATATGCTGATTTTTTATGATAAATGGAAGAGTAGTTTATGTTTAGATGATAAAAATAGGTTTATGAGAGTTAAAAAGTTATACACTAAAGCTATTGCTGAAGCGAAAAAAACTGCAAATGATTCTCTGCTCACAAAATCTACAAATAAATGTAAAACAGCTTGGCAAATAGTGAGAAACGAGGCTGGTGGTTTTATAGGTTCAGGTAAAAAAAATTCCATTCCTTTAAGTCCAGAGATCTTAAATGATCATTTTGTAAATGTACCTGTTGGTCTTATTTTGATTTTAAATGTAATGATGGTAACTATTGTAAAATGCTGCATGAGTACCCAAGACCTCTAAATGTTATTGAAAATGACTTCAAATGGAGGGTTTTGGACCCACAATTTGTTAGAGACGTAATAAAACTTAGTTCTTCACGAAGTGAGGACATTTATGGTCTATCCAATTATGTATTTAAACAGGTTTTGGATGCCATAATACTGCCATTAACCAGTCTTATTAACTCAGTGTTAACTGTTGGAGTTTTTCCTGACTCTCTCAAGTATAGTAAGGTCACTCCTATTTTCAAAAAAGGTCAAAAGGAATTGCCGGAGAATTATAGACCAATAACAATTATACCTATTTTAAGTAAAATAATTGAGAGCTGTATGTTTAAGCAATTATATGAATTTTTTGAGGTGAATAATTTATTTTATAAATACCAGTTTGGATTTAGGCCTAAACACTCTACTTCAATGGCAGTTGAAAGCGTTGTAAATGAAATTTTAAATGGTCTAGAAGATAAGCTTGTCATAGGTACCACCCTAATTGATCTTACCAAGGCTTTTGATGTAGTCAACCACTCAATTCTTTTAAAAAAACTTGATTTTTATGGCATAAGACAGAAAGAATTAGATTTAATTGAAAGTTACCTCTCGAATAGAATGCAAATGGTCAGTATTAACAATGTGTCCTCTAGTTTTAAGAATATTGTAGCTGGTGTCCCTCAAGGCTCGGTGCTTGGCCCGTTTCTTTTTTTGGTTTTTGTTAATGACTTTAGTAATAATGTAACATCTTTGTCTTTTCTTTATGCAGATGATACAACCCTCCTATGTTCTGATTCTGATTACTGTGCCCTCGATTTAAAATTAACCGCTTCTCTACAGCAAGCTAAAGAGTGGTATTTTGCCAACAAACTCATTATCAACAATAGTAAGACTGATAGTATAATTTTTACAAACAGAAAAAATTTTGAAATAAATGATGATTTTGTTAAGCCTGTTAAGTTATTGGGTATTTTTTTAGATAGTAAGCTTTCTTGGGAAGCTCATGTTGATAGTGTTTGTAAAAAACTTTCTCGAGTAATTTTTTTGTTACGAAAACTGAAACACTGTGTAAACTTTGAAGTTTTGCTAATGACATATTTTGGTCTGTTTCATGTCCATCTTAGTTATGGTGCCCGCTTATGGGGAAATTCTTGCGCAGCAAATAAAGCTTTCCTTTGGCAAAAAAAAAGCAATTAGAGTAATGGCCAATCTTTTACCTCTGGAATCTTGCAGACAATCATTTAGTAGCTTTAAGATCATGCCTCTAGCTTGTATTTATATTTTACAAAATTTAATCTACGTTAAAAAAAATATCAATGCCTATGTATCTCATGAGACTGTCCATGACCATAACACCAGGTTCAGGCATAATTTAGTACTGCCCAATATTAGATTGGCCAAGACGTACAATAGTTTTAGTTTTCAGCAGATCAGACTGTTTAATAAGTTACCATTAGATATAAGAGAATTACCACTTAGTAGGTTTGAACCAAAAATATCTTCATGGTTAAAGCTTCAAGCATTTTACTCGGTTGAAGAGTACATGAGCTGTGATATGTCCAATTTGTTTTTAGAAATCTGTTAGGCCTATATTCTGTTAACTTATTTATGTTGTATGTTTTTGTTATACTGTTAGGCTAGTTATATTTTTGTACTGTTATATTTTTATACTGTTATATTTTTATACTTAGTTTTAATGACGAAGCCTAATGTAACAATTTTGTTATTTGATGGCCAATAAAGATCTTGATTCTTGATTCTTGATACCTTCATTTTGTATTCAAAAATTATAAAATGTGTTGTATGTTTTAAAGGTAATCTAGTGATTTGTGGGGTTAAAACTTTGATAAATATAATAGTTTTTAAAAATAATAAACGATATAGATATCTGTATAAAATTAACCATTTTGCATATAAAATGTTCGCTTTAAATTGAACATATTTCAAAGACTTTTCTTCAAAGTCTCTTCTAAATGTAAATGAGAAAAGTATATTTAAGGATCATAATCATACAATTTGAGGTAATTGGGTAATGTGTGCTCAAAGCCATGCATGTTTCAATGAAATTAGCATTGTTATGGGGCTAAAACCCAATATGGTGGGAGGTAATGCAGACTCTTAAAAATTGTCAGCTGATCAAAAATAAAATAAAATCTGTTTAATCTCTGCCAGCTTTAAGCTACTGTGCAGCAATGACAAGTCTGATTGTCAGTAGCGACAGAAATACAGTGCTCATATCCACTAGTAAGCCACTCATATCTGCAGCGCTACGAGGCTGCCTCGTGTAATGGGGCCCAGGGCCGGATTTAAGCATAGGCGCGCGCCTAGGGGCCCGCGCCACAAGAGCCACACAAAAATATATAAAAATTATTTTTCAGAGTCCAGGAATTAACACATTGTTTGGTACTCAATAAACTTTGACCAAGAATAAAAAGATAATTAAATAAGCTGTTATTCGGATTGAACGTGAAACATAAACAACGTAATTTCATCACTTAAATAGCAGACAGCTCAAAAGATAAAACATCGTCGACTGCAGGAAAATAATATTCATGGGAATAATTTCAGCATTTTGATTAGGGTGGGGGCTAGATTTTCAGACCTTTGCTCTATAGCTCAATGTTAACCCCCCCTCCCCCTTGAAAATGTGTAAGATGCTGAGTTTTGTTGAAAAAGCTTTGCCAAATGACGGCCGCGAAATGTCCGAGAAATTTACCGACAGCGATACAACCGATGTTCGCGAGCCTAGGCTAGCCAAGAGATTTCTGCTATTGTCATAATATGACCGAGAAATTTGCCATCCGCTGAAAACCTTAAGAGTGGTATCCACTAGATTTCACATATTAAATTTCCAACTTTTATCTTACCTTTCCTTCCAGACTATTAAAAAAATCCCAACCAGTGAAATCAGCAATTATGTAGCTTTTACATAGAATAATTGAGCACGGAATTATTCCGAATCTTGGTCCGAATCTTGGAATTCGAAGATGGGGCAGGAGTACCGGCGTTTTATTAATTTGATTAATTTGTTTTTTTATATTAACTAACTGAATGTGATATGTTGATCCTTGTAATTTTATTCATGTTAAATAAAATGTTTTTTCTTATTTGAAAAAAAGAATAATTGAGCACTGTCTTTGATGTAAAATACAGATGGCCGCAATGCGACCGAAAGATTTACCAGCCGTGATATGTCGAAAGATTTACCGATCGCAATGCGACCGAAAGATTTGCTGGCCACGGAAACACTGAACAATTTTCCGGCCGCAATATAACCGTGAGATTAACCAACCGCAGTATTATGACCGAGAGTTTTGTTTTTGGTACAAACAACCGCGATTTGATAGCCGTGATGTGACTGACAGATTTGCCAGCTGCAGTATACACAACAGCAATAGATTTCCCAACCATGATGTGGGTCAGTAGATATCCAAAAGCGCGAGACTTGTCGGTCGTGAAACGACCAAGAAATTTTCCTGTCAACTGCTGTAGAAACGACTGATTTTCTGGCCACAACAAAAGGCCAGATGTGACGGCGACGAAAAGAACGGACATTTGGTCACTCTGGCCCTGCCGTGGGGGCCCGCACCACTGAGGGAGCCTAGGGGCCCAAAAGTTCTAAATCCGGCCCTGATGGGGCCCTTAATTTTCAAATATAACAGGTAGCTTCAAAGAGTTGTAACAATAAGTCATAATTTAAGTCATGGAAAGAGTAAAAAACAATAATTACATGCAAATAATTTTTAAAGTAAGATTATTTTAAAACAAATTAACAGTAACTATTTATTTCATTTCAACAACGAGGTACCAAATCCTAAATTAAATATTAAGAGAGCTGTCGAAATTTTTTTAAAATTTGATTTAAACTCAACCAAAATGTTATGGCCCTTTTCCTGCAAAAAACTTTAATTGAATTTTGTTAAATTTATTTCAATATTTAAATGGGTAATGTTCAAATTTATATTTAGATTATTCATTTTCAGCTTATTGCATAGCATTAAATTTGAACTGATAGTATCTCAAAACTTCATGTTCCACTGCAGCTGAATTCAGTACCTACATTACAGTTCTACTGAAGTACTACATTTTTATAATTAATTATAAATATGGCTTGGTAAGGATATTTACAATATTTACATCAAAGGAATAGTTAAAACTATTGAATAAAAAAAACAAAAAAAAGAACATTAATAGGGCAATAGAAAATGGTGTCAAGAGGCTTTGTTGCCATACAAAAACAGTTAATAACTTAAAAGTAATTGCAAATAGTTCAGTTAAAGCCCAAAATGATATATTGCATAACAAGAACAGGAAGTCAGTATTGCATATTCGAGACCATAAGTTTGAAGTGAGAGATTTCTTGAGTACTTCATACGTCAGGAATATACCACTTTCACTCATGTTTTGAACGATACTTTTCGCTACACAGCTGATGAAACAATAACAAATATTTGTTTTGGTACTTTGGTATTATACGGAGGCCACCCTTATACAGCGTGCTGCGGCGGTTATGTTAGGTTAGGTTATCATAAATATGTTAGTAGGACTTTCCTCATTTTTTTACGAATCGAAGGATACCAGATTAGTCATACCTTCACTTGCAAAATTCCCTCGAAGTAGGCCTAGGTCAGGTTGTTGACCAGTGTGTGTGCATCACTTGCCTACAGGATTTGGCAGGCGAAAGTATGACTCATCCAGTATCGTTTGATCTGCAACGAAACGAGGAAAGTCCTACTAACATATATATCATAACCTAACCTAACATAGCCGCCGCAGCGCGCTGTATAAGGGTGGCCATCGGGTGTTGCCGCTAGCGGCAGTGACGCTTTACCTCGCTGACATCGCTGCCTTCTAGGAGGCAGAACATAAAGACCGCTCATAATAATTATGTTAAATTTGGACAGTGAGTCAATTAAAGTATGTTCTCTCCAATGATGCAGTTATTTTTGGTATCCAGTTAAAAAAAACTCTCTAAAAATAGTGGCCTCCGTATAATACCAAAGAACCTTTGTTTTTTTATATTGGAAAAAAGCAAAAAGATTAAACATTACTTTTGCACAGTAAACAATGTACCTAAAGATGAATTTTCACATGTGATAAACACACATCAAAAACAGTGTCACTGCAGTGTAGCCAAAATATCATTTCATTTTATAGATGAATAATATTTTAATACGATCATGTTTACAGATACTATTCACTGTATATAGATAACAAGTCTTAGAACTCTGAAAATGTGATTATTAAATATTATAAGCTCTTATTAAGAAGTGATGAACTTATTTTTAAGTGTTGTAAGACATTTTTCAATTTTTATTTACTTTTCACTTATAACCAATATATAACAACAGTTGTCATGCTAACCAAGAAATTATTAAAATAAATCATTCTGGATGTGTTGTGTATCAATAAATAATTATAAAAAATTGTCGAAACTGAAAACTAATTCAAACCTTTTCAAACATAAGTACAATGGAGTAATTGTTACTGACTGGACATTGTAAATAGCTACAAAGTTTCTAATGGCAAAAAGTTACAAATAAAAAACAAACCAAATAAAAAAATGAAGTTATATTCAAGAACTTTAATCTAATGGAATAGTTTATAAAGTGCTGTAAAAATAATTTAACTACATTTTGGGTTGATGGTGGTTTTTAAGTCAACGCTTTTTCAATACCGTGCCATCCATTAATCGAGAGAGGAAGTTTTATGGAATCATTATTTTATTTTAATTTCTCTGTTGCAATGACCTTAAAATAAAAAAAAAAATCTATCACATTTCTCCATCTACCCACGTCATATCAAACTTAGTGGTAAAATATTTAAACTGACTAAATAGATATGACAATATATTAAAATAATAATTAATAAATACAGCGATGGTTTACTACTCGTTCTTCACTCGGATGTAAGGGTTGCTCTTGGGGTCGAGGGCGGGGTCGTCCGCAGCGGAGAGGCGGCCCAGGCGCACGAACACGACGACGACGCAGACCAGCGCTACCAACCCGACGGCCACCTTGCAGTAGCGCACCGGCAGCGACCCACTGTGGTACCTCCTCTTGCTGCTGTTCGTGCTGCTCACACAATCACAATTATGTAAAACCTTAATATCAAAATAAAGATGATTAAATGAAATGGTAGTCTCTTGCATGCTCCAGCTTCCCTTTAAATAGGGACAATTCACACATTGTACAATGTCGCAAAACACTCCTGTTCCTGCTCCAGTTCCAACTAAAATTGTTTTATTTTTAATACAAAATAATTAGTTATACATTTTTTATACTTTTTTATTTAATTTTTTAATTTTGATTTTAAATTTTTACTTTTTATTTATTTTTTTATTAAATTTATTTTACTATTTTACCCAATAAAAACCCATAAAATACGACAAATACCCCCGTTGCAGCAGACCGGCCGACTCAGCGAATTTCAAGTGCAAAACAACATATTTCAATCCAACATAGCGAGATTTGACATGTTTTTGTAAGCTCCATAAGAATAACATGGGGAATGAGTATGCAGGTTTGCTGCTACAGGCATGTTTAAACTGGTTGGTTTTAATTCAATATTTAGTAGATCTGAACAAGAAGAAGCCATTTACCAAGTTTTATCAAGATATGTTGAGAAATAAGCGAAATATAGAATTTTACTTATTTCCCATAAGGTTAACATTGAGACAACGTACTGTGTTTACCACTTTCAATATCTCAATAACCAATGGACATAGAGCAATGATTCAAAATACTAAATTGTTTGTTTTTTTGAGCTGAATTCAATGGTGCCAACAAAAATTTGCTAAATTTTATTTTTCTATGTGAAAAGCTCAAAAAACCCATTTTTGGGGGGCCTTTACCCCCCCTTCCGGTGGTCCGATCGGGCTGGTTCACAAACTCATCCGAGTGATTACCACTTTACATGTCCGTACCAAATTTCATTAAGATCGGACCAAATTTATGGCCGCTATCGTGTTAACAGACATATATATATATATATATATATATATATATATATGTATACAAATTTGAACGAATGGTGTTTTTTGCTTCTGGGGACCCCAAAATGAAAAGTTAACATGGTCTCGGACTTAGGTCTTACCATGAGTTCTACCGTAATAGCTTATTCCTTTAAGGAAATTCGCTAAAACCCAAATTTCTCAAAAATAGCTCTAACCATTTTGGGATTTTTGTTAATAAATTCACAGTTTAAAGGGCTTCAGATGACAAACAAAATGCCACCACGCACATGTATGTAAAAATTAATTCAGGTTCAGAAGTTATGGGGATTCAAGTGTTAAGAAATTAAAATTTTTCAAATTTACTTAAAATCATAATAATTAATTAAAATATACTTGCAACCACCAAATTTTCCTTGAAAAGATAAATAATTCAGTACTTTGGATTATCAGTCAACATAAACTGGTTGCTGAGATAACATAACATAAATTAATGTAGTTGAGTAACTATTGATTAGTAACTATTAGTAACTATTGAGAATACCCCATCTGATAAACAGTCATTCAGAAAAAAAATTATTGTGTAAGTAAAAAACCTATGCTCAGTTCGTTTGAGACTTCTTCTGGATCAATTTATAAGCAGGTTGAACCAAAATTAGTCATGATAAAATCCTGGATTTTTTTCAATCTTGAACCTGAGACCGAATTTTAATAAATTGATTCTTGAATCTCAAACCTGAAACTCTAAGTTGAAGTATGATAAAACAAAAATGAATATTTAGAAAATAAGCATGAATAATCATTTATGAATATTGAGAAAACTAAATTTACACAAAATATTGCTAAACTTACTTTAACCACCTTTTGAACCAGTCCAGGAATGATTTTCTTTTATATTTATTTTCATCATGATCAAAACCAACTGACGGGATTTCATCTACAGCCTTGTAGACTCGCCTTGATTGTTGACCTAGGACAAGGACAACACTGATTGACTTTAGTTGGATATCAGGTTTATTTATGATTATTGTTTCTACAGTCCTAAAATATAGGTAAAATTTACCAAGCAAGGTTATTCATTATCAGCGTTGATGTTAGTTGGGAACCAATTTGAAAGATAAATATGTAAAATAAAAGAGTTTAGAGTATGGATTCGCTGAATTCCCTCAGACTTCACAAGCATTCTTAAGCCAACAGCCCAAAAATACTTTATCCTTAGCATAATGACCACTCAAGATTCAATCAGTACATCACATATGGAAGACTAAATCCAATCGGTGATATTAAGTAGACATTGTTGGTCTAATGCCTAAATATATAAAGACAATATCAAGATAAGAACTGTGTGAGCGGTTAAAAATGAATTGATACAGAGCTCACAAGAGAAGAGGAAATAGTAGTGGATTGATGTTCTAATCCACCCAGGCCGTCAACCAGGCTGGCTGGTTGAGAGGGTGTGCAAGTATTTCAAGGGATTGAGCTTTTTTTACTTGGGCTTTTCAGTGTTCAGCTCGGCTCGAGACTTTTTGAAAAAGCTCAAAGTTCAAACCAAGCTACTGACACAATATTTGTTGTCAGGAAGATAATCATTGCGATCTATTTTTGGACACGTTAAACCAGAAGAGCGTTTCCTTCCCAGGAAAAACATACACAACAAACAATATTCCCTGAAGTAATAAGGCTAGGACGGTGACAAGAAACATTATCTCAAATTAGACAGAAATCTTTGAGTTTCAGATATATTTAATTGACCTAGGAGAACCATGAAGTAAGTCATTAAAGTTTGTTGTTTAATCACAATTTATCTCTTAAATATCGTGTTGTGCAAGTTTCAATCTGATCTCATTTGATTTATAAAAACAAGGTGAAAAATATGAGCAGCAGGACTGGATTTAAGTGTAGGCGCCATAGGCGCGCGCCTATTATATGTTATACACAAAAACATATAAATGTAATTTTTTCTAAATATAGGAATTAACGTCATTTGGTACTCAATGACTTCGACCACGAATAAAAAGATGAATAGTAATTGTCATCCCAATTAAATGTAACAGCCATGAAACACAAACAACGTCATTTTAGCACTTAAATAGCAGACGGTGCAAAAGATAAAACATCTAGTCGACTGCAAGTCAGCTGTGCCGCCGCTTGGTTGGCCACTAATGCCACATGTAATTTCTAAAGTCTGTAAAGTTATGTTTTTTTGTTATCTGCTTAAAATTAAATTAAATATTCTTTTGTTTACTTTACAAAAATAATGTTAAAGTAAATATAATTCTGTTTCTCCTGAATTTTTCTTTACTTCTAAAATAATAATCAAAAGCATTACATAATTAATTCTGTCATCAAAAAACCCCTATTGTTGTATTATACATGTCTTCCACCGGTTTCGAAGTGGTAGGAGACACCCAAGAACAGGAAAACTATATTACTAATGGTGATGGAGGCAGCAAAGCTTTCAGCTGCAAAGTTCTGGAAGTGGTGGTGGGGCACGGAGAGGAGAAGAAAGGAGAATAACAATATCGTTCAGGTTATCTCATTTGAAAATGTAAATAGATCGTGATGTTTATTGAGGACCAGAACAAAACAACAGTGACAACTGAGACAAAAATTAATCTTGACCAATCAGAGGAAGCACATTACTGACACCTCTATTAAGTGCACAAAATAGGGCAGGTGGCAAAAACCGTAAACTCATTAAATTGTCTGCTTAACATCAGCTAAAATGACTATAAATCAAATTTTAATGGCCATAACTTTATTTTTCTCAGGGCCTTTTAAGTGTAAATTTGTGTTAACATATGAGCGTGTAGTTGGTTAGCTACCCAAACAAATAAACTATATATTAATATGCAAGCGGTTTTCTTTTCAAAGTCCAACCGCAACAACAGCTGGACCGATTTTAACGTTTGAGGTATGAAATTAAAGGGAATGTTATGTAGATTTGTCAACAAGTCTCAGAATTTTAAAAAAGGGCATCACTAAAGTACAGTAAAGGGCTTAAGTTTCGGAACAGTGACACTATTCATCGACATTTGAGCAAGCTCAGTTTACTTTGTTTACAAACTGAACATATGGCCAAGCTCTGAAATAGTTCTACAGGTAAACCACAGATAGCAAAAAATGAATTTCAATTAATTTTTTGAAAAGAGCAGTTTTTATTTTTACAGATGGTTTGGCTTTATTTTCAACAGTTTTCTTTTTTTCAGAAAAGAAATCAGAAATCAGAATCTTTATTTCCATAATATTTACATCAGTGAGTCCCAACAAATCTTACGATTTGTCGTTGGGTGCTCCTTATTACAGTATATTACATAATTACATTATAAGCTAAATACACAGATAGGTATAGCGCTCTAGGTAACGGTGCACAAGTAAAAGTCACTTATTATAACTACCTAAAAATTTCACATGTTATTTTAATATACAAGAGCGAAATTCAATATTTAAAATACATTAAACAGCAGCAGTAGTATAAATCTTTTAGCATTTTGGTTAAATGAATCAAAGTTTCAATTTTGATTCATTTAACTCCGGATGAAATCAAACATGCAAAAATGTGATTAAATTTACTTAATACAATAAGAAAACAGCAATTTAATACTTGATAACTAATACGTTTCTATCGAACATACTTGAAAACTGATATTAGTAGACTTAAAAAATTATTAAAGGAGAAAAAAATAATCCCTCACAAACACTCACTCACGCACACACACACATAGTTTTATCTTGCTTAATGAAAAGTGGAATATGAATTCAAATTATTGTTTATTAACCAAGATATTAATTCTAATTTTATTACGTAAAAGTTTTTGGCGTTTTCTAAATTAGGTGGCAGCTCGTTAAATAGTCTCGGAACAACATGGCTGAGAGAGTTTTTACCATACGTATTACAAAATCTTGGTAATTTATATTTTTCTAATCTTCTAAATGTGTAATTTTCTTTCAAATTTAGAATTTTGAAATCGTGTTTATCAAAGAATGTTTTGAGAATTTTGTATTTGTAGAGATCGTTTGGATACATTGTGCTAAAGTTATTAAAAATAGTTGATAACATTTTAGGCATATTTGTGAATTTTAGCTTTGATATCATAACTAGTGTTTTTCTTTGCAATGCCTCTATCCGTCCTATGTAACATTTAGATGCTGTGCCCCAGACTTCAACACCATACCTTATAACCGATTCGAACATTGATTTATAAATTACAACTAGAGCTTGATAGGGTAAAGTTTTCCTTAAATAAAATAGTTTGGCTGTGATGGGTTTTAACTTATTTACAATGTAATTTATGTGATGTTCCCATTTCAATTTGGAATCTATTATCACCCCTAAATATTTAGTTTGGTTTACTGAATTTAACACTGGACATTGACATAATACATTAGGGTCATAATTCAAAAGACATTTACAACAGTGACTTAGGATAGCTGGAGTACGTGGTGGAATATTGTGAGCTGAATGAAAGCAAAGGACAACCGTTTTTTCGCGTTTATCACTAGTTTTTTGTCATGTGCCCATCTATTTAAAATGTTAAAATCTTGTTGGAGAAGGTTTTCTGCCATTTGAAAGTCTTTGTGAGAGGCTACAAGGACGGTATCATCAGCGTACATAAAAAGTTTCCCTTTAAACCCACACGATGCTAGGCTGTTGACATATATATTAAACAAAATAGGTCCTAATACATTGCCCTGTGGTACACCTTGGTTGATTAATCTGCTAGTACTATAGATATTATCTATTTGAACAAATATGGGTCTGTTTTCTAAGTAACTTGCAAACCATTTCAACAAATTATTTTTTATTCCAATATTTTCAAGTTCGTTTAAAAGAATATCATGGTTCAAAGTGTCAAAAGCTTTAGAATAGTCAATAAATACTGCAATTACATGTTTTCTTTGATTGAGGCAGGTATTCACATAGTCATAAAAGTTAAGTAATAACATTTCCGTGCCTTTTCCCTTTTGAAACCCATATTGATTTTCACAAATTATGTTATTTTCAAAAAGATATTTATTAAGGTAATAAGTTACATATTTCTCGAAAACCTTTTCCAGTACAGATAAGATGGCAATTGGACGGTAATTTGATGTCAAGTTTCTTGGCCCAGATTTGTATATCGGTCTTATAATTGATGGTTTTAGTAATTCTGGAAAAATGTCACTTTTAAGTGACAAATTGATTAATGCAGCCATAACCTCTCCAAAACTGTTACTCACTAGCTGAATATCACAGACTCGTATTCTGTCTAATCCAGGAGACTTCTTCAAGTTTAAATTATTAATAAATTTTGAAACTTTTTCTTTGGTTGCTGAAGGGATGTAAAAAAAGGAATTTGTTGCTAAATTAACGCGATTGTTGCAAAGGCGTATGGCACAATCGTGCTTAATACTGTCAACAATATTTTTAAAGAAGTCTGCAAAATTGTTTTGGATCGAATTAGAAGGAGAAGAACCAAATGCTCGGATTATTTGTGTGTCCAAATGAATTTTTTTCTTGTTTCCAATGAGGTTATTTATGCAATCCCAGTATTTTTTCATATTATTACGAGCAGAAGCAAATTCATGCGCCACATACTCGGACTTTCGATCAAAAATAATTCAGTTGATCCGATTTCGGTGTTTCGTATACTTTAATTTATACGCGTTATTTGTTGGCACACTCTTCCATTTCTTAAACAATTCGTCTCTTTTCTTAATTTGATCTAATAATGCTCTGGTCATCCATGGTTTTTTGAAGGTGCGAGAATAATTTTTGGTTGACTTATTAACATCTAATTTACATTTTTCGTATAGTTCTTTAAATAAATTAATAATTTTGCCACACAATTCCTGTGGACAGTTGCTTTGTTTTAACTCGAGCCAGTTTACTTCCGACAATTTTACTTTAACTAAATGATTATTTATTAAGAATTCTTGCCTGCAAATAGAGGCTTCAGTTTGGTCGTCTCTCGTGATTATTGAACATCCCACTAAATAGTGGTCGGCAGGTTTATAATGAAAAACTGCTGGAATTACAAAAGCAGGATCAACTCTTACGTAGATGTGGTCCAAACACGATTTAACGATAACACCTTCTCTAACTTCTTCTCTAGTATCAAGATTAATACATTTTAGCAATCCAAAAGAAGCGAGTATTGTTTTATACTGAATTACTGTACCTGAAAGTGATTTATTCAAATTAATGTTTATATCGCCTAGTACTAAAAGCCAATTATTTCCATCAATGTGTTTTATGAATTCGTCTAATTCTTCTAAAAACTGTTTTTCATTTGAATTTGGTGGTTTATAAATATACAAAATAGTTAATACTTTATTTTCTGAGATCACTGTGTTCGTTGCTAGATATTCAAATGTAACTGGCTTTAAGTCGGGGTCAATGTCAATTTCAGCAACCGAAAACTTGTCTCTTATATAAACTGCTAGACCTCCTCCTTTCCTATTTGCCCTACACTTAAATTTGCAGAAGTAGCCAGGAATTTTGAATAAATTAACAATCGACTCATCCATGTTTATTTCCGAAAGCATTATTATGTCGACAATCCCAACATAATCTCCTAAAAATACTAAAAGATCATCGTAATATTTGCGGATTGAACGTATGTTTAAATGAATGATCTTTGGTGAGGTACCTGAAATCTTATTCATTGAAACCCAAGAAGGAATGTCTGAGTAATATTGACAGGCAGCGATGTTCTCGCTAACCAAGTCGTCGTCATCGGATATCATTCGCACAACAATACACCGGCCGCGTCGCCGGCGCCGGTGCAATGACCTTGACCTCCCGAGACAGCTCGCCAGTGTAAACACAGCACAGCGCGGCCGCGGCGGACAGTAGCTGTACCGTGAGTACCCGGTTTAAACTAATCATACTTTGATTGCAAATATTATTATTGAAGTAATTGTAAATTCTATTAAATAGCTGTTCACTCCAATTATATGTAGATAATATTAGACATAACAACAATTTTAAACTAAAAGCTGTTTTAAACATAAAGTAAATTACAAATAATACAATGTCGAAGTTACAAGTATACTTTTTTCCAAAAAAAACTAGAGAATAAAAACTTACTACATCTACTAAAATAATGAAACTTAAATAATACATAAAATACATTGGAAACTTGTTAATTAAGTATACAATGATGTAACTAGGAATTATACATATATCTGTATTGATACAGACAGTTGATCCATATTGAAACTTTTGAATCATACAAATAATATCGTACCATTTAAACAAAAGACAGAAGTAAAACGAAACCAAATCAACTAAATATAACCTAATAACAAAATTAAACCTAAAATTATGACAATTTTTTGTAATAATTAATTTGCAATACAAAAGTAGCATGAATAACCTTTGAAAATTATATATTGATAAGTTAATTATGTAATTAATACTTTGATCTATAGCAAGAATTTTGACATAAGGTCGACTCACATTTTGATGAACTTCTATTTCATGAATGAATCCTAACCTACTCAACACCACAGATGAAAAACTATACAGATTGGCAACCTAATGCACTTTTGCGTGCCCGTTTTTTCGCGAGGCGTCAAGTTTGATAGGTCGTTTTGCCACACATATTGCATTGGTATCAAAGTTATTAATGGCTACATTTGTTCTTTGGGACCTGAAGATTTGATATTGACGAAATTATACTTGATACCAATGCAATATGTGTGGTAAAACGACCTAACAAACTTGACGCCGCGCGAAAAAACGGGCACGCAAAAGTGCATTGGGTTGCCAATCTGTATAGTTCTTCATCTGTGTCAACACTAATAAAGCTAACACATACTTGACATACAACACATGAAGTACATTCTGACATCCGAAAAATAATATATAAATTTTCACAATAGTGAGTACAATGAGCTGTTTACACAAGTTTACTTATATCTGACTTAGACCTAATGTGAATGACAGGTGCATTTTCTGCTTTTCTAGCCAAAACCTTGCCATTTTTAAACCATAAAAATTGGTAACTCTTTTCTCTAGCCCTAGCCTTAGCTTCCTTGAGTAAAGTTCTGTTAGTGAAAGTTAGGTTGTCATTGAAATAGACTTTAGCAGGATCTCCATTTGGTTTGCCTTTGAAGAACTTTCTGCCCTCTCTCATCCAGTTCTCCCGGGTTTGACGGTTCACAAATTGCACAAGCAGAGTTGGTGGCCTCTCAGCGTTTTTAGTTTTTAGGGAGTGAGCAGCATGCACATCATCCCTACTGAAGGTCACCCCATTCTGCCCGGCCAGATCTTCAAGCACTTCAAAAGTGTCTTTCTTTCCTGCACCTTTAGCCCCACTTATTTCAAGGTTGATTCGCCTACCATACTGATCTAAATCGTTGACCTTTTGATGTAGCTGTTCAATTTCAGTGTCTTTTTCAGCTATCACCCTTTTAAGCTCTTTAATCTCATCAGTCATGTCTTTATTTTGCTTTTTGAGCTCAGACAATCCTTTTAACATTTCGTCATATTTTTCCGAAATCGAGTTTTGACTGGTTTTGACATCATTAAGGATTAGGCCAAAAGACTCGATCTTTGAGGTTAGGTCATTTATGGACTTTTTAATATCGTCATCAATTTTTACTGAGGAAGATGTCTTACTTACAGAATTACTTCTGCTGCTTTTGCACTTCTGCTGACACCTCCAGGCAGATTTTTTCTCCTCAGACATATTTCTGTAGGTGTTCTCCTTTACACTACAGCCATAGCAGTAACTACTGTTGCAGCCATTGCAGGTCACACATTCACCTTGCGGTAGAATTTCAGAGTCACAGTAACTGCACCGCACCATACTTAGTTTTAATTAAACAACGTACTTTTTAGTAATCACAAAGGTATAAGCGAAGAAAGTAATAGGCAGTACTTTTAGGTTATGTTCAGAGCGAACTAAGATGGCGTCCGTACACCTCGAGCGCTGAGTGCAGACTGATTTATTATGTAATTTAGATTTAATTTATTATGTTATTATTTTAAGATTTATTATGTAATTTAGGTTATGTTATGAAGTTTTTAAAGCTCTTAAACATTGCAGTTACCAGTTTTGCAATGTAGTTTCGATATACCATAGTGTTTTTTGAAGTTATATATTAACCTGAGCAAATCTATTTTTGGATTTGGTGCATTTTTAATGCCACCGATAAGAAGAAGACGAACATAGACCGGTCGGAGGAGTCGGAAAGAACACGATCGCAAGTAACACTTTATGCTCCTTCCAACCTCAGACCAAGGAACTAAAAATGTTTTTATTGTGGTGGGTTGCATTTCAAGAATGAAAAGACTGGTAGAGTAATAGTAATGGGTCATTTACACGTTTTACCACAAAGGAAATGTTGCCTTGAAAGACAGCCGTTCCCTACAATATCTGTTTTGGCGATAATTATCAATAAGCTGCAGCGGCAATCCCTAAACAAAGGAAGTCATTGCTCACGGCGCCAGTGTTTGCTCTCGGTCAGCTACATGTTGCTGTAAGCAGAGCGTGATCTTTTGCCAGTGTTAAAATATACATTTCAGAAAAAAGACGTTTACCAGAAACTCCTGCGGTAGATCAAATTAACTTTAATAGATTCAGTAGTTAAGCCATAATTTTGTTAATGAAGTTAGCCCTTTGATTAAACTTTAAAAGAATATAAGTATGCTGATTATTGTTCATTATTTTACCACATGATTTTTGCTCGATTTCGAGCTAATTGTTATCTAGTAAACAATAATTTCACCAACAGTGCACTCACTTACCCGCCATATTTTGTGCTCACGATAGGCTTTACTTTCACCCCATAGAATAATAGAACTTGCAAAACCGGATATGGTTCTACGACTGAAGTCACAAACTTTGTTTTCACCACAGGCCATACAGGAGTTAGGCAACCTGACAGTATAATAATACTCATGGGAGTAATTTCAGAATTTTTATTTTGAGGGCAATATTTTTTGAGCTCTGCTCTATAGCTCAATTTCAACCCTTCCCCCCTTTGAAAACGTGATAGACACTGAGTTTTGTTAAAAAAAGATTTGCTAAATGATGACTGCGAAATAAATGTCTGAGAGATTTACCAACAGCAATACAACCGATGTTCGCAGGCATCGGATTCAGCCTAGCCAAGAACTGTTATTGCTCTTTACGACCGAGTAATTTCCCAGCCACTGTAAACTTAATGTACGGTGTCCATCAAATTTCAAATATTAAATTTCCAACTTTTTCTTACCTTTCCACTTTTCCAGACTATTAAAATAAATCCCAACCAGTGAAATTAGCAATTAGTTTTTAAATCAAACTCTTGAGCACTATCTTTTTAGAATATAGACAGCCGCAAAGCAACCGACAAATTTAATGGCTGCAATATGTCAAAAGAATTACCAACCATAATGTGACCAAGAGATTTGCTGGCCACGGAAACATTGTATGGTTTTCCTGCTGCAAGATGCCCCAGAGATTTGCCAGCCGTGGTGATATCACCGAGAGTTTTGCTGACTGCAGTGCAAACGACCGTGATTTGACAGCCATGATACGACCGACAGATTTGCCAGCTGCTGTATTAACGACAGATTTCCCAGCTGCAATATGGTCATGTTTTGATGACAATTATGAAATAAGAATATCAAAAAATTATTTAAATCAAACTCTATTTAAACCCAAAACAATCTCAGACCAAAACATATGATAATCAAGATATTACTTGAAAACAACAACACAAACAAATCATGTGATAATAATAATGTACAGACTTGTTGCAACATCCCGCCTCAAGATGTCTGCATCTTCAAATAATTCTGTATCGACACGGCTTCTTGATGGGCCTTCCGTAACGGGTAGCAGTACCCGCAATTCTTGAGGTCCATCATTTGTGTCACAGCAACGATGTGAACTCACAGGACCAATGTCCCTTGCTGAAGAATGGTATGTAGAAATATCATCTCCAAGGTACAGTGCAGGAACTAAGTTTTTACGGTTCCGCCGAATAGTCCTCTTGTCAGTTTCTACGAGGTAAGATCGTGGTTCTTTCAATTTGTTGACCACCCTTCCGTGTCGACGTAGATCTGTGATCCACACCATATTTCCAACTTCTAATTCACTCAAGTCACTTGTCGTTTATCAAATTGTTTCTTATACTTCAGCTGGTACTTTTCCTCCCTTTTAAAAAAGTCCTTTTTATCCACAGGATTTCCAACCAAAGTAGATGGAAGATTGTCTCTTAATTTCCTTCCAAACTTGAGTTCGGCTGGAGTGAAGCCAGTTTCAAGTGGAGATGTACGGTAGGAAAGCAGGGCAAGTTCAAAGTTGTTCTTGTTTTTCTTCATCAGGCCTTTTGCTATCTTCACAGCTGCTTCAGCTGCCCCATTTCCCTGGTGGTGATGAGGACTACTCCTAAATGTGGAAAACCCCCACTCTTTGGCAAACATTTTAAATTCACTCGAGTCTAAGTGGTGAAACTGCGTCCCACTGTCCGAATAAACCCTCTAAGGAATTCCAAAAGGTGAAAAAACAGTTTTGCAAATTTGAATCACATCTGATGCCCTCATTAGATGTAGCTCTTCGACTTCAAAGTATCTCGAGTAGTGGTCCACAATAACCATAAACCACTTTTCTTCATGTTTAAATAGGTCAACTGACACATTTTGCCACGGATAATCCGGAACCACCCTCGTAATCAATGGTTCACTATGATTAATTGAGTTTTGAATACACACCGGGCACGATTTGATGTTCCTCTCAATTTCCTGAGAAATCCCTGGCCACCACATGGTCCCAAAGCTTTTTCCTGGTTTTTGTAATTCCCAAATGTCCACCGTGAAGCCTCTCAAGCATTTCCGTCCGCAATTCTTGAGGTATTATCATCCTAGCTCCTCGAAGCAATAATCCATCAATACAACTTAACTCATCCTTCACACTGTAATATTCCTGAATCTCAAAAGGCAAATTTGATTTCCCAGGCCACTCATCTTTAATCAGTAATTTGAGTTGTGTACAGACTGGATCTCTCATTTGCGAGTTGAGCACTTTAGTCACATTTTCGTCTGTCGTATTAATACTAATCAGACTGATTTCATGAACAAAGGCTTCCACTTCTTCCGTTAACTCGCCATCTTCGTTAGCCGAAATAGGATTTCTTGATAGCAGGTCAGCTACGGCTAGATCTTTTCCAGGGGTCCAAGTCATGCGGTAATCGTACCTCATCATACGCAATCTAAATCGCTGTAGCCTCGGTGAGAGTTCGTACAAATTCTTCGTCTTAAAAATTGAAACAAGTAGTTTGTGATCAGTTTCAATGATATACGTTTTCCCTAAGAGGAAACATTTCAAACGGTCACTTGCCCATGTGCACTTCTCTCTCGATGTTACTATAATTCTCCTCAGCAGGAGTCAGTGTCCGAGAAATGTATGCGACAGGTTTCTTATTTTCTCCTTCAACCTGAAGTAAAACTGCACCAAGACCTTTTTTTGAAGCGTCGCAAGAAAGGATCAAAGGTTTTTCTGGATCGTATACAGTCAAACATGGCTCTGAAGATAAGATCTTTTTTATAGTGACAAACGCTTTTTCTTGAGCAGGTCCCCATATGAAAGCATTTTTAGTCTTCAACAAACTTGTAATTGGCTCCAAAATCTCACTACAATTTGGAATAAATTTTGCCAGAAAAGTGATCATGCCCATGAATCTTTGAACTTCATTAACATTTGTAGGAGTAGGTAATTCAACGTTTGCTTGAACCTTACTGGGATCAGGACGGATCCCTTCCTAGGGACAGCACAAACCCTAAGAATGTCACAGTCCTTTTGCAGAACTCTGTTTATTCAAGGTGATTTCATTAGCCTGCACTCTCTCTAAAACCGCTCTGAGACACTCATCGTGTTCTTCTTTTGTTCGTCCCCATATAAGGCAGTCATCAATGTGGACTAAGCAGTTCTTGGCTCCCTCTAAAGCCTTTAACATACGCCTCTGAAACTCTTCAGGCGCTGATGTAATTCCAAAAGGCAACTTACAAAACTTATACCTCCCGAAAGGAGTTATGAATGTTGTATAATCTTGTGATTCCTTTGCAAGGTTCAGTTGCCAAAACCCGGAATTTGCATCAATCTTGCTGAAGTACTCGGCTCCTGCGATCTCGGCTAGTGAGAGATCAATCTTCGGAATAGGATAAAGTCGACGTTTCACACTATTGTGAGTTTGGATAGATCCACGCAGATTCTAATCCCACCCCCTTTTTTTGGGCAAACTACCATTGATGCACACCAATTGGTTGCATGCTCAACTGAGACAATAACTCATTTTCGCAGCATGTCCTGAAGGAGCGCATTGTTTGTTTACAATGGGTAACAGAAGCGAGGATATTTTTGACTCGTTTTCACCAAACCCTGAAAAATATGATGAAGTTCTTCAGAGATTCGATGAGTACTTTGTTCCTAGATGGAATATCATTTATGAGAGGATAAAGTTTCTGAGACATAAGCAAGGCGGAGACCCATCCGAAAAATTCATAACTGATTTACATAGTCTCGGAAAAACGTGTAATTGGGGAGAACTGTACGATGAATTGGTGTTATTAGTTCTAATTATTGGTATGAACGATGAGGCTTTAAGTGATAGACTCCAACTAGACACTCAACACACTTTGGAGAAGGCTACTAATGCGTTGCGACAGAATCAAGAATTACAGCGCCAAAAACGGGAACTAAGAAATAATTATGTTTTTGCAGTAAATAAAAGGTCGGTGCGGGTCAATAAAACATCTGGAGGGAGTCGAAATCACAGGTATTCCGAGGATGATAAGAGTAGGAAGTGCAGTAAATGTGGTTATAACAGGCACGGGACCCTAGCCGACTGCCCTGCGAGGAAAGCGAAATGCAACGATTGTTCAGAGATTGGACATTTTTTTAGATGCTGTCCGTTACGAGGAAAGCGGATAGGAAGGAAAACCGTCAGGGAAATCGAACAACAAGATTCAGACGATGAAAATCTAAATGTTCCGGAGATTTTTATAGGAAATATTGGAAATAGTGACAAAGCGTGGATGCAGAAGTTGGAGGCAAGCTGTGGTGACCAAGAGTTAGGACTCATAAAATTTAAACTTGACACAGCAGCTGATGTAACTATGGTCCCCGCCAGTGCTGTGCGCGGTTTTATTAGGACTTTGCCGTTGGTAAATTGCAAAACAGCAGTGTTTAGCGCAAAGAAGTAAATAAGACTATCAAAAAATTATTTAAATCAAACTCTATTTAAACCCAAAACAATCTCAGACCAAAACATATGACAATCAAGATATTACTTGAAAACACAAACAAATCATGTGATAATAATAATGTACAGACTTGTTGCAACATCCCGCCTCAAGATGTCTGCATCTTCAAATAATTCTGTATTGACACGGCTTCTTGATGGGCCTTCCGTAACGGGTAGCAGTGTCCGGTCCATCATTTGTGTCGCAGCGACGATGTGAACTCACAGGACCAATGTCCCTTGCTGAAGAATGGTCTGTAGAAATATCATCTCCAAGGTACGGTGCAGGAACTAAGTTTTTACGGTTCCGCCGAATAGTCCTCTTGTCAGTTTCTACGAGGTAAGATCGTGGTTCATTCAATTTGTACACCACCCTTCCGTGTCGACGTAGATCTGTGATCCACACCATGTTTCCAATTTCTAATTCACTCAAGTGACTTGTTCTATGTCGTTTATCAAATTGATTTAAATTGCGTATGATGAGTTACGATTACCGCATGACTTGGACCCCTGTAAAAGATCTAGCCATAGCTGACCTGCTATCAAGAAATCCTATTTCGGTTAACGAAGATGGCGAGTTAACGGAAGAAGTGGAAGCCTTTGTTCATGAAATCAGTCTGATTAGTATTAATACGACAGACGAAAATGTGACTTAAGTGCTCAACTCGCAAATGAGAGATCCAGTCTGTACACAACTCAAATTACTGATTAAAGATGAGTGGCCTGGGAAATCAAATTTGCCTTTTGAGATTCAGGAATATTACAGTGTAAAGGACGAGTTAAGTTGTATTGATGGATTATTGCTTCGAGGAGCTAGGATGATAATACCTCAAGAATTGCGGTCGGAAATGTTTGAGAGGCTTCACAGCGGACATTTGGGAATTACAAAAACCAGGAAACGAGCTTTAGGAACCGTGTGGTGGCCAGGAATTTCTCAGGAAATTGAGAGGAAAATCAAATCTTGCCCGATATGTATTCAAAACTCAATTAATCATAGTGAACCATTGATTCCGAGGGTGGTTCCGGATTATCCGTGGCAAAATGTGTCAGTTGACCTATTTAAACATGAAGAAAAGTGGTTTATGGTTATTGTGGACCACTACTTGAGATACTTTGAAGTCGAAGAGCTACATCTAATGAAGGCATCAGATGTGATTCAAATTTGCAAAACTGTTTTTTCACGTTTTGGAATTCCTCAGAGGGTTTATTCATACAGTGGGACACAGTTTCACCACTTAGACTCGAGTGAATTTAAAATGTTTGCCAAAGAGTGGGGGTTTTCCACATTTAGGAGTAGTCCTCATCACCACCAGGGAAATGGGGCAGCTGAAGCAGCTGTGAAGATAGCAAAAGGCCTGATGAAGAAAAACAAGAACAACTTTGAACTTGCCCTGCTTTCCTACCGTACATCTCCACTTGAAACTGGCTTCACTCCAGCTGAGCTCATGTTTGGAAGGAAATTGAGAGACAACCTTCCATCTACTTTGGTTGGAAATCCTGTGTATAAAAAGGACTTTTTTAAAAGGGAGGAAAAGTACCAGCTGAAGTATAAGACAGAAAAGTGATCATGCCCATGAATCTTTGAACTTCATTAACATTTCTAGAAGTAGGTAATTCAACAATTGCTTGAACCTTACTGGGATCAGGACGGATCCCTTCCTTGGACAGCACAAACCCTAAGAATGTCACAGTCCTTTTGCAGTACTCTGACTTCTGTTTATTGAAGGTGATTCCATTAGCCTGCACTCTCTCTAAAACTGCTCTGAGACACTCATCGTGTTCTTCTTTTGTTCGTCCCCATATAAGGCAGTCATCAATGTGGACTAAGCAGTTCTTGGTTCCCTCTAAAGCCTTTGACATACGCCAATGAAACTCTTCAGGCGCTGATGTAATTCCAAAAGGCAACTTACAAAACTTGTACCTCCCGAAAGGAGTTATGAATGTTGTATAATCTTGTGATTCCTTTGCAAGGTTCAGTTGCCAAAACCCGGAATTCGCATCAATCTTGCTGAAGTACTCGGCTCCCGTGATCTCGGCTAGTGAGAGTTCAATCTTCAGAATAGGAAAAAATCGACGTTTCACACTATTGTTGAGTTTGGATAGGTCCACGCAGATTCTAACCCCACCCCCTTTTTTGGGCAAACTACCATTGGTGCACACCAATTGGTTGCATGTTCAACTGGGACAACAACTCCTTTTCGCAGCCTGTCCTCAAACTGGTCTTTAACCTGGGCCTTCAGAGGTATTGGCACAGACCTGGGAGCATGTATAGCGTAAGGAACTTCTTTCTCCTTCATTTCAATCTTGTATTCTCCTTTGATATTTCCTAGTCCTTGAAATAAATCAGGAAACTCAGAAAACCAGTCTGTATCAGAATTCACCGCAAAAATTCTCTTCACAAGGTTCAGCCACTCACAGGCATGTCTGCTTAGAAGTGGTACAGCAACTTATTCAGAAATATATGCTAGTTCGTTAATCATAACACCCTTATGTTCCAGCTTCAGTTTGATAGTCCCTAAAATATTTATTCTATCTTTCTTCTTTGCGCTAAACACTGCTGTTTTGCAATTTACCAACGGCAAAGTCCTAATCAAACCGCGCACAGCACTGGCGGGGACCATAGTTACATCAGCTGCTGTGTCAAGTTTAAATTTTATGCGTCCTAACTCTTGGTCATCACAGCTTACCTCCAACTCCTGCATCCACGCTTTGTCACTATTTCCAATATTTCCTATAAAAATCTCCGGAACATTTAGATTTTCATCGTCTGAATCTTTTTGTTCGATTTCCCTGACGGTTTTCCTTCCTATCCGCTTTCCTCGTAACGGACAGCATCTAAAAAAATGTCCAATCTCTGAACAATCGTTGCATTTTGCTTTCCTCGCAGGGCAGTCGGCTAGGGTCCCGTGCCAGTTATAACCACATTTACTGCACTTCCTACTCTTATCATCTTCGGAATACCTGTGGATACGACTCCCTTCAGATGTTTTATTGACCTGCACCGACCTTTTATTTACTGCAAAAACATAATTATTTCTTAGTTCCCGTTTTTGGCGTCATTCTTCATTCTGTCGCAACACATTAGTAGCCTTCTCCAAAGTGAGTTGAGTGTCTAGTTGGAGTCTATCACTTAAAGCCTCATCGTTCATACCCATAGTGAGAACTAATAACACCATATCATCGTAAAGTTCTCCCCAATTACACGTTTTACCGAGACCATGTAAATCAGTTATGAATTTTTCGGATGGGTCACCGCCTTGCTTATGTCTCCGAAACTTTGCCCTCTCATAAATGATATTACGTCTAGGAACAAAGTACTCATCGAATCTCTGAAGAACTTCATCATATTTTTCAGGTTTCGGTGAAAACGAGTCAAAAATATCCTCGCTTCTGTTACCCATTATAAGCAAAAGAACGTCAATTTGACGAGCATCAGAGGCGCCGTCCAACCGCATCCTCTTCTGTACCTTTGGAATCGGTTCTTCCAAGAAACCCATTCGTTTGGCGTAAAGGAAAATGCTTCCGGCGTTGGCAATGTCAAATTGATCGTTTGAACTGGATTGTACGCCACTCCATTACCAAGTACCCCATCATCCTGGGTGCATTCCTTTTCTGTTATTTGTTCTGGTTCGGTTTGGTTGTCGTCTTCCCAGTCTTTGTCATGTGTTTGTCTCCGTTACGTTTTTTAAGTCTCTTACTCGCCATTATACCTGTGATCGACTTTCAGATTAAAATCCCCTAAGCTGCCACCATGTTTTGATGACAATTATGAAATAAGAATATCAAAAAATTATTTAAATCAGACTCTATTTAAACCCAAAACAATCTCAGACTAAAACATATGATAATCAAGATATTACTTGAAAACACAAACAAATCATGTGATAATAATAATGTACAGACTTGATGCAACAGGTCACTAGAAATTTGCAGGTTACTCTTTCTGGTTACTTTCAATTGTGTATCTTCCTTCTTATCTGGATAGTGAGGAGTTGTATCGCCAGGCTGCCAATTCTCCTGTCCATCCAAATGTCAGCTGTTTTCTGTAGATGAAATCACCGAATCTAAACTATTGATGGCATTTAAAAAATCTCAAATCTAGGCACTCTATTGGTCCTGACAAAATTCCTCACTTTGTTTCAAGGTTATGCAGATTAGTTTATTAGACCTCTCCTTGCAAATTTAATTTATCTATGAATACAGGGGTGCCCTTCCCCCCAAATCTGACCCCCGGCCCCCAATATATCAATCAATTAATTAGCCCCCGGTCCCCCATCCACCAATATTCGTCTCAAATATATCCCCCACACAAAAATAAGTTATACATAATATCTCAAATTCTTTGACAAAACATAAATGAGTGGGAATAAAAAATTAAATGAAATAAAACCAAATAAAAAACATGTTTTTAAAAACCAAACAATAACAGCAGAATGTAATACTATAGCAATCTAGGTACGCGGTTATTCTCGGCTTATCATACGAGGTACGTTCAGAGATTAAGTTCTGTTTGGAAGTAAAAAAGTTCTCAATGCATTTACAACATTATTATTAAATACATCCTAAGGAGCGTACCTTAAACTACTTTTCTACATAGTTCCCACAATATTTAGGTACTTGTCATATCTAGGGAGAAGTTTTTCAATTCGTGCTGAAAAGAATTCTGCCGCCTGTGCATGCAGCTACTACCCGCTAACACCATCTTTAAGTTCATCGTCATTCACAAACCGACAAAGGTTACAATGGTGTACAGAAGAGATCGTGAAGTTTGTGGGAAACACTCAGAGAGATCAGTAATTTTGAATTTATTTTTTTCCCGAACTGTAAAGATGGTCGCACTAATGTTTACGATGAAGAGAGGATTGGCCAACCATCTGTCTGATCTCGTTGCCAAAACCAACAATACAGTTCGGGGAAAAAAGAAATTTAAAATTACTGATATCTCTGAGTGTTTCCTACAAATTTCATGAACTCTTCTGTACACCATTGTAACCATAGTCGGTTTCTGAATGACTATGAACTTAAAGATGGCGTAAGCGGGAGGCTGCGTGCACAGGCGGCAGAATTATTTTCAGCACAAATTGAAAAGCTTCTCCCTAGATATGACAAGTGTCTCAATATTGTAGGAAGTATGTAGAAAAGTATTTTAAGGTACGCTCTTTAAGATGTATATAAAAATGTTGTAAATGCATTGAAAATTTTTTTACTCCCAAACGGAACTTACTTTCCGAACATAGCTCGTATTATGAAATAATGGGGTTAAATTTGATTTCCTAAAGTTTGATTATGTCAATATTTAGTCGTTGACTGTGGATTAAAGAAAAATTTCAAGTCAATGATTTATTTTCCAACACAGGGCCTACTTGTAATTTATAAGTATTGAATAATAAGTACTCAAAGCATTGGTATAGATTAGGGGTGTGTGAGTAGTGATTTTTGAAGTCGAGTCGAGTCGAGCCGAGTTTTGAAAAATACCCGCGAGTTTCGAGCTTAGTCATCATGATTCTAAATAATGGTAAAAAATTATTATCATTACTCACATACAAATTACAATTTCGAGGTAATTAAACTTAAAAGAGTTACTGAACTAAGAGCAGATATGCAAATAAATGATACAAAAAAAAAGAAAGAAAACCTTTTACTTAAACTCACAATAATTCTTGATTTGATATATTTTTCAAGCCTAACTTGTGTTTAAGGCTTACCTGGGTTTTGTAATGAAATGAAAACACAGACTATAAGCCATGACCAATTACCTGACTCAATTCATGATTAAAATATTTCCTTTAAGTTATTCACACAGGTACATTTTTATTCATGTAACTGTCAACAAAAAAACTAAGTTTTTATTTATTTGGAATGGTTTCTAAAATATATCAAAAATATTTTTTTTACGAGATGTAATAATAAAAAATAACCTCAAACTATAGAAAAGATAGAGTGATATAAAAATGTATGTGTCTGTAATAACTAAAAATAACTTTTTACTTCAAGTATAACAGTTCAGTTATATTCGTTAAAAATGGATTGATATTGTGAAAAATGGCCGTAATATTCTTTCGCACGTACCGATTTCGGGTAAACGGTGGGGAGTAACTACTCGACTCGAACTTTCGAGTATTTTGCAATAAGTCGAGTCGAGTCGAGTAGTGCATACTCGGCTCGAAAAAAGCTCGATTCTCGAGGACTCGCACACCCCTAGTATAGATGAACCTTCGTCAAACTGTCAAAGGGGGTATACATAGGCGTAATATGGAGGAGGGGGCAAGGGGGGCACTTAGCCCCAAAAATTTGGGATTGCAATTCATTAACTAAACCTGAATGATTTATTTATTTTTGCCAGATTTACTTAATTTACTTAAGTATGGATTTATTATAAATCAGAATATATCCAGATAACTCAATAAGTTCAGTGAAAAAATCAGTTTTATTATGAATAGTTTATTTGTAATACATTTCTGAAATAAATATTTTCAATTATCGGGATCTCAATGTATTCATGTCTGCAATGTGAACCAGAACCAAAGTAGATATTCCCAGCTTTTGTAATATATGGAAAACATATAAACACCAATGTGCACAACTAAAGTGTACATCATGAGAATCCGTAATTTGAATCCAAGATCAAGAGCCAACAACATGTAGTTTTGGCTTTAGCATCTGCTATACTGAAACGACGAACAACTCTCTTCTTATGTACAGGGTGTTCAAAAAATGTCTGGCAATAATTTACATAGTGATTCCTTGGATCAAAATAAGAAAAAAAGTTTACATAAACATATGTCCTAAAGTGCTTCGTTCTCCGTCTGTGTGTGATTTTTACACATTTAATCACATCTCATGAACCTGTTAATGTATAAACTTCAAACTTGGTATATGGATGACCACTATTATCAAATATTTTTGTAAGAAGTATCAAATTTCTGCTTTGTACCATTTCAAAATGGCGACTTTTTTTTGTTTTCAAAGCTAATTATCTTAAAAACCGTAAATTTTAGAAAAATTATACAGCAGACAAAAAACAAGACAAAATTTAATCTAATAACGCTGATATTATGATCGGACGACTAATAATGGAGAAATTTTAATTTTTCCGAGTAAAATCATGTAAATTTCAGACTACTGTCTGACATTTACATGATACTTGATGAACATACTTGTTCTAAAGAACCATGTTTTTATTCAGAAAAGTTAAAATTTCTCTCTTATTGGTTGACCGATCATCATAATCTTAATATCAGCGTTAATTGGATTAAATGTTGTAACTTTTTCTACTGTATATGATTTTTTTAAATTTTTTAAAGATATTTAGTTCTGAAAACAAAAACAGTCGCCATTTTGAACAAAGTAGAAATTATATACTTCTTACAAAAATACTTAATAGTGGTCATCCATATCCCAAGTTTGAAGTTTATAAGTTAAGAGGTTCGTGAGATATGATTAAATATGTAAAAATCACAATCAGACTCACAGATGGAAAACGAAGCACTTTAGGACACATGTTTACATAAACTTTTTTTCTTATTTTGATGCAAGGAATCACTATGTAAATCATTGCCTCTCATTTTTTGAACACCCTGTATAAAATATTAACCCTTTGACGTAGCAATTTTTTTTTAAATTTCTCAATTTTTAATTGTAATATTTTTATTTTGTCTACATTTGGTCTAATATTTCGGTTATGACCTTTGTGATTGTCAATATGTATTGACAATATACTAAATTAATTAATAAAAATAAAAAAACCGTGTCCTCCTCCTCTATACAAGGGTAAAATGAAGCAAAACAGGTGTCCACTGCAATCCCTATTAAACCTACAAATGCCATCAACTTCCACCCAAGCCGGTCACCGTTTATTTTAGGTGGGCCCTCCCACCAGCTTTACCACACATTTGAAAGCCTAATAGGGATTGCTCATGGAGCGGGAATTGAACCTGCGCCGCGGCGTATGTCCTAATCATTGGCTCGTCAGTCAATGATTTAGACCACACGACCGCGCACTACCGTCAGACCAGTGCTCGTTTGAGTCTTAAAGCCTACGGCTCTGGCGGCGATTCATTGAACCGCTTGAGCGTCCGGCCTGGTGGCAAATCAGTGAACTACTAGGCCAAGCCGTCGGCAACAGCACAAGACAGTCCCATCGCAGCGCCACGAGATAGTCTCGTATGCCTACGCCAATGGGTTAATTTCATCCTTTACAGATATTCAACCAGCAGAACAGATTACACACCCAACCAAAAATATTCACTTTACCTCAATAACTATTTAATCAAAATTTGATGATTAATTAAATAGTATAGGATGAACGATGTAGAAACGGATATTTCAACGTAGAACAACAGGAGTTGTGGTGATGCAGATCAACGATTTTGATGATGAATTTTACTGAATTCAATGTGATTACAATATTTTTGCCTATGTGTAACGATTGAATAATTACTTATGCTCTGTGCTAGCCCTGCTAGCTAAGTGAGAATGGACAGAGGCAATAAAGCGATTCTTATTCTTACCTGAAGTGTCTGTGCGGCTGTAGGTAGTAACAGGCTCCTCGACATGCACGACCGCGTCTCTATTGCTGTGATGCTCCCCCACCCCACTGTCATCATTGGACATGTGCTTGTGGTTGTGGTTGTGATTTTGGTTGTGGCTATCTGAGTGATGGGTTATAACTGGTTCAACTTCTTCACTCAACTGGAAAAAAGTTATGCTGATTTTCCTGCTGCACCCAATGGTTGGTTTAGGTTTAGAAGTATTAAATTTAAGCATATTTCAATTTGAATTAAAAAATTAATAAAATTCAAAAACAAATTTGTACATTTGCAACTTAATTAATTAACTTGCTGCATTTAGTAAATTCACCCTAAATGGAAAAATTCAGCACCTTAAAGTTAAGTTAGCATTTCTACATTTTGTACATGGGCAAAAAAATTAGCAATTTATGCAATAAATTTAGCAATTTGTGCTAATTTCTATATACAATAGGTTACCTATTTATATGGGTACGTTTAATTATAAAAAAAATACCAAAAGCTATGAGCGAAGTGAGTGGTATAAGGTAGATTATCTTTTTTATTTCATGATTGTTAAAAACATGAACAGTAATATTTACATTCATATTATCACATGTTCAGTTCAGCCAGCACAATACTGTGATCATCATTTGACTTCTGATATACAAAGAGCCGACAAACAAATAGTTCTTCTTCCTAAAAAAATGTCGCTATGTTCACTGATGTAACTCGCATTTCACTATTCAATAAATCAAATTTAAATTCTTTACTGCCCAGAAACTACCTACAACAATAGCATAGACATGGTCAGTAAATTACAAGTATTTTACAATTTGTCATACAATTACATAATATAGGCCTACAATGTTTCATATACGTAGTCAAATAATAGACTCTACAGCCTACAGAATATTTAGGAGGCAAAAAATAACTAGGCTACATTGCTAATTTACCAAAAATATGTTTTGACAACTAAATGCAAAAACTCATTTTTAAAAAAAATTGGAATTGTGGTTAACAGAAACTAATAAATAAGGCATAACAGGGTGTCTACCAAATTTCATAAATGAAATTCCTGACTTTTTCCCGACTTTACCCGACAATTTAAAAAAAATTCCTGACCATAGGAAACATGACCATTGCCTCCTATAACAAATATTGAGAATGATATTTGTAAATTAATACATTTAGACGGCTACAATGCAAGCGAAAGATCGCCAAAAGATGAGCAAGATGACTGCGATAAGTCCAATAGATTTGCCAGCTGTAATGCGACCGAGATTTCTGGCTGCGGAAAGAATGAGCGGTTTCCCGGCCGCGTTGTGACCAAGAGATTCTCCGACCGTGGTATAAACGACCGAGATTTGACAGCCACGATGCGACAGAGAGATTTGCCGGCTGCAATATGACCGAATCATGTAACGGCTATGAAAAGAGTAAGCAACACAATACGATAAAAAAACAATCGGCCACCTGACAACCGAAAAACAAGCGAAAGATTTCCGGCCGCAATAAGTCCAAAAGATTTGACAGCCATGTTGTAAATTACAATATCTCTGGCCCCAAAAAATTAGCGATTTTCTTGTCGCAATACGACCGAGAGATATAACGGCCACTAAAAGAGTAAGGAACTCGTCTGCCGCGAATCGACCGAAAAATGTTTCATTCCTAAAACGAGTGAGCAACTTTCCGGCCGCAATATGACCAAAGTCTAATGGCCGCGAAATGAGTAAGGTTATCATCGGCCGCGATGCGACCAAGAGATTTGCTGCCGCAAAACAAGTGAAAGATTTCCGATCGCAATGAGACCGAAAATCTTGCCGGCCACGGTATAAATGATAGATATTCCGTCCGTGAAAAGATCGAGCGATTTTCTTATCGCAATACGACCGAGAGATGTGACAGTCACGAAAAGAGCAAACAATTTTTCTACCACGAGTTGACCGAAAAATGTTTTGGTCCCAAAATGAGTGAGCGATTTTCTGGCCACAATACGAGGTCTAACGCTTGCGAAAAGAGGGATGAAGTCATCGGCCGAGATGCGACCAAGAGATTTGCCAGCCGCAAAACAAGCGAAAGATTTCCGGCTGCAATAAAAGCGAAAGATGTGTTGGCCGTGAAAAGAGCGACAGATTTGATGGCCGCAAAGAGAGCGAGATATCTGACGGCCCCAATGAGACCGAGAGGTTTGCTGACCCCAAACGAACGAAGAATTTGCCGGCCGGGTTATAGATATTCTGGCCTTCATGAGGCCAATAGATGTGATAGCCACGAAAAGAGCTCACGATTTTAAGGTAGCAATACTAACGAGAGATGTGTCGGCCGCGTAAAGAGCAAGACCTTCGGTCACGTAAAGAGCGAGATACTTGTCGACCGCGTAAAGAGCGAGACTTGTCAGCCGCGTAAAGAGCGAGTCTTGTCGGCCGCGTAAAGAATAAGAATAAGAATAAGAATCCTTTATTGTCATAGACTATGTACAATAGCATTGACAAATCGTCATTAATCTACATAACATATTAAAACAAATGAAAATTAATACAAAAATTACAAAAAGTATAAAATCCCTGAACTAAGGTGCAATATCAGACATGTAATCTGCAACGCTGTAAAATTCTTTAGCAATTAAAAAATCTTTTAACTTTTTCCTGAATGTGGTTACTTCTAGCTCTGATTTAATATGAGTGGGTAATCTGTTGAAAAGTTTTATGGCAGAAAAAAGGTGTGTTTTTCAAAAAATGTTGTACTAATTTAGAGTTGTGTCTAAATTTGTAACGGGTGGTGTTACAGATTTCAAAAAAAGTTTGTTCTTCACCAAGAAAGAAAGGCAATCGTAAATATACAAACAGGGAAGTGTCAAAAGGTTATGAGTGGAAAATGTTCCCCTACAAGAATCTGTCCTCCTTAAACCAAACATCAACCTCACGGCCTTTTTTTGTAGACGGAAGAGTTGGAGGGTTCTTGTTGATTCAGCACCCCAAATGGCAATAGCATAGTTTAGATGTGGATAAATGCATCCAAAGTAAGCAGTACGAAGGATATTGAGCGATAAAGAGTGAGACTTGTCAGCCGCGTAAAGAGCGAGAGACTTCTCGGCCGCGTGAAGAGAGAGAGACTTGTCGGCCGCGTAAAGAGTGAGACTTGTCGGCCGCGAAGGGAGCGATCGTTTTTACAGCTGTATTAGGACCGAGAAACTTGCAGCAGCGGAATAAGCGACAGCTTTTCTGGACGTGATATAGCTAAAAATTTGTCTGCCGTGATTCGTTCGAGAGATTTGCCGGCCGAGACGATGACAATAACGAAGAAAACGGCTATTTCGTTTTGTTTTATAGCCAAATTCGAATTTTCCGACCAAAAGTTGAAATTCATTACTTTTTCCCGACCTCACAAAATCCCCGACATTTTCCTGAATTTTCCCGAATTCCCGACTGGTAGACACCCTGAATAAGACCTATGTAGCTTAAGAGTAATAAAACTTAAGTGTAAATATGCTGGGTACACAATAGCAACACACTAAAAATACACACTTTTAAACTATTTTCTCATGCAAAGGAGGAAACTTGTGTGGTGTAAGATCTTATGAGCAAAGAGACGATGTGGAAGAAAGAATCATCATATGGCCCAACGAAATTTATCTGATTGCTAGTCTGGCTGCCTAGAGATGTACGACGAATCTTGTGACACTTTGTTTGATCACCTGATTTCACTCATTGTGATTTTTCTTATTTTAAGGAAATAAAAACCAAGTTAATTGTTTTAATATTATACACCAACCTTTGTAATGATAACAAACAGGGTTCCCACTCAAACTGAATTTTAAAATTCACGGCTCTTTCACGGTTTTTAAGGTCCGAAAATTATGAAATTTACGGTCTTAATATAGGAAAACATTTTGCCGGCCGCACAGTTTAATAGAGAATAACAGGGTGGGGGGGGGGAACGAGGGAAAACTTGGCAGACGCATAGTGCCGGCGGTGGCGGCGCCAGCACAATGGAGAAGTAATTTTGAACTGCACACCAATATAATTAAACTGTGTAATATTTTAGGTAAAACAAACTATGCTTGACGGAAAAATAATTTTAAATACAATGCAATCAAATAAATTAGGCCTACAACTATTTTACAAAATAGGATGTGATTTTAACATTATTGATTACTTAAGAAAACAGAAAACATTGTACTGGCGATTGCGGAACACACACGCAACTAAGTATTTTTTAATTTTTAACGCCATTCTCTCTTCCTTCCTTCCTTTCTTCCTGTCTTTCTGTTTTCTATCCGCCCACACAATGCGCAGAGTCCAGTGCGCACTGTATGTTGCCATGACAACCGTGTGTCGTCACAGCAACGAGCCAATCACGCCAACGCACTGCGTTTTAAGACAACAAACAGCCGTGTAATGAAAGACAATATGATAGTCTGCGCTTGCGTATGTTGCCAACCTTTCGATTGATATTCGATAGTTCATTTATTGCGTCTTGACAGAGTTGAAGTTCGTGATTATCAACTCTCTCTCTAATCTGTGGAAAACACAAAACATGATCTATACAAGGTGTTTACGAAAAACCCTTACAGACTTCGGGATATGGTTACTTACATCAAAAATAAGAAAAAGGTTCCTGTAAACATGGGTCCTAAAATGCTCGGTTATCCGTCTGTCGGTCTGTATGTGTTTCTAACATGATTTTGCATAACTTTGGAACTACTAAAGATATCAACTTCAAACTTGGTACGTATATGCTGACTAATGGGACCTATTTTGGTGAGGAGTATCAAGTTTCTACTTTGTACCATTTCAAAATGGCAGCCATTTTTATATTTTAAAACTTAATATTTGTACCATGACATATTGAATTTATATATTTCTAAAGTTATCTTGCAGGTGCAATACAAAATAAAATCATCAAAAAATAGTTCAGTACAAAGATTGTATATATTGAAAACTGTAAATTAATTTTGGTTACTCACATCATCTTTTGATTGGCACATCAAAAGTATCTTATAAAAACAATTGTAATTGTTTTGTATTAATTATTATTATTACTTTTATATGAGGAGAGATCTGTATTAAAATAATGTGTTTTTAAACTTAAAGCAAATGGTTGACCAATCTGTTTGCAATTACATTTGTTAATATAATTGATTATTTATTGTTTATGAGCCAGAGCACACATCTATATTATTTAATATTCAGCTAATTTTTTTTTAAGATAATTATTTAGGGAATTTTCCCATGAGACATCAACCCTCTGATTGAGGGCGATGAGAAGACAAGCATTGAAACTAATTTGAAGACTACTGAAGTAAGAATGATTAATTTTACCTTTAGGATTAACAGGGGTGTGGAGGGGGATCCTCCCACCACAAAGTTATTAACCAATCGCAACTCATAATTTGAATTATGCCCAAATAAGGAACATGAATCATCGTCATGAATCATCTAGACAAAATCTAACATGATTTTTGCATGTTCTGCTATTTTAAACAATTATCTGGCTCATTCCTGTGTGCTCAACCCTTCTAAGTAATTTAGTAAAATTAATAGGTTTAAATTCTGTATGAATTTTATAAAAAAAAATTATTATTTAAAAACTAATAATGGTACATTTCTCCTCTCCAAAATTCGTACTGAATTTAAATTAAAACCCCCGTGTGCTACTCAATCCACACACAAATTGTCCCAATAGTCTTTTTTTTTTAATCCATAAGTCCATCTTCTATTCTTAAAATTTAATGAAAATTAAACTAAACAAGTAAATCTTGATTTGAACACATTATTGCCCTTTAATCACTTATCTCACACACAAATTATTTTCTTTCTTCCTCGACCCGTCGATGGAGCGCCGGAGTTGACCCTTGACCTTGGATCGCATGCCATCCCCCAGATAGCCACGTGCCGTCCCTGCCGTCGCCTTATCATCTCGCTGCATACCTCCCTTCGGATCAGCTGATGTTGTTGCGGGGGGGGGGGATAATTTTACGGCTTGAAAATGTTGTGTGTGCACTATATTTTATTAATAAATAAACCTATAGTTTTCTTTTTTTTTATATACTTCAGTTTATTATTATTATTTTTTAACTGAAACTAAAATAACCTTTATACTTTCAATAATAAAAATTTTATTTGTAAACATCAACTCCTAATTGTAAAAAAAATTAATTATGGCAGGGAAAATAAGTTGATGGTACTGAGTATGTCTAAGTCGAGTCCGTAAAAGTAATTTTTCTGTGTTTGAGTAAAGATTCATACACCATTCGTATCAGATTCACGCACACATTCACACATAGTCAAGTATTTAGTCAGTAATAGGTCAATAAAGTAGTAACCATCCACTTATTATACTGCTAATTGAAATTAATGTTATCAACAAAAAGGTAACCTTTTTTATAAATCTTATAACAAAACAGAATATACTTTAATTCTTTTGCATATGCTCCTTTAATACAATCCTAAACTACTGTATGTTATTAAAAAAGCTTAAACACATTTTAGTTTATTATGTTTACTGTCCCTCCTCTCCAAACTTCGTTATACTTTACTTTTATCCCTTCTCAAATCGTAACCTTTTTTTTTTATTATTACGATCTTTTTTGTCACTCTTACTTTATTCATTATTTTTAAATAATCACATGCAAAACCACTAGGGCCTAATTATTTGCATTTCGTGAATTATTTATTCTTTACCAGCACTCATTTACTGAATTTTACAGACATATTTTACTACAAAATATGCGATCATTATTATACAATGGCCATTGTTATTTACAATATGTACACTCTTTGGGCAAATTAGTTTGTGCAAACACAACTTTCTAAAATATTATTTACATAGCTGTTTTATTCGGTAAAACAACTTTTTTGTCACTTTTTTAGCTGATGGATGTGTGCTCTTTTTACAATTGTCGGCTCTTTTAAACTCTGAATAACTACAGACACTGGACTTAAAACATAAGTATTTTATAGGGACCTGTATATTTTAAATCCATTTTCCCCTGGTAACGATTAACTTTCTTACTCAGATTATGGCTTTCTAAATATACTAGATCTCCTACCTTATACGGATGTTTACTCTGATTAGGACTATATCTATCACGTTTCTTATTTCTAGCCGCTGAAAGCTTACAATTTTTTATTGCTCTGTCCATCATATTTTTTATTTCTGTTTGACTCAACTTAACATTTAACAGTTCGTCAATTTTCCACAAGTTACTCAATCCGTGATATGGTTTTCTCTTAAACATTAATTCATAAGCAGAAAATTTCGTGCTCTCATTTAATGCTGTATTTAGACTCTGTTGCATAAAAAATAGATCTCTATCCCACATATTTTGACAATTATGATAATAAGCTCTTATCTGATTTTTTACACTACCTATATATCTTTCACATTTATTAGAACTAGCTCTGTAATGTACAATAGTTAAATGTTGGATAGAATGCTTAAACATAAATTTCTTGAATTCAATGCTTTTAAAACTGCTGGCATTATCACTCACAAGATATTTACACGGGCCAAAGTTTTTAAAAATTACATCTTCCAATTTACTAATTATAGCAGATGCTTTAGCATTTCTAAGAGGTAATAACCAAGTGAATTTAGTCATATCATCTACGGCTACTAAAATAAAATTACATCCGGATCGAGAAGTTATCATCGGGCCCGCCAGATCCACGTAGATTTTCTCCATAGGCGCAGAGGAGATTCCCGAGATAAGTTCTCCCTCGTATCTTCGTAAAGGTGCTTTCGCGAGCTTGCATATTTCACATTTCTTAACCCGCTCCCTGATCTCTTCTGGATGCTTGGGACGATAGAAGTTCTCTGTCACCTTGATCACCGTCTTTGTTTGTCCGAGGTGTCCGCCAAAATTGCTTACATGATAATAATCATACAATAAATCTACTAAACCTTTTGGAATGTAAATTTTACCTTTACTCTTAGAATTCTTTTTATACATCAAAATGTTATTCTTAAGATAAAAGTTATCTTTGCATGATTTGTTTTTTACACTTTCAATAATTTTAATACATTCGGGATCTAATGTTTGCTGTTGTGCTATTTTTACATAAGCTAAAGGAAAATCACTAATTACATTTACAGGTATCTTAGCACTTACTGATTTAAATTTCTTATTTTCTTTGTGTTTTATTTTGCTAACTTTACACTCATCCTCTGAAACCTCTTTTACCTTTATTGAAACGTTCTCATCTTGAAACATACGACTTAAACAATCTGCTACAGGATTTTCTTTGGACTTAACATGTAAAACAGTGAAAGGTAAACTGAGAATGGTTTCTACCCATCTTGCTAACTTCCCTAATTTTCTAAAGTGGGTTAAAACCCAGGACAAAGCATGATTATCTGTTATCAATAAAAAAGGTTGTACTTCTAAGTATGAATAAAACTTTTTAATACTTTGTACTACTGATAACGCTTCCTTTTCATAAATCCCTAAACATCTCTCAGAATCTGAAAACTTTTTTGAGTAATAAGCTATAGCTAAATTATCCCCTGCCTCATTTTTTTGTAATAATACTGAGGCCATTGCCCTATCACTTGCGTCAGTCATTAATATAAACGGCTTTGAAAAGTCCGCCATAGCTAACACTGGTGGATTAATAATGGCTTCTTTTAGCTTTATAAAGCTTTGATTGCACTCATCTGACCAAACAAATTTACTACGTTTTTTGCGTAGTTCATTTAGCGGTGCTGCTATTTCTGCATAATTCTTAATAAACTTAGAAAAGAATGACACCATACCAATAAAGCTACTCACATCTTTGACATTTTTTGGTTGCTTAAAATTTCTAATGGCCTCTGTACGTGACTCGTCTATTCTAACTTGATTTTTACTGACAATATTCCCTAGGTAACTGATTTCCTTATGGCACAATTTTACTTTGCTAGGATTTACAGTCAATCCACGTTGACTTAACCTATTTATAACGTCTTCCAAGTGTTCTAAGTGTTCTTCTTTGGTCTTAGAGTATACAAGGATATCATCAACAAAATTAATTACATAATTAAATTTGACATCCCTAAAAACATCATCCAAATATGCACTTAATAAACCACTACCTACTTGTAACCCATAAGGTATACGTTCAAATTCATACAAGGCAAAAGGTGTTGAAAAGGCTGTCAAATGCTTACATTTTTCCGCTAATGGAATTTGCATGAAAGAATTAGCCAAATCTATAACGCTAAAATATTCAGCTCCTGTTAGGAAATGGTAGCTATCTTGTAAGTCACCTAGTGGAAAGTTTACTCTTTCTATTTTTTTGTTCAGCTTACTGTAATTTATAACTAGCCGTTTCTTGTTACTATTTGGTTTGTTTACCAAAAAACTGGGGCTACTATAGCTACTGATGGAAGGTTTGATTATACCTTGATCCAATAATTCATTTATAATTGACTGCATTTCTACACATCTGGGAGGGCTTAAAGGATATGGTTTTTCATTTACTATAGCTTTATCTTTTAGTTCGATTTTGTATTCAAAATCTAAGGCTTTGCCAATCTTGTCAGTAAATACATTTGGATACTTATTTACTAAATTCAAAAGTTCAGCCCTAACTTCATTACAACCAATATTTATTGTTGGCTTGTCCTCACAGTTGTACACATTAACTTTTTTACACTTATTTAATGAAACTTTGACATTCGGTGAGAAATTAAAATAGCATATATTCTTTGACAAGTCTAAAACCATTTTTGATTCTCTTATAAAACAACTTCCTAATAACATGTTCATTTGTAGGTTTGGGGAAACATAAAACTTGACATACCAGCTAAATCGGTTTATCTTGACCCTAATTACACAAACATCAGTGATCTTTATCTCAGAATTGTTTGCTGCACTACAGCTAAATTGATTAACCACAATATTTCTTACTAACTTCCTCTTTTGCAGTTTTGCCAACATACTTTTACTTATAAGATTTAAACTAGAGCCTGAATCTATTAAAACATTTTCAAAATAGTTTTTACCTAAGTTTACCTCTACCATCGGTAACTCACAAAATGTTTTTTCCCTTTCCTTAGTAACATTGCAATTATTGATTTGTTCTAACTTTTTAGTTATTCTACTCTGTTGTTTCTTAAATTTAATTCTTTCCTTTCGTGACACTTTTGGCATCTTAAAACCGCTCTTAGAAATCGGGAGATAATTTAACTTAGAATTCCCTCTATTTGCTATATTTACATTTCCATTGACAAATTCACGGCTAAATACCTCCCGGTTTACATGTTTTTTGTTCGCCTAAAACAGTTTTTACCGATATGACCTAGTCGGTTACAATTGTAACATTTCTTTACAACACTGTATGCTACATTTTCCCGTTGTCGCACTTTAGTACGATCGTCCATGCTACGGACATAGTCATTGTAGTTCACATTTTGACATGCCACGCACAAATTTTCCAATTCCTTAAAACTGGTCGGATTTCCAGCAAAAATTAAGTT
Source organism: Flexamia atlantica (assembly GCA_035578135.1). Classification (NCBI taxonomy): domain Eukaryota; kingdom Metazoa; phylum Arthropoda; class Insecta; order Hemiptera; family Cicadellidae; genus Flexamia; species Flexamia atlantica. Next base: position 159,566,498 of record JAQJVK010000001.1, read on the forward strand.
AGCACGATCTCTTTGATTTATTCCCATTTTAATGATCTCAACTAGCTCAAATTCTGAATATCTACATTGGAAAATTTGTGCATGATTTCTTATACTATTTACATAGTCATGAAGTGCCTCATCTTTGAACTGGGGTCTATTTACATACCTCCTAATAAGACTATCTTTCATTCCAAAAGGAATAAATGTTCGCAAAATGTCACTTTGAAAACTGTCAATATCCCTATTTCTGTACTCTATTACTTTACTTTGCAATGAACCTACAGTCCTAAATACAAACTGTTCTAATATAGCTGAGTCTGTCATCTGAGTTTCGTTCTTTAGTCTATAAATTAATTTAAGACATTCAATTAACTCATTTACATTCAAACCATTTGTTATTTTGAAATCCCTAAAATACATGTCAAGAGGGTTTGGCAACTTTTGGTACATGTTTGTGTCAAAAGGGGTTGTGTTTGACTTAGCTTCTAACAAAGGGGGTGTGTTTGACTTAGCTTCTAACAAAGTCTGACTGTCCTTATCTGATTGCATTCTTACGTTAGTAGGTCCCTGATTACTTGGTATAATATCTGTTGACTCCTGACTCTTGAAAACATCATCTAATAATTCCTCCTCACTAATATTAGACTCACTTAATTTACGTACTGCTGACTCTTTTACAGATGCATCAATATTTAATACACTTAGTTTTTCAGATACCTCTTTTAATTCCTGCATAAATTCCTTACATTTTTCAGCCTGAGCAGGATCCATATGAAATCGAATTAAATAGTTTAACCTACTTTTACAATGCTCAACTTTTTGTTCACATCTACAAACATCAATTGTCCTACTTGTGTTAGTTAACACCTCCACATTTTCTAAACATTGTTTAATTTTTAACTCTAAAACATCGATCTCAGAATTTAAGCTTACTTTACCCCTAAGATTTTCAGTTTTAGCTTCTACCTTTTCTTTTAGACATTTTCTAAGTTTTTTCCTTAAATCAGTTACGGTATCAGTATTCTTTACATCTATGTTCCGAACTTGTAATTCATATATAATTTCGTCTTAAGCTAACAGATCTACTTTGATTGATGCCATTTTGTACAATTTTGTGAATAAACCTTTATCTATTTAACTACATTCATTCAGCAAGAAAACATAGAAATAGCAGAGTGGCGCATTTTATGTACCATGACATATTGAATTTATATATTTCTAAAGTTATCTTGCAGGTGCAATACAAAATAAAATCATCAAAAAATAGTTCAGTACAAAGATTGTATTTATTGAAAACTGTAAATTAATTTTGGTTACTCACATCATCTTTTGATTGGCACATCAAAAGTATCTTATAAAAACAATTGTAATTGTTTTGTATTAATTATTATTATTACTTTTATATGAGGAGAGATCTGTATTAAAATAATGTGTTTTTAAACTTAAAGCAAATGGTTGACCAATCTGTTTGCAATTACATTTGTTAATATAATTGATTATTTATTGTTTATGAGCCAGAGCACACATCTATATTATTTAATATTCAGCTAATTTTTTTTTTAAGATAATTATTTAGGGAATTTTCCCATGAGACATCAACCCTCTGATTGAGGGCGATGAGAAGACAAGCATTGAAACTAATTTGAAGACTACTGAAGTAAGAATGATTAATTTTACCTTTAGGATTAACAGGGGTGTGGAGGGGGATCCACCCACCACAAAGTTATTAACCAATCGCAACTCATAATTTGAATTATGCCCAAATAAGGAACATGAATCATCGTCATGAATCATCTAGACAAAATCTAACATGATTTTTGCATGTTCTGCTATTTTAAACAATTATCTGGCTCATTCCTGTGTGCTCAACCCTTCTAAGTAATTTAGTAAAATTAATAGGTTTAAATTCTGTATGAATTTTATAAAAAAAAATTATTATTTAAAAACTAATAATGGTACATATTTTAAAAACCGTAACTTTTACAGAAATCGTACAAGAGACAAAAAAGCTGCGTAATTTTATTTCCTACAAAACCATATAAAGATCATAAAGATCGAATCACAAATAACGGAGTTATTGCAATTTTTCTAACCGAATACATGCTTATTTACGACAGTTATAACAAATATTCGCATTGTTTTGTTAGAAAATTTTCAATAACTCCGTTATTTGTCAGTCAATCTTTATGGTCTTTATAAGGTTTTGTAGGAAATAAAATTACGCAACTTTTTTGCCTCCTGTACAATTTCTGTAAAATTTATGGTTTTTAAGATATTAAGTTTAAACATATAAAAATGGCTGCCATTTTGAAATGGTAAAAAGTAGAAACTTGATACTCCGCACCTAAATTGTTCCCATTAGTCTGCATGTATGTACCAAGTTTGAACTTGATATCTTTAGTAGTTCCAAAGTTATGCAAAATCATGTTAAATGCAAATGCATGCAAAATCCGTGTGTGTTTTTCACATACAGACCGACAGGTGGATGACCGAGCATTTTAGGGCTCATGTTTAAAGGAACTTTTTTCTTATTTTAATGTAAGTAATAGAGGTGTGCGGATATCCGAAATTTCGGATCGGATTCGGATCGGATCGGATATCCGAATCCGATCCGAGGGTTTTATAACTATCCGGTAAGACTGACCAGATATCCGAGTATATCGGATAGACTGCATATTTTGGGGTAAATTTTAAAGAAGGATCAAATTTTAAAGTTTGGAAGGTCTTCCAAACAAAACAAGTCACTGCCGACGAAAGAACAGTAGTGACAGAAAACATCGCGGAGCAAAAACGATGCTTTGAAATGCGACATTGCGATTGCGGTTAGGACAACGCCTCAATACGATACGATTATTTAGTGGTATGCATCAATCGATGTATTTCGGTAGATGATATTGCGACTCGTGATTAGATCGAGATCGTTGTATACGATCAGAGTATTGCGCAATACCCAACGCGATAACTATAATTTTCTTAAGAAAAATCCTTCTATCGTTAACAAATAATAGAACATCCTTTATTAGTTCTATCTCGATCAGTATCTGTTACCGACGAAACATCGATTGGTTTGAGAGAGAATCGCAATCAAGACAAATCAGAGTTCGCCAATGACAATGACCGACAGTGACCACAGTCGTCTTCAATTACCAAAACGAAATATCCCGTAAATTCCCCATAAATAAATAGTCGTGTTGATGTTTCGTACGACTATTTCAGGCCGTAAATATCTAAACGGCCTGTTGATACGATGAAATTAAAAGCCTACGATAATTTTGGGCAGGCAAAGAATTGGCGAACTTGTTCATTGTTCGTTTCTTCGTTCACTGTTCACTTTGTGTTAGAATGTCGTCGTCTGCCGTCTGCTTAAAAACTGAATTAACTCTAGGACGTGTTTCTTTAAATCGCCAGATTATTTTATTTTTCATTTAAGCAATTACCTACCTAGAAATGGGAAGTTGAACGATCAAAATAACTTGTTATTTTGTTGAAATATTAATCTTTGACGAATGAAGCCGGCCGGCCGTATTTTCAATTCCTGATTATAATGGACATCCTTGGATAACAGTACAATGATGAATTGACAACCTGCGCCTTAAGATAATAATTAGTGAGTTTGCTTGTTGTTCATTATTTAAAAGAAATAGACCTTTGATCTAATTAAATGAACAATTTTTAATACTGAAACCTTCAACGTTTGAAATTTATCTTGAAATTTAGGTTAAGTTTACAGCTCAGACTTATTATTTTATAGTATTATTTTGTAGTGGATCTAAATCTTGGTTGTCAGGCATTAATGCATTAATTAGAAATTTTAAGCTTTCTTCAAATATGAGGTGATTGGTGAATGAAGTTTTATATTTAATTCTTTTGTCTAATCAATTAGGCCTAGTCACTGATCAAATAATTTATTGATTTATGAAAAGGAAAAGAACAAAAAAATACAGAGGTCTAAAAGTAAACAAATTTAGGTTGCATTGAAAAAGGAATTTTTAAGTAGCCTAATCCTGAAATTGATATAGGCATAATAAGCTTATTCAATCAAATACTGCCTAAGCTTATGCGTAAGGGAAATCAATAAATTTCTAAACTCTTAACACATAATTAGTTGTACCTTTGCATACTTTAATAATTGACATTTTACCTATATTAGAAACAATAAATCACAACAATCAACAACTCAAGCCTATCAAGGCAAACCTTACCTTACACATTAGGATAAAATGGTAGGTCCTTGCAATTACTTTAGGCTTATGAGAAAACTTAAAAATCTGCTCATTACGCCGCATCGTAAATATCCGAATCCGATATTTTCCGATCCGAACCTGTTGTTATCCAATCCGAAACCGATCCGACATAAGCTATCCAATCCGAATCCGATCCGATCCAAAAATTCACTATCCGCACACCTCTAGTAAGTAACCATATCCCAAAGTCTGTAAGGGTTTTTCCTAAACATCCTGTATAACACGTATTAAAATAATGTCGTGTTTGTTTAAAAATTAATTGCACGTTATTAAGTGCACTTCAATTACAATTTTTTTTGTAAATTAGGCTGGTTTTTTCGCGAAAGTTGAGGTAAAAACATGTTTTAAAATAATTCTTGTTGCCAGCTTTGGATTCCAGTTAGGCGCGCCGCCTGGTTAATACGCCCCCGGATAATCGGTGTTCTACTGTCCGTAAATGTTACTTAATGGCACAACATTTTGGTCGCCTGCAGGCATGTTTTCCAACGGCCGCCATTGAAGCCGGACAAGGCCAAGTTAGGGCCTTGTTATTGTCATTCATACAGTGCAATGGGTAGTGATGAGTGATAAGGGATGTAGTGATAGATGGCGGTCAGGCGAATGACGCACACACACACGCACACACACACATACGCGCGCGGGGAAGGAAATGTGGAAGGGTTTAGGGGGAGAGGGAGAGGCTGACAAAATATAATAACGTATGACCAGTGGCGACGCGTGACATTTTTGCGTGGTCATCGCTAATAGTGTAGGAGTACACGGGACTGCGCCGGCGCCGCGCGGCGGAACGGCTATGTTGCTATTTATAGAATAGTCGCGACAGACCTGCGCTTGACCGGCCCGGACATCCGTCCCTCAGCGTCATTCACTGACTCCACGACCATAGATAAAAACCCCCATGACTCTACTGAAAAGGCAAATGGATTAATACTGATACTTAAAAGCTCTCGGATGAAAGTTTAACATTGAAAAATGCAGCTAGTAATTTTATTAAGCAGTTATAAAAATGAAACTAAACTGATTAAAAAATTATAAAAATGAAATCATAAAACTAAACTGCTTAATAAAATTGCTAGCTGCATTTTTCAGTTGTTTCAGTTGAACAATTATATCACCTTCTCCTTCAGTCATTGTTGTGCTCATCGATTAATAATAAAACATGTTAAACATTTAATTAAACCACTGCATCTTCACTCATTGAAACTAAACAAACACAAGCACAGCGCGCGGCGCGAGAACTGTGCGCATGCGCGAGTATCGGAGCAGGTCTCTCTGCACTGTGAAGAGAACTATTTTAGGTCTCTTTGCGCATGCGCGAGTTGCGGAGCAGGTCTCTCTGCACTGTGAAGTAGCAGTAACACTGACAGCGACAATGAATTCGAGAGTTGCTCGTTACGAGGCGAAGGCTGCCGAGTACAGCCGAAGGGAGCCGGACGCCAACCGATTCTCCAGCGACAGAGAATCGCTTGGCCGCCTGTACAACAGCGGTGTGAGTGGTGGGGATGGACGCGGGGAGGTGGGCGCTCCACGAGATTGGATTCTCCAAACTCGGAGAATCGATTCGGATTTAGTCAATAGAGAACTACGGACGCGGCGCATCTGGCACGCAAAGCAAAACGCCGTGCATAAAAATAGCCTGATACTCCGAAAATTTATGATTTTCTTTAGACATTTAGGCTTCTATCATTATGTTGTTTGTAGTTTTATTTAAAATATTTACTTTTAAAATTGAGTTAGTCATCGGCGAATCTGTAGATGACCGCACGCCTCGCTACTGCGTATGATTCAAAATATTTTTGACGTCATTATAAAACACAGCTTACCTACAATTACCTTCATAAATTTCAGTACAGCATCAAGTTAGGTAGATTAATTTTATCAGTCATTTGTATTCCAGGATTGTTTCTATGTTTCGTCAAAGCAAAAGAAAGAAATTCACGTATTAATTGCCGCGCAAACGTAAACCAATGAGTGTGTGTCTTCAGCTATTTAGTCTTCTCTCTCTTCACCTTTCCATCCCTCCATCCCCCCTCAAAGGCAACTGATTGCCTTCCGCCATTACCTCCCCAGTCTCCACCCCTTCTTCCAAAGCCACAGTGGAATCTCAATCTCAGTTTAGCAGGCCCTACCGTCTAGCCCTGTACATACAATCTACGTCTAAAGTACACAATTGCTGTCTTCGTCTTGGGACTGTGAATCATTTGATTATTTAATGTCTCTAATAAATTTATACAAATATTTCTCTATAATTTAATAAAAATATTAGCTATTTTAAAATTGGTTGATTTTAAAGGTCTGATGACGAAATTCACGGCTCTTTCCAGGTTTTTTTCATGGTTTGCCAAATTCACGGCTTATTCACGGTTTTTACGGTTTCACGGTTGAGTGGGAACCCTGACGAATCAAAAGTTAACTCGATTAACTTTTATCAGCTTCTTGTGATCAGGTGTCAAATGACAATCACTGTAAATACATGTAGGAAAACCTGTTTCAGTCTTTCTTTCACATGATGTATTATTTACTTAAAGGCAGGTTGAATACAGATAACACAAGGCTTTAACCCCCCCCCCCCATCATGTTTTAAATACCCGGTATACTGTTAAATTCTTTGACCGCTTTAATTATGAGCTGGTATTGTTGATTACAGCTTATTAATCTATTTGTTAGGCCTTATCTGCGGTGCCATATAAAAAAAATCTCTATGGATTGTTAAATCCATTTTCAAGCAGTTATTGACAAATAATCAGTTTCCGCTTACAAGCTTCAACTCATGTGCAGCTTATTATTTCAAACTGTTAGTGGCAAATTTTTTTCTTTTTTAATTCAATAATTTGTTAAAATTATTGTGGCTAGATTTGTTTTTTGCGGCTTTCTATTATTGAGTGCACATGTTTTTTGGCAGGCGACAAAAACTGTAAACTTGTCACATTGTTTGGTAAACCTCAGCTTAAATGACAAAATGAAATGTTTTTACTGTCAAAACTTTGTTTACATTTTTAGGGCCTTATGTTTAAATTTGTGTTTACTTTAACATATGATCATATACTGATTAGCAAAAACAAAGGCAATGTCCAGAATGGCCAATTTCCACAAGAAATTAAATCAAAACCTTAAGTCATTATCACCAACAATGAATTTTAAACAAAGAAATGATCATGTAGTTGTTTAACAACCCAAACAAATGGCAAACAATAATTTTGCCAGTAGTGTTCTCACTCTTCCGCCCTATTTAGTGTCTGTGATAATAACAACTCATTAAAAAAAACACACATAACCAAACCATATGTGCATTTGGATGGTTGCACATAACCAAAGCTAAATGGGAAACATGAAAAAAGAGCCGGAACAAAAATGGAGGATCCCATGATGTATAAAGGCATAAACCGGCTTAGCAACCAGAAAAATATTCGAACATTAGCGGGAACATCCTCCGTACCATGGGTAAGCCGAGCCCGACCCTCGCCCAGTTGACTCCGGCGAGCTTCTCTCGGAGCACGTCCGCCACCTGGGACACGAGGTTGGCTGGGGGGAAGATGCAGACCTTGCACGACGGACACGTGAACCCCGCAGGCGCCGTGGTGGCGGGCATCCTCCGCGCGTACTGGTCCAGGCACGCCCAGTGGAACACATCTGCAACCGGTCACCGACTGTAGCAAGAGTGTGAATGGCGACATTAAGCTTGTGTAGTCAACATTAGGGAAGAAGAAATTTTTTAATTGGTACACTAAAATGAATAATAATGATTATTGATGTTTATTCCAATAATAAAGTATATAGGTTTTACAATATTTCGATTGGAATAATAAACTGGTCACTGTATCCAGTTATGTGACCAGGCAAAGTTTTAGGAACATTAAAAACATGAAAAACATAGTAGAAGAAAAAAACGTAGTTTTAGGCGTAGTTTTTATAAACAAGAAAAACGTAGTAGAAATGAAAAATTTGTAGTATACATTGCGTACGCAGATTTGCTAGCACAAAGGTAATTTATTTTGTTTGGAAAAAAGTAATTAATTAAAAGTTAATTTATATGGGATATTATATGGTGGCCTGGACTTTCATCCTTATTTTAGTTTTACAAAATCTGTAAACAATCATAACTTACGCAATTTAGAACGGCGCAGTGCTAACCACTGAATAAGAAATTATTTACTACTCAACCAAATGACAAACTATTAATTAAAAGAAATGATCCCAGATTCTTTAAGCTTACTTTATAACTAGCAGTTATACCCACAGCTTCGTCCACTGAAAGGAGAATTAATTTTTAATTAAATCATATTATGCAATGTGAATTTTTTTTAAATAATTAACACATTCAGTAAAAATCCTACCGGTAAAAATTTACTAAATATATTAAATTAAAAACTTAAATAAAAACATATCTGCTATATCACCTGGCGTGCAAAAATAATTGTAAGTGCTGCATTCTGTTGGTAACCATTGTAACTATTTCAAATTAAGCCATGTCTTTTTATATGAACAAATAAAATCCAAAACACTCCCAAAATCCTTGACACAGGTCCCTTTATTTTGATCCTGAGCCTAAGCCCTAAGAGGTATTTGAAACTCAATCACCATTAATGCATATCATGAGAATCCAAGCTTTAATTCGATGGGTCTACGATGTGTAATTTTGACAGTAGGCTGAAATATACCAACAAATAACCATTTTTTAGTGAATTTCCCCTATAGGGAAAACGCTATTAACGTAGGTCTCATGGTGAGACCTAAGAGCAGGACCATCATAACTTTTTCTTTTGGGGCCCCCAGATACCAAAAAATCCACTCGTTTAAATTTCTACGTATATATATATATATATATATATATGTAGAATGTTTTGAAATTCTATTTTAAAAATGTTATAGTTTGTGTTAAAGATTTTTTATACTTAATTTTTTTATATTTATACAACTTTAGATTTTACATGAATAAGCGAAAAGCGAAATATAGTACAGATTATTGAATTTTACAATTCTTTTTGATGATACAAATATATATATATATATATATATATATATATATTATATATAAATCTATTATATATATATATATAATAAATTACATTCACTTGTTAGGGCTACTATTATAACTATACAGATTATCATTTTTGATTACAAGAGAACCCTTTTTGTACATAGTTAAATATTTATTTAATTAAAATTGAGTATGACTAGGTTCTTGTTTTGACTATGAAAATGGCCAAGAGCCGAAAAATGTTGTCAATGTAGATAAAGAGTACTCTGTTAATCAAAAATGATAATCTGTATAATATGTATATATAAATATATATATATATATATATATTATATACAGATTATATATATTTAATTACTTTCACAGGTTAGGGCTAATATTATGTATTGTAATTAGGGATGTGCGATGCATCGAAAATGCATCGAAATTCCAATTCGATTCGATTCGATGCATCGAAATGCCGATGCATCGATTTGGCCTCAATGCATCGGTATACTTCGATTCACTATATGCAATTAGTCTAAAATGTATGTTGAAAGCAATTAAATAAACAAAAAAACAATTGGATAAGCAGTTTAGAACGGCGCAGAGCTAACCACTAAATAAGAAATTATTTACTACTCAACCAAATGACAAACTATTAATTAAAAGAAATGATCCCAGATTCTTTAAGCTTATTTTATAACTAGCAGTTATACCCACAGCTTCGTCTGCTGAAAGGAGAATTAATTTTTAATTAAATCATATTATCAACTAACTATATAAATACATAATATTAATGTTCAAAGCAGTTTATTGAATCGTAATGAAGTTATGAAAAGCTTAGTGCGCAGTAATACTTTCAGACTCTAGACGCTTAACAACAAAGAATGCATAATAAAGGCAGCGTGACAAAGTAGTGCATTGTTATTTTTCGCCAAGTTTGAAAATTATTGCAATACATTGTTTCTCTATTTTATAATGAGTTTTAAATGATTGCAAACAACTTTTTAATGTATGACTGTATAATTCCATACACGAATTTCAATGACGAGAATAAAACGAGCACTACGACAGTCCGCGGTAGCTGCAGTGTAACCGCGATCGTGATGGTGATACAGGCTGACCAAGCAATGGAACAAAAACAAATACTGCTGTTAGAGAAATTACCCGACTCTCGGGTATTTCCAAGCCCATATGGGGACTTCGTAATACTTTCAACTGTTTATTCCAGCAGAGACGGGTATTTTTGCAAGTAAACACGGTCTTACAAGTGTAACACTGTTTTGTGATGCTCAGCTCGGTCAGCTGTTGAGCTGTCTGCCGTCGTCATAAGCTCAGCACTGCGTAGTAATTAGTGTTTGTTTCTTTTGACTGTCGCGCGAATGCAATTGAACGTTTTGTTTTGGAGAAATTGAATGAGAAATAAATAAAGATGTTTGAAGACTGCGACGAAGAGATCGTAGACGATCCGGGCTCAAGTAGCCAAAGCTTTGCTGAAACGGATACGAATGACGATACCGACACCGGTAGGGATACTTTAATTGTATCCGAGAGGAGTTACTTAGACTAATTGTTATAATTATTAGATGATTTAACAAACTTTGAACTTATTCATTTTTACTTGGACTGCTTGAGTTTTTTCAAGAAACACTTTAGGCCTAGTAACTATAACTCAAATCAAATCAAATCAAATAATTCTTTATTGCCATATATAACATTTTACAGCATTGGCATGAGTCAAGTATAAGAATACAATGGGTTATATATTAAAAATAAAACTACTTCTAATTGTCATTCAAGAAATCCCCAATACTATAAAAACATTTCGATACCAGAAATTTCTTAAGTTGGAACTTAAATTTATTTTGGTTGCGTTCAATCATGAGGTGGTCAGGGAGGGCATTAAAAAATACCACAGCATTGTAAAACATCTGGTTTTTGAAAAATGAGGTGTTGTGGTGAGGAATGTTGAATTTGTTTCTACTCCTTGTTTTATGCTGTAAACGAGGCAACAGACCTTGAAAATGCTTGGGGTTCTGCTTCAGAAAATTAAGAGTGTTAAAAATATAAATGGATGGAAACGTCAGAAGACCTGCTGCAATAAAGAAAGATTTGCAAGATTCCCTGGGTTTTAGGCGAGCTATGATACTAATTGCCTTTTTTTGCAGAATAAATATCTGCTTTGTTTGCGTATTTTCAGACCCCCAGACAGGAACAGCGTAGGACAGATGTGGATAAATGAGGGCATAATATGCAGCAAGTAAAACATCAGGGCCAGTAAAAGATGACAGCCTTCGCAGTACAAACAAGCCTGAGCCCATCTTCCTAGTAACATCATTTACATGGGAGTAATACTTCAGATTGCTGTCTATAGAAATGCCCAAAAACTTTACATTTTCAACAGAGCCAACGACCGCATCGTCTATAAGCAGATCGACTTCATCTGTTACCCTACTGGATATTTTAAAATGAATAAGACTAGTTTTATCCGTGTTAACATCCAGATTATTGTCACTGAACCATTGAAGAACATTGTTTGATTGGATGAAAGCGTTTACTTCCAAGGCCTCCATGCATCTATCCCTGACAACCAGTGAAGTATCGTCAGCAAACAAATACAAATCGGCACTTGACACTGAGCTCGATATGTCGTTTATAAAGATGATAAATAACAATGGCCCTAAAATTGATCCTTGCGGAACGCCAGCCTTAACCACCTGAACATCAGAAGAACATTTCATGAAAGTATTGCTTTCTTTATATGGGATTTCAACTGATTGCCGACGTCCAACCAAATAAGATCGAAACCAATCCTTTGCAACACCTCTAACGCCAATAAGTTCAAGCTTATTAAGAAGTTTTTCATGTGAAACCGTGTCAAAAGCTTTCCGTAGGTCAAAGAAAATACCTACTGCAGACTCTCCCTTATCCAAAGCTTGGACAACGCTGTTTGTGAGTGCTGAAATTGCATCTACAGTTGATTAATTCTTAATGAATCCAAATTGATGTTCAAACAATATGTTGTTGTGGCGGATAAAAGACCATAATCTGCTTAAAACCGCTTTTTCAAATACCTTTGAAAAAGTAGATGTGATGGAAATCGGTCTAAAATTGTCAAGTTCATCAGGGTTTCCTTTTTTGTGTAAAGGCTTTACAATAGAATACTTGAGGAAATCGGGAAACTGACCCGTCTCAAAAGAAAAGTTGATCAAATGCACGAGTGGGCGAAGGAAAGGATAAAAACAAGACTTGAGAAGTTTGGAAGAAACATGATCGTTTCCTGAAGAGATTTTTGGTTTTAGAGACCTAATTAACTCACCAACCTCAGTTTCAGAAACTGGGTTTAGAAAAAAAGAAGATGATAAAGATACAGTGGGTAGCCTTTGTGAATCAAAATTATCATCTTTAATTGGTTGATTGGATATGTTTATGAAGAAGTCATTGAAAAGGTTCGAAATAGATTTTGGGTCATTTTCCAAAAAACCATCTTTGTTCCTGATACCTTTTATTGGAGGTCCTGATACTTTTCCGGTATTCCTATGTCCATTCACGATATCCCAAACCATTTTGGATTTATTTGATGAACATTGCAGCTTATTGAGCACTACAGAAGACTTAACATCCCTAATAATTGCCCTGTACATTTTCTTTAAAGAAAAATAAAACTGCCTGTCTTCATGTGAACTACCTAAATCTTTGGTGTGATACCACCAATGCCTTACCTGCTCCCGCATTTCTATCAGTTCCTCGTTTAGAGGTACTTTAAAACTCGAAGATTTTGGTTTGACCTTTACTTTTTTTACCGGGAATGCCTGATCAAATACAAATGTGACATTAGAGAAGAAAGCCTGCATCTTCTCATTCATTGAGTAGTTACTGAAAACATCGTCCCATGTTTCTCGATTCAAAAGGTTTTCAAAAATGTGTACATTTTCATCAGTGAAAGATCTCCTGAACAAATAATTAGAGCTATCACTTGCTCCACCCTCAATCTTCACCTCACAAAGTTGAGCATGATGATCAGACAGTGCTGTGATTATCACATCACAATAGAAGACGCTATCTGAAAGATCAGTATATATGTGATCTATTAATGATTTGGATCCTTTTTGTTCCCGCGTGTAGGATTTGACTTTATTCAACAGACCATGAGACTGCATCATACATGTGAGGTTTTCGCTCTTAATAGAACTCTGAGACAAATCGACATTGAAATCACCAACAACAACTGTTCTAACACTGGGATTCATCACCCTATCAAGACATTCTGACAAATGATCATAAAACAAATTATGATCCTCCAAAGAGGAAGAAAAAGGTTTTGGCTTGTAAACTGTGAGGATAAGCAAATAATGACCATTGTAACAAACTTTGGTAGCTGCGAGTTCACAAACTCCCTCAAGGCAGAAATTACCAACATATACCACTTCAGACTGCAAATTAGTCTTGACAAAGATACCTACTCCTCCTTTTTGCATATTTTGACGACAATAAGAGGCAACGTTTCTGTATCCATTCAAAGATACGGCAACAAATTCATTACATTTCAAATGCAGCTCTGATAAACACAAGACATCTGGATTTTCACACTGCAAGAAAACTTCTAGTGTATCCAAATTGCAAGCCAATCCCTGAATGTTTTGTTGGAGCACCTTAAGGCCATTGAAACTATTGGCGATTCTCGGGCTAACCTGATTGCAAAATCTCAAGATATTAAAGTCCCTCCGCCTGGGTTCATGTTTCCCGATCCCTGAGGACTTGACCTATCAACTTGAGAGTCAGAGATGAGATCTTCGTCATCGTAAGCCACTTCCGATAGACGAACCCTTTCTTGACCGGATTGTAAGATTTCAAACATCTCCCCAAGCAATTTCACAAACAACATTCCTAGCTGATGATTGCCATTCCTATTAAGGAGTCTGCCATCTCGGGCAAGATGATACCTCTTAATCCATACATTAGCCTCAACAAAAACCACCCTAAAATTGAAGCACATAAGCTCCAGTTGCTCGTTGAAATTGAAAAGAGCTTTATATCCTATGTCAGATCTTATTAATATACTATTTACAAATATTACAAAAGTAGGAAAGTGTGCTTTGGCAGTAAACAACAAATCAGCCATTTCGTGGAGGGCCTCCCGCTTGCCATCCCCACCATTGTACCCAGCTCTCCCATTGTACCCAACTTTTAGGTTGTTTGTGCCCACATGTATATATAACAGACAAGTCATGATTAACATAATTTAAAAGCCATATTAACTAATAACTAATAACTAATAACCATAATAACCATAATAAGCCATAATAACTAATAACTAATAACTATATCTTGAGATTGTGAAAGGATGTATAGGAATTAAGATATAATTATTTATTTATTTATACTTCCAAATTCCTATTTATGGTGAATGGGTCAGTAACTAGGCCTATTACAAATGCTTTGGTTCAGACTCATTCAAAATTTGTGTGGAATTTTTCTACTTTAATTCTCTTTTAGGTTATTGAGTACTGCCCATTACAGTAATGCAAGCTGTAAATAACTCTTAGCTTAACAGCAAATGACGCCGCACTGCATTGTATCGAATCGCATCGATTCAAATCGAAATTCTATGAATCGCATTGAATCGAAAAAAATTTGCTGCATCGCACACCCCTAGTTGTAATATTAAAATAAAAACAAAGTATCCTTTAACACCTATACCGAAACCCTCACTGTGAAAAATTAATCAAAACCCTCGGTCTGTGAGACTCCCATACAAAATAATGGACGACAAACAAATAGTCAGTAACCGAAACCCTCGGTCTGTGAGACTACCGCATAAGAAACAATGGAAAACAGACTAACGGGAACCGAAACCCTCGGTCTCCGAGACCGGCACGTAATTAAATACCCCCGTTGCAGCAGACCTGCATACTCAGCGAATTTCAAATAAAACACAACATATTTCAATCCAACATAGCGAGATTTTACATGTTTTTGTAAGCTCCATAAGAATAACATGGGGAATGAGTATGCAGGCTTGCTGCTACAGGCACGTTCAAACTAGGTGGTTTAATTTAAATATTTAGTAGATCTTATCAAGAAGAAGCCATCAAGTTTTATCAAGATATGTTTAGAAATAATGAAGATATGGAATTTTTTTAATTGGCCATAAGGATAACATGGGGAATGAGTATGCAGGTTTGCTGCCACAAAAATAGAAATTTCAGGGATTTTAGACTAAAATACATTAAATCTCATCTATATGAAGCCACAAACCAATTTTTATTAAGATATGTTGAGAAATAAGCGAGATATAGAATTTTACTTATTTCCCATCAGGTTAACATTGGGGACAACGTACTGTGTTTACCACTTACAATATCTCTGTAACTAATGGACATAGAGCAATGATTCAAATTACTAAATTGTTTGTTTTTTCAAGCTGAATTCAATCGTGCTAACCAAAATTTGATAATTTTTATTTTTCTATGTGCAAAATCCAAAAATCCATTTTTGGGGGGGCTTACCCCTCTTTATCCCCCCTTCCAGTGGTCCGAACGGGCTGGTTTTCGAACTCATCCGAAAAATTACTACTTTACACCCCTGTGCCAAGTTTCATTTCGATCGGACCATTTTTGCGAGCGATATCGTGCTTACAGACATATATATATAGATATATAAATCTTGTCCGAATAAGAACTAACTATTTCACACATCTGTGCCAAATTTCATTCTAATCGGACCATTTTTGCGAGCGCTAATGTGGTCACAGACACACACAAAAACACACACACACACACACACACACACACACGTGCATATATTAATGGTCCGATTAGAATGAAATTTGGCACAGATGTGTGAAATAGTTAGTTCTTATTCGGACAAGATTGAAAACCAGCCCGATCGGACCATCAGAAAAGGGGGTAAGGAGGGATAAACCCCAAAAAATGGGTTTTTTGAGTTTCTTACATATGTGATGCGGAAAGTGAAAAGAGACCTCAAGTCGCTGGAGTAAATTTTACGGTACGGGCATATTAATCATTCTTAATGATTAATCATTCTTTTTGAGACAGGTACCTACATGGAGGACATTACCCTGAATATGAGTGAAGGATGAGTGTGATGATCGTGATGATAGTGGCGCCAATCTTGTAGCCTTGTTACTGACTAAGGTTGGTAGTTAGTTCCTTAGACAGAATTTTAGTCGAATCGGGTCAAAAATATTGATTTTTAGGTTTTGATTGGATATGATGCCTTAATCTTTCCTATACACATTCATTCGGATATTTTAGCGATAATAATCCAAGAAATATTAAAAAATAATCGATTTAGCAGCCTATGTCATGCAAACGAAAAGGGACCTCAAGTCGCTTAAATGGGAAATAACATGGCGAGCGACTTAAGGTCCCATTTCCCGAATGTGCAGGCCCGTACTGACTGAGTCGTCAGGGGCATCACAAAACTGGTCTCTCCTGACATTTATCGGCAGATAAGTGAACTACTTCAAGTTTTTCGTCGTTGAAGAATATTGTGTACGTCCAAAAATCACCGTTTTGACAGTGTATTTATCTTTTATTCCTTGATATTCTACCTTCCGACTTGAGGTCCCTTTTCAAACTTCTTACTTTCTAATTTTTTTAGACAATGAAAATATAAGTTTATTACATTTGTTTTATTTTGGATATAAATATCTACTTTTCAGCTTTATTTTGATACCAAATTCATTTCTTAAATATGAATAATAAATATTCTGTGAACGTTTGAAGTTTTCACATCATTTTTTAAAATACCCGTTTTTACTAACTAAAATTCAAATGCCAATAACTCAAAGACAAATAATCATAGCACTATAAATTATATGTCAAATTGTTCCCAATTTAATGCTGAATTTCAGGATGTTAATAACTCAAAACTGGAAAATTTCCACTTAAGGTCCCTTTTAACTTTCCGCATCACATGTAAAAATAAAAAATAATCTGATTTTTGTTAACACCATTGAATTCAGCTCGATAAAACAAACAGTTTAGTGTTTTCAATAATTGCTCTATGTCCATTGGTTACCAAGATATTGTAAGTGGTAAACACAGTACGTTGTCCCAATGTTAACCTTATGGGAAATAAGTAAAATTCTATATCTTAGTTATATCTCAACATATCTTAATGAAACGTGGTTTGTGGCTTCATTTATATGGCATCTAATGTATATTAGTCTAAAATCCCTGATATGTCCATTTTTGTGGCAGCAAACCTGCATACTTATTCCCCATGTTGTCCTTTAAGGAAATACAAAAATTCTATATCTTCCTTAATTCTTAACATATATTGATAAAGAATACTGATTAACCTGCATACATGGCTCCATTGTTGGTAACATTATGTTTTGTTATTTTGTTGACACTTTCTATTACTTTCGAAACAAAGTCAGTGATCTAACTCTTTTTTGGATCAAGTTTTATTGTGATAGTGATGAATTTCAATTTACTGTGAAATAATTATAAAAATAAATGAAGCAAATGAAAATAGTGAAAAAATAGCAAAATATAAAGTTACAAACAATTGAGCATAATCAGCTGATTGTCGCATACAATGAGGAGAAGCTGTCAGGGTGTGCCTGGCCTGTACAACTAAAAATCGTTATTTCTCAGCTATTTATTGTCCAATCCTTCAGAACTTGGTGTCATTTGATAGAAAATTAAAAATACTAAAATAAAGTCTTCATGTCTTTTTTCATAGAATCAGCTTTTTTTTAGTAATTTTAGTTTGAAAAATTAAAATGGCCGCCATTTTGAATCAGAAAAATATTTTTCAACAACATTTTTTTGCAATTATTTTATTTCTATCTAAAACACTATACCAAGTTTCATAAAGTTATCTTTAGTGGTTTTTGAGATAGAAAACAGGTTATTCTTGATTTTCTTTTTATTTTGACCAATAGAACCTATTCCTAAAGTTTTTGTACTTACTTACAGGACACCCTGTATAGTGGGGTCAAATCCGGGGATCTTGGGGGGGGGGGGAGATATCCTTCACTTAAAAAAAAAACACCCTGTACAAATGCATAGGGGCTCAGACTCACAGGGGGCCTGGGATGACACGAAAGAATTAAAAAAAAACCTTAGCTGTATATGGCTTATTCTAGTTCAGATCTATTAAATATTGAATTAAAACCACCCAGTCTACCACCCAGTACATCCCTTATGGGAAATAAATGAAATTCTATTTCTCCCTTATTTCTCAACATATCTGAATGAAACTTGGTATGTGGCTTCATCTAGTTGAGATCTACTGGATTACTGCAAAAAATCTCTGAAAATAAATTTATGCTCATTTTAGGTTTTAAGTTGATTTTAATTAATTTAAGGCTTTGTCTAAATAATTTGTTTAAGTATTTGAAATTTGCTGAGTATGCAGGTCTGCTGCTAGGGGGGTATTTATATTTATTAATTAGATGGACTACCCATTTTACTTAAGTGGGAATGCAATATGGTACTTCCAGGGCCAGCGACAGGATTTTCAGACCCCTATGGAATTATCAAGTCCGGGCCCCTTGGTGACCTTTTTTTAGTTCTTTCATGTCATCCCAGGCCCCCTGTGAGTCTGAGCCCCAATGCATTTGCCCCCCCCCCCTGTTGCTGGCCCCAGGACCTTCAGGTGGTCTGTACAGCGCAAGTTGTACAGGGTGTTTTTTTTTTAAAGTGAAGGATTATTCCCCCCCCAAGATCCTCGGATTTGATCAAGAGAAAATTTTTTAAAATCCTTTCTTAGCATGCAAGCCTTTAAAAAATATTTGTGCCAAGTTTCATGGGAAAAGAAATCTTCACAACCTTTTAAAATTTATTAATGGCTGTCATTTTGAATTTTATCATCTGCCCTCTTTTAGCCTTTTGATTGAAAACATTTTTCAATCCTTTCTTAGTTTGCATTTACAGCCTTTAAAGAATACTTGAATCAAGTTTTATGGTCCAAACAGGGCCAGATTTAAGCATAGGCGCCATAGGCGCGCGCCTAGAGGCCCATGCCACAAAAATATATACAAATTTTTAAATCCAGGAATTCTTGTCGTTTGGTACTCAATAAACCTCGACCAAGAATAAAAAAGAATTAATAATTATTATCCTAATTGAACGTGAAACATGAACAACCTAATTTAAGTACTTAAATATAAGTAGCAGACAGCTCAAAAGATATAACATCAAGTCCACTGTAGGTAAGGTGTTGCGGATGGCGCCGCTTTGTAGGCCGTAAAATTCTCGAAGTGGGGTGGGGGGCAAGGTTTGTAGGGCGCACCAAAATTGCGCCGCAAAATCCAGGTAGACACTGAAATTGCACCGTGACTCTAAATCTTGTCCCAGGGGTAGACTGAATTGTGCCGCAGCCCTTCCTAGAATCACATGAGGGAGACAAGCACTGACTCCTCGTCTCGCCTTCGAAGTGGGAACACAGGAATTCCTTCAAAACTCTTCATTATCGCCCCTTGGGAGGGAAGTGGCGAGTGAGCAACAGAGTCAGGCTAAATCTGAAAATTCATACAGATGGCTGATATGGAGGTGTTCTACAAGAATTCAAGATTCGTTCTTCGGACAAAAATACTTCTACTGGTATCTTTTTTACACCTGACAATTGGCTATAGGCTGTATCAAAAAGTGCAAGGTTTTTACGTTAACCCAACGTAATAACACTTCATTTCACTTGATTAACCGCCGTACCGTTTGATTTCTATTTCCGGTAACTAATCAATTTATCAACTATACCGTTCGATCTAGTTTATATGGTGCTGAAATATAGCAACTCATAAAATTTTTTCGGAAGGGCTATTTCTGTATTGATATTATTGATTTATATATTTTTTAATGAAGATTGCAAACTTTAAACAACTAATTCTAAATAACTATAATGGTTCACTTGCTCGTGAGTGGAGATACCTATAGCTTAGGTGTCTTATGCAAAACTGACAAATCATTTGTGGAGTACAAATTTATTGTGGTTTGTCAGCTGGTCAGGCTAGGGGGGGGGGGGCGAGGGTAACATTCCTGAGTCATTGCGCGGTGTTGCAGTCTACAGGTACCTGCCACCCTCACGGCGCAATATCGGTTAGGGATTAGTGAACCTTTTTCGTTAGTTTGGTATGCGGCGCAATTTCGTTGCGCCGGGTTTGTAGTGGTGAAGAGAAGAAAATAATAAAAGTGTTCAGGCTATCTCAGTCGAAAATGTAAACAAATTGTGACGTCATTTGAGGACTGGAAACATAACCTGCAGCTAGAACAAAAATTAATGTTAGCCAATGAGAGGGAGAATATTCCTGACACCTCATTTAAACTATATTTTACCCAATAGGCAAATAGAGCTTGAAGAAACGGATATGAGTCTACGATTGTAGTCACAAGTTTTGGTGCCATACGGGAGTTAGACAACATGACAGGATAATAATATTCATGGGAGTAAATTCAGCAATTTTACTGGGGGTGGGCACGATTTTCAGACCTCTGCTCTACAGCTCAATTTTAACCCCCTTTCCCTTTAAAATGTGTTAGACGCTGTTTTGTTGAAAAATATTTGCCAAATATATGACGGCCGTGAAAGGTCTGAGAGATTTACCGACAGCGATACGACCGATGTTTGCAGGTTACAATGTAGCCTAGCCTAGCCAAAAGCTGTTTGTTATTGCCATAATGTGACCAAGAAATCTATTTAGCCGCTGTAAACTTAAAGCAGGGTGTCCACTAGATTTCATATATTAAATTTCCAACTTTTTTCTTACTTTTCCAGACCATTAAAAAAAACCCACCAGCTAAATCAGTAATGTAGCTTTTAAATTGAACACTTGAGGACTATCTTTGATGTAAAATACAGACGGCCGCAATGCGACCGACAGATTTACTGGCTGCAATGTCTAAAGATTTACCGACTGCAATGTGACTAAGAAATTTACTGGCCACGAAAAGACTGGACGAATTTCCGACCGCAGTATGACCGAGAGATTTGCCAGCCGCGGTACTATGACCGAGGACCGCGATTTGACAGCTGCGATTCGACCGACAGATTTTCAAGGTGCGGTATAAACGACCAGATATAGATTTCCCGGCCGCAGTGTGGTCAGTAATTAGGACAAATAAAGAGCAAGAGACTAGTCGGTCGCAAAACGACCGAGGAATATTCCCGTTAGCTGCTGTATAGATGACAGATTTTCTGGCCACGATAAGGCCAAAAGATGTGACGGCTACGAAAAGAACAAGAGGCTAGACTGAGGACAAGTCAGGAACAAGTCAGGAAGGACTGAGGACAATGATTAAAAAAGAGAACATGTCCTCCTAAAAACGGACGGTTGGGCACTTTAGTCCTGGGGGCCCGCACCACTGAGTGAGCCTTGGGGCCCAAAAGTCCTAAATCCGGCCCTGGGTCCAAAACCTTAACAGTTTTTGAGAAACAGTGAGTGAGTGAGTGAGTCAGTCAGTCAACTGTTTTGGATTTTATACACTGTATATATAGATACCTAAATTTCTCAAAACAAATTTCCTCAGGAGTTGTGTATTGTTCTGTTTTCACATTATACACTGAAAACAAAAGAACTTAACCAAAACTGTAGGAGTTACTCAAACAATTTTTCATTTAGCCTGATTTTAAAAAGTGGTTTTTTGAAATAAACTAGTATTTTTATTAAACATAAAAATAATTCTTTAACTAGAGATATATTATCAGGATAGTGACTCACAGGACCGAAACAAGAAGTTTAATCAAAATAAGACCAATAAACTGCTGCCACCTATCCATTAAATATTCCTGTACACTTCAAAGCAAATACAAGGCACACACAGCTAGCAAACCGTATTTTTATTAAATCTAGATGACATGTTAATAACTTACGATAACATGTAAGTCTAACACAGTCCTCGATGATCAAATCTTTGGAACACAGAGTGCAAGTTGGGCTGTAGTCGCTATCCTGCAGCCAGCGCAAGTATGACTGCACCACACACTGTAACATTTCCATTATTTACAAAATTTTCCACACAAGCTTTGAATCTCAAAGTATCAATTATGTCAATGCTCAATCAGTGATTCAAAATGTTAAAAGCAAGTTTATAAGAGTTAAATTAACTCCACAAAATATAATATGTATCATCCATTAAATTAAACTGTTATGAACGATCAACCGAATTGTGAATTTGGAAATACCCCCATTGCAGCAGACCTGCATACTCTGCGAATTTCAAATGCAAAAAATGTCAATCCAACAAACCGAATTATGACATGTTTTTGTAAGCTCCATAAGAATAACATGGGAATAAGTATGCACGTTTACTGAGACAGGTAGGTTAAAACTGGGTGGTTTTAATTCAATATTTAGTAGATCTGAACTAGAAGAAGCAGTATACCAAGTTTTATCAAGAAATGTAAAGGGGTAAGATATGATTTTTTTTTTTTTAATTTCCCATAAGGATAACATGGGGAACAAGTAAAGTAAACCTCGGATTGTCTGGATTAATGTGGCAAAACACCGATCCGGATAACCAAAAGTCCGGATAGTTCGAGGTCATTACAATATCGCCTAAATAGCGATCATGTACCTTAGCCCCTGGTAATTTGATGCTGAAAGCGGTGTATCAAGACTGTATAACATATCAGTCTTTCAAATTTTATGGGGGTTTCATTTTGAAACAAATTTAAGAACTAAACTTCATTATTAATCATACAAATATAATTGAATTGAATTGAATTGAATTTTTTTATTTTCACTCAAGAATGTGTACAAAATAAATTGAATACATATATAATTAAATGGGAATAATTCCCCACAAAGGCCAAGCCTGAGCGTGGGGAATGAGTTCATGCAGTCCGCATCTTGAGCACAATCACTTATCATTTCAGAATTTACTTTATATATGAATAGTATGATGTAAAAATACATCCAAATAATAAAGTAAATACAAATAATAAAAATTATAACAAAATAGAATAGTTACGGTGACTACCTAATGTTAACTTTTACTGTACTTACGGTTTCGGTTTGGAATAAAACGCCAGATCAAAATATTCAATTTTTTTAGGACTAATCAATTGTAACTCAAAATAACTCAAAATTGAAATAATCATGACGAGACTTAAAGTAACTCAAAACTTATTACAGTAACTCCTCTTACGAAATAACGTAACATATCAAATGACAGCAACTCACAAAATTGCGGAAGGCTATGCTTTTTTGATTACTGATAGCGCCCCAAGTAGCAATCCAGAAAACTATGTTCCAAAAAATGCTTTAATTTACTGTTTAGGCTATGCGATTCCTTCAAATATTGTGATTCCAAATTCGTACAGTAATGTATTAAATTTATTTGCATTTTTCTTTTAGAAGGCGCATTTCACCCATAAACTCGCTTAAATCATGTTTTTACCGTGATTTTTATCTTTTAACTTCTCGGATGGACCGGTCTGGATAAACCAGGATCTGGATAATGTGGGGTCCGGATAATCCAAGGTGTACTGTATACAGGTTTATGCTGCTGAAATGGAAATATCAGGGATTTTACACTAATATACATTAGATCTAATCTAGATGAAGCAAAATACCCCCTGTTGCAGCACACATGCATACTCAGCTAATTTCAAATGCAAAAGAGCATATTTCAATCCAACATAGCGAGATTTGACATATTCAGTAAGTAAGCTCCATAAGAATAACATGGGGAATGATATGTAGGTTTGCTGCAACAGGTACATTTAAACTGGGTGGTTTTAATTCAATATTTAGTAGATCTGAACTATAAGAAGCCATATACCAAGTTTTATTGAGATATGTAGAGAAATAAGCAATATAATTTAACATATTTCCTACAAGGATGTTTTTTTAGGCTGAATTCAATTATGTGAACCAAAGTTACATTATTTTAATTTTACTATGTAAAAATCCAAAAAACCTGTTTTTGGAGGTGTTTACCCCCCCTTACCCCCCTTCCAATAGTCTGATCAGGCTGGTTTTCAAACTCGTCCAAATAATTACTAATTTACATGTCTGTGCCAAATTTAATTCCGATTGGACCATTTGTACGCGAGTTATCATTGTAATATTAAGAGAAAAACAAAGTACAGTACACTCCCGATTATTCGAGGTCTTCGGGACCAAGGCTACCTCGTTTAACACGAACCTCGGATAATACGGAATTTACGTGTGTTTTGAGGCTGAACTGTAATAAGACCACTTCAAAATGTTTTAATAGATATAGTATTCACCAATAAATACAACAATGAAAGTCCTTTCGAGTTGCAAATAGTAGAATTTTAAATAAAGAATTTTTCCCGCATTATTAAAACGTTTAGTAAGAAAATAAAAATGTATAATGAAGCTTAGAGCTGCCTCGGATAGCCCGGAGTCTCGGATAACGGGGGCTGGGATAATCCAGAGTGTACTGTACCCTTTAACTTTCTTTATTATCGATTGACTAGTTTCAGCACTTAAGTCCATTTTCAAAGTCTAGTACCTTACATAACCTTGTTTTATAAATTATTTTAATCTAAATGAACAAAAATAATCTGTTTTAATTAAGATGTTCCATACGATTTTTGTAATGTTGGTGGTTTAGCTGTTTTTCTAAAATTATTCTTTCATTTTCAGTATTTTTTCAAAAATAGGATTTTTTATCTTTATTTGACCATTAAGTATTTTATTTGGTTTTTTTAGTTGTGGAAGTATATAAAAAATTCTTCTTTTGTATTCATTTTTTCTCCTTTTGTTTCATAGGTCAGGGCTAAAGAAAAAACTAAGTTTGGACTTTTTCTCTAAATAAAAAGTATACAGTGCACTGTATCTGTATGATAAATTGTTCTTTAAAGATTTATACCCATGTATTCTGATCGATTTCATAATACAATTACATGAATAATTTTTGTTTGTTTGATCATTTTTTAGCCTTTTTACTAGTATGAATTACATTACATATAAAAGGTTTAAATTTTGTCTTTGATTATCCGAATATTCAGTTATCCGAACACCCCTTGTCCCCAATTAGTTCGGCTAATCGGCGCTCTACTGTAATCCAATTTTGGTTAGAACCATTGAATTCAGCTGAAAAAACAAATGATTTAGTATTTTGTAACCATTGCTCTATGTCCAATGGTTACTGAGATATTGGAAGTGGTAATCACTGTACGTTGTCCCAAAGTTAACCTTATAGAAAATAAATAAAATTCTTTATCTCGCTTATTTCTCGACATATTAATTAAACTTGGTTTGTGGCTTCATCATGATGTTTAATAGACTAAAATCAGCAATAATTACATTTTTGTGGCAGCAAACCTGCATACTCATTCCCCATCTTATCGTTATAAGAAATAAAAAAATCTATATATCTTCCTTATTTCTAAACATATCTTGATACAATTTTGTAAATGGCTTCTTCTAGTTCAGATCTACTAAATATTGATTAAAACTACCCAGTTTTAACATTCCTGTTGCAGCAAACCTGCATACTCATTCCCCATGTTATTCTTATGAAGGTTACAAAAACATGTCATATCTCCCTATGTTAGAATGAAATGTTTTTTTTTCTTTTGAAATTCTCCGAGTATGCAGGTCTGTTCCAACAAGTGTTATTAATATCGTTTATTGTTCCAGATTATTGAGGATAAACAATATCTGACAGCTCCGGCAATAAAGTAGGCCACAGCTCAAGATATAATGCACCAAGTATAAATTAAAATGACTTAACCTTGACACAAAGTTCAAGCTAAGCTATAAACTACAGTTTCCGATGTTATAGCCATGCTATAAAATATGTATGTAGGCTAGACCCAATTCACAGAGAACAGACATATGATGGAGTCGTGGCATGGGCGCGGCAAAGTCCTTTCCCCATTGCTCCCATGTGTATTAATCGCCCAATGCACACAGAGGCAATGGTGCACGGGCACCTCTCGCCTCTGCTATGCCTCGTCCTTGTTACTAGAGGTGACCAGCAACCAGCATGCCCCGTTGTCTGGAGGACAAAATAAGTACTGTCAACAGCTCGTTGTTGGTACTATATATAATACTGGTAATGGCCACTGGCATGTCTCATCTGTGTGAATTGCACAAATTACATGCCTTGCCACATGAAATGCCCTTGCCTTGCCCATACCGAGATGACGCCATAACACCTGTTCTATGTGAATATAGCCTTACTGTACCTTGGGATGATTGGTAACGATGCAGTATTCACAAACGTTGACTCTGTGCTCATAGCAAAACTGGTTTGTCACTCTTCGTTTAGGGCATTTGCAGAGACCCATAGTCCTACAACAATAATATGCTGCTCAGCTCATAATATGCAGTAGGCTTAGAGGAAAAAGTAACTAGCTTTCTTTGGACTTCTTTTAGTATGCTGTGTGTTTCAAGGCTAGTGGAATTTTTTTAAATTTGAGCAGGAATAGGCCAAATGTGGGTCTTAATATTAAGTTATTGAAAGGCAATAATTTATCCCAATGACACATGGCAACTGGATCAAGTTATAAACCTGGTCAGGATTGGAACTAACAGCATCTACAGTAGAGCGCCGATTATCCGAACCGTCGGTTAACCGAACGCCGTATTAATTCATATTTTGAACATGATTCTCAAGCAATTCAAATTTGCGCGCCAACCGAAACTCCCGTTGCGCCGGGATATCAATGTATTCTGAAAGATTTCATAATAAAATTAAGTGAGTAATTTTTGTATAATCATTTTTTAGCCTTTTTACTATTAAGAATTACGTTACATATATAATTTTAAATTGTTGTCTTTTCAAGTTCGATTATCCGAATATTCAGTTATACGAACACCCCTTGTCCCCAATTAGTTCGGATAATCGGCGCTCCACTGTACCATACAGAGGAGATCAATTAATTGTGCTTTGTCTAATCGAGGGTACCCAAACTCATTAACTTTACTATGGACACCGTTGCAATATTTGAACCTGTGAATTCTTGAGCCAGAGACCAAGATCGATACTAGCCGAACTAGCCTGTAACCTATGATAAATTAAATTTAAAATAAAATTATAGTTTTAGACAAACCCAAACACAGCGTATATGTTTATTATTATATAGAATGGTTATTTGTTAACCCTTTCGCGCCCAGTGGTGTATTCTTGCAAAATCAAGTTTCTATTTCTTTCTTCCCCCTTTATATATTTTATATATAGTATACAGTATAGTATATAGTATTCTAGAGAAAGTATTGTTTTCATAAAATTTTTCTAATTTGAGTTGTCAGTGGATAAATTTGTTTTAATGCTCCCTGAATCCAAAAATTGGTTTTTGGAGTTGTATCCGTCCAAGAGTGTGTGTGTGTGAGCGTGCATGTGCTCACGCGCGTGTGTGAGTGAGTGTGTGTGTGTGAGTGAGTGAGTGTGAGTTAAGTCTTGTTTTAGTAAGTGCTGTTAATCGTTCATATGTATCTGCTTTGAAATCTGTTGCATGTGTAGGCGGCGCCATAATAGTAGTTTTCAAAATACGTTTATCAAGCAGTTAAATGAATGTAAAGAAAACTAAACACACCTTATCAACAAGGTTTTTATCAACAAATAAGTCGGCTTCTTGGGTGATTTTTTTTTATCAATATGTTCTTGGGTGATTCGCACGTGACCCATAGTTTTCATGGGTCTATTTGACATTGAAATAGGCAGGCTTCTTGGGTGTTTTTCCGAGAATTGGTAGGCTTATTTGGTGATTTTTTTTTAAGAATTTGGCTAATATTTGTGTGACCCAAATTGGGTCAGACCCCTTATCGTATAAAAAGGCTTAGAAGTATATAAATATCTGAGCCTGGATTATATGAAGAAAAAGTAGGTTTCCATGAGGTCAAAATAGGTAGGCTTCTTAGTTAAATCAGACCCGGTGAGGTTTAAATAGGCAGGCCTCCGTGAGGTTAAAATATGTAGGCTTCTTAGGTAAGTCGGTAGCGGGGCTCAAATACAAGAGATTTATGTGGGACCCAATTTAGGTCCGACCCCGAAATGGGACTAGTGATGTCCTGGAATGGAACTAGTCTATTACATATGATGATTTTTTAATTTTTTATTTTTTCATTTGAAATATATTTCTACAAATCTGTTTAGTAAAAAACTTGGTCGGAATTTATGTTATGTACTATGTAGATGAATGCAATGATGGTTCCTAACATGATTATTACTTTGGAAGGAAATATCGGTGCTGGGAAAACTTCTTTTGCTAGAGGCTTGTTTGAACAATTTAAAAAACTAGGGTTGAAAACAGTTCACATCCAAGAGCCGGTCGGGGCGTGGGTTGATTTTTATGGCACTAATGTATTAAGTCTCTTGTACAAAGATATCGAGAGATGGGCGTTCACGTTTCAAACTAATGCATTAATGTATATGACGGAATGCGATAAGCGGGCTGTTGAATATGTGAAGAAAGGCTATATCGTGATTAAAGAACGCTCCGCATTTAGTGTGAGGTATATTTTTAATGAACAAATGAAAAAGTTTATGACACCTGCTGAGATACGAATTTTAACTGATCTGAGTAATTCATATATTGATCCACGTAAGATGGCATTTGCTGAGGGCACTATTAAAGTGTAACGACCCCTATTTTCAGTTGTTCCTTTTATTTTTTTCCGCTCAACTAAACCCAATCTCCTGTACCTTGGTTAACTTCTGTCACTTACCTGTACCATCCCCGAGACTTGCGTCACCTCCGGTAGGCCGGCGTCGCCTTCCGCAGGTTTGCGTCGCCTTCTGAAGGACCGCTTCACCTTCCGCTACTTACCTTTAACGTCCTTTGACCTTGCGTCGCCTCCGGTAGGCCGGCGTTGCCTCCCACAGGCTTGCGTTGCCTCCCACAGGCTTGCGTCGCCTTCCGTAGGACTGCTTCACCTTCCGCTACTTACCTTCACCGTCCTTTGGCCCGGTGTCGCCTCTGGTAAGTCGGCGTCACCTTCCGTAGGTCGGCGTCGCTTTCCATAGGTCGGCGTCGCAATCCATTATCCTATGCTACCCTCCCTAACCCGGCGTCGCCAAACCCATCCTGAACCTACCACACTTACCAAACCTAACCTCAAAATCACTCCGGTTACATGTTTCCCATGTTAATGTATAGGCAGAACCTTCGTCCACGACAGCCAGTGAGTGACTGGCCAATTTGGACGTTCTGCGCATGCGCGGCCTGGCGGGCATAAATACGGCCCCGCTGCCAGCCTGCAGTTCAGTTGCTCCCGAGACACCGACGAGTAAACATCGGCGCTCTCACCATAGGTAAATATCCACCTTTTGTGCTTGAGTCATCATAGCATTTCCGCTCTTCGTGCTTGAGCAATCATAGCATTTCCGCCCTTCGTGCTTGAGTAATCATAGCATTTCTGCCCTTCATGCTTGAGCAATCATAGCATTTCACCCTTCGTGCTTGAGCAATCATAGCATTTCCACCTCACATGCTTGAGCAATCATAGCATTTCCACCTCACGTGCTTGAGCAATCATAGCATTTCCGCCCTTCGTGCTTGAGCAATCATAGCATTTCAGCCCTTTGTGCTTGAGCAATCATAGCATTTCCGCCCATCGTGCTTGAGCAATCACAGCAATCCCGCCCCACGTGCTTGAGCGATCACAGCATTTCCGTCCTTCGTGCTTGAGAAATCCTAGCATTTCCGCCCTTCGTGCTTGAGTATTCATAGCATTTCCGCCCTTCGTGCTTGAGCGATCACAACATTTCTGCCTTCGTGCTTGAGAGATCACAGCATGTCCGCTCTTCGTGCTTAAGCAATCATAGTGTCCGTCTGTTGTGCTACAGCAGTTTTAGCATTAGCCTTGAATCGTGCTAGAGTAGTTTTAGCCTCAATCCCCCTCCCAGTGCTAGTGACAATTAAGCCATAGCCCTTGCTATCATCCTTCGTCCCTCTGGCTATGATGAACCGGCTCTTTTACAAATCATTGTGACTCCTAGCCATCTGTCTGAGCCATCCTATCCCAACCCGAACATTGGCCCCTGGATTACGACTGAGCTATCACGGACTAAGTGTGAAGATGACACATCGAGGGCAAAGTATGACACACATTTTGGCGCCCGAACAGGGACTCGTAAAATATTCGAAGGAAACACTTGAAGTGAGGAAAATCTACCATATTCACGATGACAAAAAAGGACCGCTGGACGACTTAAACTTTCTGCCATTGACTATGCCAGCAGAAACTACAGCACAGTCAACAGTATCTACGACATCTGCTCTTTTGCTAACGACAGTTCCTTCAAGAGCAACAACAACTGTTACTACAGCAATTAATCAGATGATACCTGAACTACAAGTCAACACCTATCTCGCTGGATAGCGAGTTAGTATGGTCTACACGTTGGCGAAAGACCATAAGATTCCAATCTTAGTTGGAATCCCGTAACATAGATTCTTCTGGAAAAGTGCAAGAATTGAGAGCAAGGCTCATACAAAATATTCGAACTCCTTGTGCGACCCCCACGTCAGAAGAAACACCTCGAATGTTTGTGTCACAGGAGTTTCCGGAGAATGCATCAAACATAAACCTTGAGCAGGCCACCCTTCAAAGTGTAATGGAGATAGTTGGACTACCTCCACAGTCTAATCTCAAGGCATTGAGGATGAGAGTGGCCGACCTCGCCTTGAAAGAGCGAAAGGAAAGTCGAGGACCACCTTTATTGGACTATGCAGGGCTTCCCAGTCATCGAGATTTTCACCCAGTGCCCGAAAGTCGAAACAATCCGCTTGAATTATCCGGAGGAACGAAATCAATGAATAACCCAAGCACTGACACCGCCACTCTTCTAAATTTAGCAAGAAAGTGGAACCTCCGTTTTGATGATTACTCGGATTCCGTCTCATTTATGGAAAGACTAAATGAACTTAATGAATGAACTTAATGAATGTCTGTTCGGCTATGGGGTGTGTCAGAGACAAAATATCCACGGAGCACTTTGCCAATAACATAATGGAATTTCATCGTCTCACTGGAGCCTCTATGGAAGTTATTTCTTATAATCAACGGTGGGCCTCTGGAAAATTGTGGAATGGTCTTACTTATGAAGAATTCAACACAAGTTTAAAGTTTCACCAACACAAAAAAGACCACTAAACCAGCCAGTGGGGCCAGTGGTAGTTTCACTGACTAAATATCTACAAAAAATGATTCACCATCCAAAGACATGTTGTTCCCGGAATTGAACAACATCAACAAATCCACGAAACAACACAAGAATACAAGTACCCCAAGGGAAATTTAGAATCAGTGTCTGGTGTGTGTGATAAAAGTCATGGGCAATGTGGTGTTAGTGATCTGTGCTCTCCTTTAAACTAGGTTTATTAGACAATGAAATCTGTTCTGCTAATAGATATAACAATGTAAATGCAAATTCTGATATTGTTTATAACCAAAACAATTTAGACTTATGTTTGGATAGGGGTAATTATGTTACCACGTCAAGCAAGGGAAATAATCATAGTTCTAATCACTGTAACCATAGGATATTTTTAAAAGAAGACAGCAATAATTATGAAAACATTCAAATTCCTTCATTAAAAATATTACACCAAAATGCTCAACATCTCTCCTCCCGTCTCAATATCTTAAAGATTAATCAAGATGAAATACAGCCAGATGTAGTAGCTATATCTGAGCATAAAATGAGTGAGGCTGAGATTAGGTTACTCAATGTGGAAAATTATAAAGTATCCTCCTTTTTTACAAGACTTAATTCAATAGGAGGTGGGACCCTAATTTTAGTAAAAAATAATATAAAAAGTAAAAAAATTATGATTCCTGAAATAAAAGAACTGTTGGCAGAGAAGGAATTTGAGTGTTGTGTTTCAGAAATTATTATTAACAAATTTTCATTTGTTTTAGTGTGTCTTTATAGATCCCAAAATAATATAAAAATCATAACTGAAAATTTTTTTGAACGATTTGATTTGATGTGTAACATTATAAGTAGGAAATTCAAAACTATAGTTATTGCTGGTGATTTTAATTTAGATGTATTGGTAAAAAATAGAATCTATAAAGAGTTTGTCAGTATTTTGAAATCATACAACTTAGAATATAAAGTAAATTTTCCTACCAGAGTAACATTAGGATCAGAAACTGCAATAGATAACTTCATTACAAAAATAAGGTGTAAAAAAATTAGAGTATCTGGAATTATCACATGTATTTCGGACAATGATGGCCAGCTATTTGAAATTATTGGTGTCAATACTGTGTTAAATTATGTAACCAGAAAGTTAAGTAGGACATTTTCAAAATCAAACATGGATTTATTTTTTAGACTTTTAGCTGAGGAAAATTGGTTACAGGTTTATCAATCCACAGTGGAAATCAAGTATGATGTTTTCCATTCAATATTTAGTCATGCTTTTGAAACTTGTTTCCCTAAATTATTCACCACTGAGAAAAACCAAAATAACAATGCATGGATTTCAGAGAATATTAAAAATAAAAAAGTACAAATTGTGCAACTAGAAAAAAAGTTTAGGGTTCTAAAAACTGATAACTTAAAACAAGAAATTAACCAACTAAAGCATGATATGAAAATTCAGATTAACAATGAAAAAAAACTGTTTTAGATGGAAAAATTATGAAATCAAAAAATAAGTCTAAATCAACTTGGAAAATCATTAAGTCGGAGGTACACAATGAGACCAAAACAGTAAATAATATAAATATAATTCAGGGTGACAAACTAATCAGTGAGCCGGTTCTTGTTAGTAACGTTTTTAATAATTATTTTGTTAATGCAGTTGATGATTTACTGCCAAATGTTAAAAAAATAGTTCAGAAAAATTAAATCTTCTAAAATGTTATGAAAGTTCCACCAGTTTAAAATTTAGAGAGGTATATGAATCAGATTTGAGAAAAATAGTAACGGCTTTTGAAAATAAATTATCTGCAGGTATTGATGACATCCCCATTACTATAGTAAAACAATGCTTCCCACTCATCTCAAAACCGTTAACCCACATAATCAATTCATCATTAATAACTGGAATCTTCCCCTGTAAATTAAAAATTGCCAAAATAATACCTCTATACAAAAAAGGAGACACTCAAGATCCCTCAAGCTACAGACCAATATCTTTATTACCTGTATTTTCAAAAATTTTTGAAAAAGTTGTATACAACCAATTCTTATACTTTTTGGAAAAGAATCACTTGTTGGACGATGATCAGCATGGTTTCCAACCAGGTAAATCCACAATTGCAGCAGCTACAAAATTTATAGAATCCATAATTGACTCTATTAATAATGGCGAAAAAATTATTGGAATTTTTCTTGATTATTCTAAAGCCTTTGACAGTGTATCCCATAGTAAATTACTTACAGTTCTTACTCATTTAAATGTTAAGAGTAAGGAATATGAATGGTTCAAGTCATATCTAAAAAATAGGATGCAATTTGTACAAATTCAACATCAATTTAGTTATCCAAACAGTAAATATACATACATTCAAAATTTTAAGTCAAATTTTCAAACAGTTAAGCATGGTGTCCCGTAGGGCTCCATTTTGGGTCCCCTATTATTTGTCTGTTACCTAAGGGGGTTTCCAGATGAGGTGCAAGCAGGAGGCTCAGTTTGTCTCTATGCTGTTGATGCTAACATCACAATTTCAGGGAAAACCAAGAAGACATTGAAATTACATCATTTTTCAATTTTGTAGCTGTTGAAGAATTTTCTGTTAATAAAGACCTTTCTTTAAATTCAAATAAATCAAATTTCATATCTTTTTGTACAAAGCAATCAAGATCTGAAATACAACCAGCTCTCTTTTTAAATAATTCAGAATTAAATCAAGTTAAAGATACTAAATTCCTTGGATTGATTGTCGATCAAAATTTAAGTTGGGATAACCATGTTGATCATGTGGTTAAAAAAATTTCATCAGGTCTTTTTGCATTAAGACAAATGGTCAGTGGCGTATATAAGGGGGGGCCCAAGGGGCCCGGGTTCCCCCCGAAAGTAAAAGGGCAAAAGAAAATTTAGGTCAATAAACAGTGTGAATTATTTAGAAAAAGTATATGCAAGATCTTATCAGCGGTAAGCAGAATATAGAGAATTCATTAATTTAGAGCAATAAGGATTTGCAATGACCTTATCCGATATCTTTTACCTAGGACTCCCAAACAAGCTCTATTAACATCGGCAGATAGTAGGCCTATAGGACCAGAACTAACGTAATTCACCACTCTGGTTCCTGTATCTCCTTAAATTTAGGAATTACAGCCATTTAAAGTCATGCTGACAGGGCGCCGTACAAGGTCACTTACCCCAACTTTGAACCCAATTTTCAAAAACATAAGACTGCGCTGCAATAATACATCAACATCGGCAGATAGTATAGGACCAGAACTAACGTACTCAACCACTCTGGTTCCTGTATCTCCTTAAATTTAGGAATTACAGCCATTTAAAGTCATTCCGACGGGTCGCGGTAAAAGATGTCAGTTACTCCAATTTTGAACTCAATTTTAAAAATAATAAGAGTGCAAAGAAAACAAGAAGACAAAAAGACATTAACATCAGCAGATAGTATAGGACCAGAACTATCGTAATTCACCACTCTGGTTCCTGTATCGCTGTATCTGCTTACATTTAGGAATTACAGCCATTTTAAGTCATGTCAAGGGGGGTTCAAACTTTGTGTGACATGCCGAGCTATCAGAAGCTTTTGACGTGATTTGAAATGGCTCTAATTCTTAAATGTAAGGAGATACAGGAACCAAAGTGGTGAATTGCGTTAGTTCTGGTCCTATATAATACCTGCCGATGTTGAAGTGTTCTAAATTAAAAAAAATGAGTTCAAAGTTGGGGTTATTGACCTATTGTACAGCGACCCGTCGGCATGACTTTAATAAATTGCAGTAATTCGTAATTTTATGTAAGGAGGTAACAGGAACCAGAGTGGTAAATTACATTAGTCCTGGTCCTATACTATCTGCTGATGTTAATGTATTCTTGTAGCGCAGTCTCGTTAAAAAAATTGGGTTCAAAGTTGGGTTATTGACCTCTTGTACAAATTGACCCGACGTATGACTTTGGCTGCAATTCCTAAATTTAAGGAGATACAGGAATCAGATTGGTGAATTACATTAGTCCTTGTCTTATACTATCTGCTGATGATAATGTAACTCTTGTAGCGCAGTCTCGTTAAAAAATTGTTTCAAAGTTGGGTTATTGACCTCTTGTACTGCGACCCGTCGGCATGACTTTAAATGTCTGGATGTATTCATAAATGTAAGGAGATAGAGGAACCAGAGTGGTGGTTAAATTAGTTCTGGTCCTATAATTTGAAGCTTTTTCTCTTCACACAAGACCTTGATGATAAATTTAAAACATATAAATAATAATTTGTATAGTAAATGTTCAAAGATCTTTAGTTTGTCTCGACATTATAGACAGAAAAGACGTCTGCTTTAAGTAAATTTCAGCAACTAAAATTTTTAAAAAACTAACCATTTTGCTTGGAAGAATTCCAAATTTTTTCCATTCCCCCCCCCCAACACCCCAGTTTGGCCCCTCCCGAAAATAATTTCTATATACGCCACTGCAAATGGTAAATGTTTGTAGCATCAATACCCTTAAAACAATAAACTTTTCACTAATAAATTCACACATGTCTTATGGTATATCTATATATGGAGCTACAACTAAAAAAAATTTAGACTGAATCCTTCTTCAACAAAAAAAGCTTTACGGATAATTTTTAATATTAAGAAACAGCAATCTGTACGACCATACTTTTCTCAACTAGGAATTTTAACTGTTAATGATTTATACGTTTTTGAAACTATTTTGCATATTAGAAAACTGAACATTTCAACCAACAATCAAAACTCTCACAGATATAGCACTAGGAATAACAGGTACGTTCAACAACACAAATTAACATTTTTTGAAAAGAAAACTAGTTACATCGGGACAACATTTTTATTCAACCTGCCAAGTAATATTTTAAATGAGCAACATTTTAAAAGTTTCAAAAAGTTACTTAAGAATTACCTTTTAACCTTGATGAGGTTTTGGGTTTAAACAATTCTAATAAAAGATGATCCTACTGTAGTTCATTGTGTATTGTTAGTCAGTGTTAGTCAGTGTTTAGCCAAATATTGTATTGTATGGAGCTACTATTGTAGGCAGTAAAATTATTTTATTATTTTTTATTATGTTATTTTATGCAGTATTTTTGTTTTGCTATTGATTCCCAGAAGCTTGATGTTGGTAACTTTGCATCTTATTTTTGTATGATTATTTTAATTTGACGCTATTCTTGTATTGCTGTACAAATATGAATAAAGTGAATTTTAATTTGAATTTGAATTCACGCCATCCACGTGGAACACTTATCCACACCCTTTATTCTAGGGATGGATCTGCTGAAGAAATTGAATTTAGTAATGCTCAACTTACCAGCTGTCATTCGACAGATTGAAAGAGGTCAGCCTGAGTTCGAGTTATCAGAAATTTGCACCTTAACGCAGGAGGAAGAAAAACAACTCGAAAACTTCTTTAAACAAGAACTTCCGAAGTTAAACCATGTTGCTGGCCGTACAGATATAGTTCAACACGAAATTCGATTGAAGACTCGCCACCCTGTGAAACAAAGATACTATCCTCGAAACCCGGCCATGCAGGAAGTGATGAAAAAAGAGGTTGATCAAATGTTGAAGGACGACGTGATCGAACCATCGTCCAGCCCCTGGAGTTCACCAGTGGTGCTAGTAAAGAAGCCCTCAGGAAAAATGCGGTTTTGCATAGATTTTCGGAAAGTTAATGATTTATCTGTAAAGGATGCATACCCGCTCCCTTTTATTAGTGGTGTACCCGACAAACTTCGAGAAGCTAACTACATTTCAACGAGACCTGAAAAATGGCTGTTGGCAAATTCCCCTACGTCATAGTAGACCGATTACTGCATTCACTGTTCCCGGCCTAGGTCTTTACCACTTTAAAGTGATGCCTTGTGGTTTACACTCTGCCCCAGCTACCTTTCAAAGTTTGCTGGGAAACCATTATAGGCCCTGACCTGGAACCAAAGGCTTTCGCGTATCTTGATGATATCATCGTTCTGGGGAAAACGTTCGAGGAACACCTGCAGCTCCTACAGGAGGTGTTTCGAAGACTAAGATCGGCAGGTCTTAAATTGAATTCGGAGAAATGTCAATTTTGGAAAACTGAACTTCGCTATCTCGGCCATATCGTAAATCGAAAGGGCATTCAGACCGACCCAGAAAAAGTGCTAGCGATGACAGATTTCCCCATTCCTCAGAATTCTAAAGCTGTTAGAAGCTTTCTGGGACTCATGACGTGGTACAGACGGTTCATTAAGGATTTTGCTAAGATAAGTGCTCCCCTCACCTCTCTTCTGAAGAAAACTGCCAAGTGGGAATGGACTGAAACACATCAGAAGGCATTTGAGCAGTTGAAAACCGAACTTAAGAAAGCTCCGATCCTAGCATGCCCCGACTTCAATCAACAGTTCATTCTCCAAGTGGACACTTCAGATTTTGGGTTAGGAGCGGCTCTGACACAGAAACAAGGAGGAAAAGAAGTAGCCATTGCATTTGCGAGTCGCCTTCTTTCTGATCAAGAAAGGAAGTTCAGCACGACAGAAAAAGAGTGCCTAAGCTTGGTATGGGGGATAAAAACCTTCCGTCCATATCTTGAAGGATATCATTTTAAGGCAATTACGGACCATCAGGCCTTAAAGTGGCTGCTTTCAATCAAAGAGCCATCAGGACGTATAGGGCGATGGGTTCTTGAAATCCAGCAATACAGCTTTGATGTGTGTTACCGGAAAAAGCCTTAAACAATAAACTCGCCGACGCTCTGTCCCGTATACCCAGAAAGACAACTGATGAAACAGAAGTTTTAAATGAAGTTTATGTACAATTGAATCCGCAAGAAGATCTTCTAGAAGAAACCAACGCAGCACCCGGTATTGAGTCAGACAAGTGGTATGAGACTATGTACCAGAAAGCTGAGGCCCGAAAAGTTGATAACTATATGGTCAAGGATGGAAAACTGTACCAGGGGCGGCTCCAGGACAGTTTCTCGGGGGGGGGGGGGGGGGGACAAGTATGAGAAAATTAGGTTCATCTTCAGTCACCCCCCCCCCCAGTGGTGTACGCAGGATTTATTTTCGGGGGGGATATACCGGGGGGCCGGAGGTATGGAATACCCCCAAAGGGGGTTGCCGGAGGGTTTGGAATACTCCCAAAGGGAGGGAATGGGAAATTTTCATAAATTACAACTGTAAATTCACATTTTTAGGCAATCTAGAGGCACAACAACAAACAGAATAACTCCCGGAATTTGAGCTAGGCCTAATTTGAGACTGCTCACAGATTAAATTTTGAAAATTGTTGATCACATTAGAATTTCAGCAAAATGTTTTTACACAGTCATAGGAATAGCATGTTTATTTAGTAGGCCTTACATTAAAATTCGAAAGATGAGAAAGTAATTAAAAAATTACACGTTCTGAACCTTGGGGAAAAATAATGTTTTTCTATTTTATTTCAAAGTAAAAACTATATTTCACATTCTCATTTATTGGCGCCTCGGACCTTCTGGACCTAAAGTATCCGGATCCTAGATAATCCG
The DNA here is from genome assembly GCA_035578135.1 of Flexamia atlantica. NCBI lineage: Eukaryota > Metazoa > Arthropoda > Insecta > Hemiptera > Cicadellidae > Flexamia > Flexamia atlantica. The sequence continues at coordinate 159,605,261 of JAQJVK010000001.1, forward strand.
AGCGAGGTTGATGAATAGAATTAGAAAATGCAGGTTGTCACACTTCAGTAGTGTTTCTCAAGTCCCAGAACGCGACCGCAAAACTATGTTGTACATGTAGGCCTAAGCATCGGAGGCTAATAATAATCGCATAATACTGGTACGTCAAACAGTGGAGACCACCGGAAGAAGTTTGATCTCCGAAATTTGACAGACTTATCATAAATCTTTCTAGGTTTGATGGTGAGACTTGGTTTTCACGCAACGTAGGCACACGATTTTCGTGTGCCCCGATGCTGCTACGAAATCGTACGACAAACGAATAGCGTAAAGGACACGGCCCTGAGAAGACGACAATATTCGTATGCCGCATTTTAACATCGTGATTTTTTTACCATGAATATTTCATGTGATATAATGAGACTTTTGCCACATCTGACGACGATGGGTATGGTAGTAATATCGCGGATACCATTAATGGTCACTGTTTTCATCAGTAGTTTTTGCTTGCCTTATGTTCTTATAGGCCCACTCCCACCAATTACTCACGAAAACCTCAATAGGTAAAAATACCCTAATCCAATATATCATCCCTGAACCAATTATCTTTAAAATAATATAATTTAACTATTTAAACCCCTTATAAAAGTTTAGTGAGTGTGTAGTGTTCTCTTTCATAGCAAGTTTAGTGATACCACCACCTTAATTGTGAACAAGATATTAATCCTCCCAAAAATTTCCCATAACCCAAAAATTTCGGGGGGGATAAATCCCGATTTCCCCCCTTGGGTACGCCCCTGCCCCCCCAAATACGTGTTTATTAACACCTCTGACTATGAGATTATTAACACTTTGTTAACAATTTTACTTAACAATTTTACAATCCATAAATTACGTAACGCTAAAATCGGCCTTATCAGAAACCCCTCCCCCCTTTTAACGGACTAGTAACGCTGGCAGTAAACCCCCACAAAAGCTAAGTAACACTATACTATCACCCCCCCCCCCCCCACAAAAAGTCAAAACTTTGTACTTTGAAAATAATTTGAATTTGTTGGAATAATTTATGGAATTAATTATTAAGGTTTAATAGGTGCTTAACGTTGCGTTGAAGCCCCCCTCTCTCCTTTGAAACCGTACACAATGCTGACGAAACCTCCCCTCCTCCCGTAAGGGCGTTAAGTATTTATGGACGGTCCCTAATTTAATGATTAAATAATTTGTTCATTTTTTAAATAGGACAAAGACAGGCTAAATGAACTCCAACTTTGTTATGATTGTACGTTTAGTTGAGACTACAGTATTATGGTATAGTCCAAATAAGTATTGAATACCAGATAGTATTCAAACGGATCAATCACTTACTCAATGGTCTTGGTAATAATAAAATTATTTCAATCCATACGCACAGGAAATAAGCGCTAATTTCATAATAAACGTATATTGTTTTGTTTTCGTCATAAATAATATTCTCCAAACCCAAATTATGGCGGCAAACATGGCCATCTCTAGTAATAGAGATGGCTATGCGGCAAATCGTGACGCGCTGCCAACCTAACAACATAAAATGTCTCCTACTATTAATATTGAACAAAAAATTTAAGCTTGAATTAAGTGTACATAAGTAACAATTATATAGAAATAAAAAAGCTTTGTCTTCGAGAATCTTGTATAAAACGGTTTTTCCGATATAGGGTCAAAAATGATTTCATATACACAAGAATGAATTTTAGTAAAACCTTGTTTGAAATTAAAAAAAAATTCGGAGCCCTCGGGGGGGCCATGGCCCCCATGGCCCCCCCCCTGGAGCCGCCCCTGAACTGTACACCAAGAATAAACGAGCCAAGGCAATTTGTGATCCAGCCACAATTTAGAAACTCTGTGTTCCTAAAGTCAATAGAGCAGCAGTACTGAATGAAACTCATGACGAGCCAACCGCAGGCCATTTTGGGATAAGGGAGACGACTGCAAGGTTGAGACAAAATCACTACTGGCCGGGATGGAAGAAAGTCATAATTGACCACGTTCGAAAATGTTCGGTATGCCAACGGCATAAGCCCGAACAAAAACCTGCAATGGGTCAAATGTACTTCAGAAAACTAGAAGGGCCTTGGTATACAGTTATCACAGACCTAATGGGGCCCTTTCCAAAATCTACACGAGGCTTCACAAATATCTTAGTAGTGCAGGACTTGTTCACTAAGTGGGTGGAAATTGTCCCCCTTCGGAATGCCACTGCAAGAGAAGTCAAGGATAAGTTTAAAGAAGCAATTGTGCTTAGATACGGATCACCATCAATAATTTTAACTGACAACGGCACCCAGTTTACCGGCAATCTTTTCAAACAGTTTGCATCCAACTGGCAGATAGAGCATAGGTATACTGCACCATACTCACCGCAGTCAAATCCAACCGAAAGGTGCAATCGAGTTCTCAAAACCATGATTAGTACATTACTGACAACCATAGACATTGGGACAAACACCTAGGTGAGTTTCGTTTGGCTATCAACTCGGCCGTGCACGAGTCTACCGGCTTCAGCCCAGCTTTTTTGAACTTCGGAAGAGAACTGCGACTGCCTGAGTCACTGCATAAGGACCCGATATCTGAAGGAGAAGATCAATCGAAATCTCAGCAGATAAACGATCGGATCAACATGTTCAAGACACTAAATGAATTCGTGAAACGAAATCTGTCAAAAGCTCATACCAAGCAAGCCACTACTAAGTTATAACCTAAGGAAACGGCCGACAACCTTGAAAATTGGCCAACTGGTCTTATGTCGTCGACACAAACTCTCAGATGCGTTGTTTTATTTATTATTATTATTATTTGTTTTTTCCGTCCGTAGGCCCCCTAGGGACTGTAGACAGGTCCGAAAGTGCCACAGGTGGCATCTTCATGGCCAACAGGAGTTGGTAGGGTAGGTTGAGCAGGCCAGGTCAGGTTATAAGTCAGTTCAGAAAATGGCAATTGGGTGAACATGTTGGGGAATGGTCTGTAAGGCTGCTCAAGTTGTAGAAACAATGTTTAATCAGATAGGTTTTCATAGCTGATTTAAATCTATGATCAATGACTATTTCCGTTACAAATTTAGGAAGAGAGTGGTAAAATTTTAGACCTTGGTACATAGGCTTTCTTTCAAAGATGGCTAGATTATGCAGTTCGGCAAATGATGTCTTAAACCTAGTACTGTAATTGTGGTTTCTTCTTCCATAGTCCATGAGATGTTGGTTCCTTACATATAGAACGAGTTCGTAAAAATATAAGCTAGGGACAGTCTTTATACCTAATTCTTTGAGTAAGTTAGAACAGTGAGCCCATGGTGGTAATCTGAAAATGGCCCTAATGGCCTTCTTTTGCAAAACAAAAATTCTGTCTAAGTGGGTCTTAAGCCCACCCCAAAGTGCCATTGAATAAACTATGTGAGATTCTATTAAACTAAAATAAACATTTTTGGAAAGGTTGACATTATTTAAATTACTGGTTTTCCTCAGCACAAAAATCCCTGAGGAAATTCGCTTTTCGATCTTTTCAATTTGGTCAGACCATGAGAGACTACCGTCCAATCTCACTCCTAAGAAGACGGTTGATTCGGAGGGACTAAGCTTGTCCTCACCAATAAAAACTGACACCCCCGAAGCTGAATTGAATTTGTTTCTCTGCTGGGTTTGTAAGCAGAGGTATCCGGTTTTTTCAGAATTCAGTTTGAGCAGATTTGTAGAAAAAAATTGAGGAAGTTGATTCAGTTTTTGAAAAGTTTCTATTTCAAGTTGTTGAAGATCTTTGTTTTTGGTAAAAAGGGTGGTGTCGTCAGCAAAAAAGAAGAGGTTTTCCTCAGGGACCGACCCCGCCATGTCGTTGATGTAAATAAAAAACAACACAGGTCCAAGAATCGATCCCTGAGGAACGCCACTCCGTATGGTTTTCCTTTCAGATTGAAATTTTTTAATCTTAAATTTGGTTTTGTTTTGTATCTCGACAAATTGACGGCACTCTCAAAGGAAAGAGGTTAGCCAATGCTTGGCTCGATTTTGGATGCCAAGTTGTTCTAGTTTTTGAAGAAGAATTTCGGAGTCGACACAGTCAAAAGCTTTTGAGAGATCTGCGAAGCAGCCAATTACAGTCTCTCCTGCGTCCATTGCATCAATGCACTGATTGATAAATTCAATCAGGGCCAACTTTGTTGATTTATTTTCGCGGAAGCCGTATTGTTTTTTGGAAAAAAGATTGTTTGTTTCAAGGGAGTGAACAAGTTGGTAACACACTGCCCTTTCAAAAAATTTAGAAAAAGAAGGAAGGAGTGAGATTGGGCGGTAGTTCCCCATGTCTAACTCATCTCCTTTCTTGTGAAGAGGTTTTATTTTGGCAATCTTACATTTGTCCGGGAAAATCCCAGATCTTAGAGATTCATTGATTAAATGCAAAAGAGGTTTAATAATCTGTTTCTGACAGTGTTTGGTCACCATCATGTTGATTTCATCCAAGCCAGTGGAAAGTTTAGGCTTAAATTTAGAAAAAATTGTTTCCAGATTTTTCTCTGAAATTTGTTTGAAACTATCTAAGCTAACTTGAGCATTAACAGACGGCATCTGAGGGCAATTCGTTACATCAATGGTTTTTCTTAATTCTAAAGCTATATTCAAAAAATAATTATTAAAAGATTCACATACAACAGAAGGGTTTGAGATAATTTTTGAGTCATCCGATAACCTAAGATTATTGAACTGGGTTTGTTTACTATTTCTAAACTTATTAATAATTTTCCATGTTTGTTTTGACTTGTTCTTTCAGCTGTCTCCATGGAGTTATTCATCCAGTCAATTTTTGCTTGTGTGACGGCTAGTCTATAGGAGTGCCTAGCTTCTAAATAGTTGGTCACTTAACTTTACTATTATCCTTTACTTTGATCTTCTTTAACGGGCACGAAATATTGAAGTGATATAAAAAGGTTTCCAAGAAAATGTTGAACTTTTTAATATTAATGTCGTTTGCAGAGTAAACATCATTCCAACTCTCTGATTGTAGCCTAATTTTTAACTCATCCAGGTTTTCCGTTTTTGTTAGTCTGTTATATATCCAGGTGGGCTTCTTCTTGGGATTAACTCCAGGGATGTTGATTTGGATGGCATCATGATCAGAAATTAAAGATGAAATAACTTTGGCAGAAACTGGCGTTATGTTGGTTAAGAAGTTATCTATACAAGTAGCTGAGGAATCGGTTGTTCTAGTTGGGCTATTGATGACTGGAGCTAGGCCAAAGCTGTTCAGTGCATTGACAAATCTCTTACACTTACTATCATTAGCAAGGGTGTCAATATTGTAGTCCCCGGCAATTAAAATATTTGATGACTGCAGACAGGCTTTGTCCAGGAGCTGGTTATAAGTTTCCCAAAAAAACTTTCCAAGTTGTTGTTATGAGGTGGCCTATATAGGGCAACTGCAATGAGCTTTAGTCCATTAAGTGCAAGAGAGATGTCCGCACATTCAAAAACAAAATCCTCACATAAACTTTTGCTTGAATCTAGTACTTTAAAATCTACAATATCGGATGACTCTTTACGGTAAATGGCAACCCCGCCTAAGTTAGCCTCAGATCTGCAATAATTAATTAACAATATGAAATTACTAAAACTAATATTAGAAATATTATCCTCAGTTAACCCATGTTCACTAATAATAAAAATATTGGGACTTTCTTCACTTAAAAATATATCAATCAAATCTATTTTGCCATTAAGACTTCTGACGTTAAGATGTATGATTTTACTATTGAGACCCTGCATTGGAGACTTACAACCTAACCTAACCTTACCCGATGAAGTATCTAACCTAGGCCTATCTGATTTGGTTTTACAGTAATCTGTACCGCGTTTTGGTCTACCTCGTTTTTTTGATCTGACACAGTACAATCAATGTTGTGAATGTATGCTGAAACTAAGCTACACATAAGATCCTTCCCTCTGTTATTGAGGTGTAATCCGTGGGCAGTGTACATGTCCCTATCCAACAAACAGTTTGGGCCAATAAATGCCCACTTGTATTGAATGCATTTATCTTTAATCATTGAGTTTTGTTGAGAGCATTTACATTCTTGTGCCTACCAGAATCATGCCTTAGCGGGGCTTCCACCCACACAACTTTCGTCTGCCCTATCTCGCCTGCCATTTCGTTGATTTGTTGATCAAGAATCTTAATACTATCGTCAGAGATTTTACACCGCCAATTAGAACAATAGTGTCATTATCCTTATATATAAGTTCCTTGTTAATTGAAGTACACAGCCCATTTTTTAACACATAACTAAGGGGGGCACCTGGGCCTACCCATCCGTCAATCTTAAAACTACTAGGAACATTTTCCTTAATCCTACCTGCACAGCCCCTAGCATGGCTGTCTCCACATACGTGAATTCTGGGTCCAGACTTTTGTCTCTTAAGTGCCGAGCCTTTTTTGGGCTTGGGCAGCTTTGGATCAATTACTTTACCATTAGGCCTAGGCCTACTGGTAGCCTCGCTACACCTATCACAGAGCGAGATGCTCTCCAGGACATTAAACCTATTTGAAACATGCGGAGCATCACCTCGTTCCGTTTCCTTCTCAGTGGATGCGTTCTTTCGTTTAAAAGTTTTCTTTGGTATGAGCCAATTTTCATTGTCCAAGACTAGTCTGGAACCAGGTTCCACAGGTGGGCAAGGGCCAATTACAAGAGAGCCTAACCTACTTTCTAAGTTACCAATTTGTTCCCTTAATTTAATCAGTTGAGCCTCTTTTTCATTTAATTCTACCTTAAGTTTCTTATTTTCATCTAACAGTGATTGATTTAATTTGATTTCCTTGTCGAGTTCACTATTGGCCCAAGCCCTGGACTCCCTCTTAGACCTATCAGGTTTTAACAAGTTTTTGCAAGGACCCTCACAAAAGCTACAAATCCAAATTGTTTCAGATGATTTGGAAAAATAGTTAAAAACTGTTTTGTTCATTTTTCTGCATTTTTTGTCTGAGTGTGCCCATTTGTTACACATATCACATTCAATAGATCCCTCTCTTTTGTCAATGATTGGCAAGTTACATGTCATACACAAATCAGAAATAGTAATTTTGCAGCCTCAAAAACACAATTGACATGAAATACAATGAACAAATTAATAAATAATTACGAACACAATTACAATTAAAAATACAAAGAGACAAATATCGGGGCAATCAATTAAAATGAGCAGTCTTACATAAGTTACCTTATAGGAGATGCAAGGTTACCTAGTCGTGCCAGGTTAAGTCTAAGTTTTAAGGACTTGGGTATGTCAAAATGGTAATATAAGTTAGCCTATTCATGGAAAGTCAGGAGTGCTTGAAAGAAAGTATTTAGTATGGATTAATATGATTTGGAACATGGAAAGGCCAGATAACCAAGATGGCAATCCTCTTCTTCATGCAATGTGGCGTGGCTTTCGTAATGAACTCATATTTTTACCAAAAAATGGAGGATCTTTAAAATTTATAGGCCTATATCAAAATGCGCGGATTGATTTGCTGAACGTAAAAACACTAAAATTATGGACTGATATTTATTTACAACAAGATGCAATTGGATAAAACTTTAAAGTGCAGATCGGACATCTTGACACACCGGCGTCCAAAGAGGAAGGATCAAGGCTTTTGCCGCAAAACTGGCACAAAGTTTGACGGCCCGTACGTCATTGTCAGACCATCAGGGGCCAACATCTTTGAAATTAGGTCAACTACTGGATACATTTCTCGAGTCCAAGCAAAGGACTTGAAACCCTACCTTACCTAACCTGACCGCCCATCCCCTAGAAAACACTTACTTGTAGAATTTCGCTTTGCTTGCGTAGACTAGGAGATAGCTTAGTTACCATTTGCACATTTTGCTTGCACCCTGCATGGCTTACATTGTTGTTTGTGGTTTTTCAGGCAGTATGGAGGCCAAAAAACCAAGAAGACCTCAAGACCCTAGAAGAGCGGGTAGACGTCAATGACAAAATAATAAATCACTTCCTTCAACTACTTCAACAGTGTGGAAAGGGAGATGCAAGAAGAAAAAATGTCTTGGCCTTTCCCACACAATTTTTCGAACGGTGGGACAGAAACAGTGAAGGGTACAATGGTATCAAATCCTGGGTTAAAGAGAACCCCTTCCAGAAGGATTTCATTTTTTTCCTATTCACGTCAATCGTGGAAATGGGCACTGGGCACTACTCGTTGTTTGCCCTAAGAAGAAAAACATCATGTCGGTCGACTCCCTGCGGGGTTAGCATTTTATATGTATAAAAATGTAAATGTCTCGCTACGAGATCCCGGTACTTAATGCAGCAGGACCCGGGATCTCGCTACGAGATCCCGGCACTAGCGGTACCTAGTAGGCACGTCTCGCTACGAGATCCCGGCACTAAAGGGGTTTAAATACTCTTATGGAGCTGCAGTTTTTGTGGACACCACGGAGGCAACTCAAGTGCCAACATCATCATGTTAACTGTTAACATAGCTTTAGGCCTGTGAGGTTTGTATACGGTTTACATATAATAACACTCTGAAAAGAATTGGGGTAGGTAGGCTAGGTTACTTATATAGTATGGGTTAGATTTAATTAAAATGCTCTTATGGAGCAGCACTTTGTCAAATGTCCCTGATGCTCATGACAATTCTTGCATAACTTATTTTGTTCAACTTGATCTTATGTTAGGCCTTACTTTAATTTGAGTACCGGTACCCATATGACCAAAGTTACTTCCAAGGCAAACATTATTTTTCTGAGTTTCCAGGATTTTCTGAAGAAAATTGCAATGATTTCTGAAATCAAGGTGTTATTTCCAAACATTTTGAAAAAAATCGATATATTAATTAGGTAGGCCCTAGTCATGCAAAATGTATTGTTACAGTTTTTTGTTATTCAGACCTTAAATAAAATAGAAACAAAAAAATCTTAGTGCATCAGGTTTCGGTTTGAAAGGGTTAAAGGCCTTGTCCTACGTTTTGCAGTACCAATTTCTCTAATATTTAATCAACGCTGTCAGTAAGAGCGAGTGGTTTTACTAGGGAACCAACAGCAAATAGCAAGATTTTAATGAGCACAGCTACATTAATAGAGAGAATAGATGATTTTCTATACTTACACCAATACCTAACCTACTATTGGTTTCTTTCACTAATCGGAATCTGAAATTTGACAATCGCCAAGACCCAATGGTGGTGACGTTGCCAACCTCCGTGTCAGTGTTTTGCCGTTGGTGAATTAAGACTACAATTTTTCTAATCATACTATAAACAAAATCAAGGAGTGCTACTACTTTTGCTATAATAGAAAATACCTTTGAAAAAATATCGACTAATGGAACTTAGAATTTTGAGTTTTATCACTTCATTTCTACAAAAATATCACTACAACATATTTGCAATGTAAATTTTTGATCTCTGTCAGCAAAGAACGTCCAGATTCGTTATTTGAAATTATGAAGAAATTTCTGTTACGTAACACCCAACAAACATGATAAGTTATTTTAAATTAACAAAAACTATTTTTGAAATCGTCCAGGATTCAGAATATTCAAGTTAAAATGTATTAAAAGCTATTTAATTGTGTCCAGGTTTTATTGCGTTCAGATTCAGTTTTAAAGCCCATTACTTATTTAAAATGCTAAGGTTTTTGTGAAAATAAGTCCTCTTACAGTTCTCAACCAATATCAATAATTTAGGCGTCCTTGAAAGAGGCTTCGTGATGAAGTTTTGCAGGAAACGACATTGGCACTTGTTATTCGAGGCTCTCCATAAATTACCATCGGGTTATGACCATTTTTGGACTATCTCTCCTAAAATCATCCAACCTTCATAATTCACCGTGACCCCCCTCAATCTTTGAAAAATTTTGTCATATAGTATAAACTTCCTAGTTCGGTTATGGTAAATAATGGCGGTTCTGGAGAGAAAATTGCAGGATTCTTCTTACGGGTTTTTAAAAATAAACTTTAAATCTGTTTAAACGAATTAAATTTAAAGCCCAATTGTGAGCTAATTTTTCGTTGGCCTAATATTCAAACCACAACTTTTTTACTGGGGGTCCATGGGGTCCGAAACCCCCTTCTCATTAAACATTTTAAAAATAATAATGCAATTTAACCCGGTTATAAACTTACCTAGTCACTGTGTATTCTTTTCATAGTGCAATAATCTATACCTATAAAAGGCAAAGCCCTCACTCACTCACTCACTCACTCACTCATTCACTCACTCACTCATCACTAATTCTCCAACTTCCCAATAATGGGCTGAAATTTGGTTCACTGTTTCTTTAGGCATTAAATAGGAAAACTAAATGGTTTTCATCCTGATCTGACCCTCGGACTCCGCCTTGGACCCTCTCAAAGATCCCATATTATCCTTATAGTCCTGCAGCTGACAGCACTTCTGTGTGCAAACTTGCGTAGGCTGAATTTTATTGCTGGACCTGTTAGTTTATTACATGGGAAGGTTAAAAAACTTGGGTGGACATCTCCTACCCCCCAGGTTTTCCCAGGATGACGTTTTCAAAATGGCCGCCAATTATCTGTTTTTCACCATTAAATTTATAAAAATCATGACCATCGCCCAATCTGTGGATTTAACATAACAAGAATCGGTGAAAATTACCACTTAGTATATACCTAACGATTAAAATCTCGTTTTCAAAAGTTGCATCACTACATGTCCGCCATTTTGGAAATAATCCGCCATTTTGAATTTATGTAAGCTTTTAATTGATCAATCATAGTGATGCTCAAAACCAACGTAGGATCGTGATTTTTATTTTATTTTAAAGCCAATTAAATTTCCTACAAGAAAATTCCAGGTGGAATACAGCCAATCAGTATAACCAATGTGTAATTTTAATGTAAAACAAGTCCCTAAAAAATTGACGATGTAATTTTCGTGTTTTACGGATTATTTTGCTAACAACGAAACCTACGCCTCCACTGAGGAAATAAAGGAACTGGAATGTACTAAACTAATCTCAATGCATATGAATAACTATCTAAGACAAGATTTCATAATACATTCGCCGCTTGTCGGTCTTTTTGGGAAATAATTCGCTATTTTGATTTTATACTAGTTTTCAATTGCCAAAGCGTTTTCCGGCTAACAGATGCCGTAAACACTTATATTTTCATTTTATTTTACTCTTCGATAAAGTTCTTACGACAAAATTTAAGGTGGAATGCATCAAATAAACATAAACAATACGAAATTGCAATGTAAAAGAAGTATTTTAATGATTTTCTAATAGTAGGGTAAAAAGCAGGCCATAAGATGTCTTCTTCGTGATTATGTAGGCTATGTTTTGCGACTGGTGGCAACCATGTTTTTTTGTTCCTGTTGACCTATTGAATGCAAACTGTGATTTTGCCAACTTCAAATTTGGTGCGGGGACCAGGAATCCAAGATGGCGGACAAAATGGCTTATTAATGTTGTAGGCTTAGTTTTTTTACCTTTCCCTCGCTACATTTGATGACAATTCGGCTGTCTTAACAAAGAAAAGGTTGGGAGAGGGGAAACACTTAATGTTGGTTACATTTTCACATCCGGTCGCCAAATTGGATCCGCCATATTGGATATAAGTTGTTTTTAATGTAAATATGGGGTTGTGACACATCATTTCAAACTGCTTTTTTTGTGACAAACTCAACGCTGTAATCCGTTTTTCTAAATCTCTGTCTGTTCTCAGGTTATTAGTAAATTATTTAATAATTTTATTCTTATTTTTTCTGTTTCTTATAGGCCTGTCGCCCAACGATATGACCTTGAATTAAGGTCCAACTCACACTTTGTGATCGATTCTCGTACTATTTTATAAATTGAACAAGATCCTGAGGGGTTCCAGAGTGGCACCCATGGAAAATTTTGAATAACGATGGTCAAAGTTTACAGTGCCGAAAATAAATAAACAAATATTGAACAAAATTGTATGTATGACACTCATAGGAATATTTTCCAAAATATCGATTTGAAAACACCGCCAATAGTTGCTGGAAGGTAAATACTTAATTAAAGTGGATAATAGTTTTCAGCCGCCATCTTGGACCCGCCATATTGGTTAGAATATACTGGAACTTCCATAAAAGTTAAAAATATGGAAAAAAGCTGATTAGTACTAAGCAGCTGATTGAGTACATTGGCAGCGAAAAAGCTATTTGACGGTCAAATACTTATCTTCATTTAAAACAGCTAATTTGATTGTAAATTACCTTTCAACTGTCAATCAGATGTTTTTAGTCAATTATCCGATAACTATTAATAAGCTAATCCCCTTTTCTTTAATTTTATTATGAATCCAATATAGTAATCCATTAAATATTAAAAATAAGTTTATATTTATGTTTATTAATTATTGTACATGATTATGGGTTATAATAATTTACTGAATTTCTGATAAAAATAAAGAAAAGGGAAAAACTGATTTAAAGTCATCAGCTGATTAGTTAGAAACAGCTGATTAATAGTAAAAGTTAAATTACAAACAAATCAGCTGTTCTGAGTGAAGGTGCGTAAAGTATTTGTCCATAAAAACAGCTTTTCGCTGCCAATCAGCTGTTTTCAGTCAATCAGCTGTTTAGTAATAATCAGCGGTTTTCCATATTTTTCATTTTAATGAAAAGTCCAGTACATTATAACCGATTATCATTTATACAAAAAATATTTTCTTTGATTGCAAACACATTTGATAATAAAAATCTTATAGTTCTGGGAAAAATATGTTTCCAATGAAAATTTAAATTTTACATGTTGGGCATTTAAAATTGTTTGCTTAGACATTATTCTAAAAAACCATAAATAGTATCGTAAAAAAGTAAAACAAATTTAATGTACATTTGACCCCTCATACAGCCTCGTATCTTAAAAAGTGAGCGATTTAGTACAAATTTAGTTATGGGCAACTATAGTTTTTCTAGTGTGGAGAACGAGTTAGTCGAATATTTTTTATTGCTCACCAACGTTTTACTTGTTCTTAGATTACGCATTACTTAGCTACTTTAACCTTCCGTGTATCTCTTATAGTTTTAGAGATCCCAAAAGTGTTCACAAAAAATACGCTCTATATCTTGTGATCGAAACAGTACTTTTTTCAAACAGATCGCGGCTTTGTAATCAGCGTGAAACATTGTTTTTATGTGTGACACCACATTCACATTTAAGAAAAATATGTTATATCCAATATGGCGGATCCAACGTGCATGGCTGCTAAAAGCTATTTGCCATTTTAAATTAAGTATTTAGCTTCCAGCAACTATTGGCGGTGTTTTCAAATCGATATTTTGGAAAATATTCCTATGAATGTCATACATAAAAATTTGTTCAATATTTGTTTCTGTATTTTCGGCACTGTAACTTTGACCATCGATATTCAAAATTTTCCATGGGTGCCACTCTGGAACCCCTCATAATCTTGTTCAATTTATCAAATAGTACGAGAATCGATCACAAAGTGTGAGTTGGTCCTTAATTCAAGGTCATATCGTTGGGCAAACGGACTAAAAGAAATAGAATACATAAAAATTGATTATTAAATAATCTACTAACAACTTGAGAACGGACAGAGATTTAGAAAAATGGAAAACAGCGTTGAGTTTGTCACAAAAAAACAGTTTGAAATGATGTGTCACAACCCCATATTTACATTTCAAAAAAATAACTTATATCCAAAATGGCGGATTTAATATGGCGACCGGATGTGAAAATGTAACCAACATTAAGTGCTTCCCCTTTCCCAACCTTTTCTTTGTTGAGACAGCCGAATTGTCATCAAATGTAGCAAAGGAAAGGTAAAAAACTAAGCCTACAACATTAATAAGCCATTTTGTCCGCCATCTTGGATTCCTGGTTCCCGCACCAAATTTGAAGGTGGCAAACTCACAGTTTGCATTCAATAGGTCAAAAGGAACAAAAAACATGGTTGCCACCAGTCGCAAAACATAGTCTACATCAGTGCTTGATTTGTGGCGGAACGGCGTTCCGGGACCTCTTTCTGTCGAAAGAGTCGATCGTGTGTAATCGGCCGGAGTATGTTTGCAAGAGTACAATCGGCCGGAGAATTTGCCACGAGAGAGGATAGTGTGTAATCAGCCGGAGAATTTGTCGTAAGAGCTGATCGCGTGTAATCGGACGAAGACTTTGCCGCTAGAAAATCGCGTGTAATCGGCCGGAGAATTTGTCGCAAAAGACGATCGCGAATGATCGGTCGGAGAATTTGCCACACCAAAAATGGCGTGAAATCAGCCGGAGAATTTGCCGCAAAAGACGATCGCGTATGATCGGCAGGAGAATCCGCCATAAGCGAGGATCATGTGTTACCGGCCGGAGTATTTGTCGGAAGAGACGATAGCGTGTACTCGGCCGGATTAATCTTACCGAAAATAACAATTTGCTAAAATGTACGGAAATTAGGCGCGGAGTTTCGGCTTGAAATTAGCTTTTTTGTCTAGTCTTGAGTTAAGCCGAATGTTGAAAACGCTAAAACACCTGAATACACCCACAAGACGACATAAAAATCTAGAAATTCTTTAGAGAATTTATGTTTGATTAAAATTTACTTATCAAAAATTGGAGTTGAATACAATTAGACTTTTTAAATCTAAATAATTATTCACATAGACAAATAATACTTTGTTGAGCGGAAGAATGATAAAGGGGGGGTTGGGTTATGTTATGTACAAACTGGCAAATTACAGTTCCGGTACCTCAATTGTTACAAATCAAGCACTGGCCTACATAATCACGAAGAAGACATCTTATGGCCTGCTTTTTACCCTGCTATTAGAAAATCATTAAAATACTTCTTTTACATTGCAATTTCGTATTGATTATGTTTATTTGATGCATTCCACCTTACATTTTCTCGTACGAACTTTATCAAAGAGTAAAATAAAATGAAAATATAAGTGTTTACGGCAACTGTTAGCCGGAAAACGCTTTGGCAATTGAAAACTAGTACAAATTCAAAATAGCGAATTATTTCCCAAAAAGACCGACAAGCGGCGAATGTATTATGAAATCTTGTCTTAGATAGTTATTCATATGCCTTGAGGTTAGCTTAGTACATTCCAGTTCCTTTATTTCCTCAGTGGAGGCGTAGGTTTCGTTGTTAGCAAAATAATCCGTAAAACACGAAAATTACATCGTCAATTTTTAGGGACTTGTTTTACATTAAAATTACACATTGGTTATACTGATTGGCTGTATTCCACCTGGAATTTTCTTGTAGGAAATTTAATTGGCTTTAAAATAAAATAAAAATCATGATCCTACGTTGGTTTTGAGCATCACTATGATTGATCAATTAAAAGCTTACATAAATTCAAAATGGCGGATTATTTCCAAAATGGCGGACATGTAGTGATGCAACTTTTGAAAACGAGATTTTAATCGTTAGGTATATACTAAGTGGTAATTTTCACCGATTCTTGTTATGTTAAATCCACAGATTGGGCGATGGTCATGATTTTTATAAATTTAATGGTGAAAAACAGATAATTGGCGGCCATTTTGAAAACGTCATCCTGGGAAAACCTGGGGGGTAGGAGATGTCCACCCAAGTTTTTTAACCTTCCCATGTAATAAACTAACAGGTCCAGCAATAAAATTCAGCCTACGCAAGTTTGCACACAGAAGTGCTGTCAGCTGCTGGACTATTATGGCAAAATACAAATTGGCGAAATGTTTATATTTAAACAGATGTAAAATGCAAGAAATTTGGTGGAATGTCAAACCAGCTGTCAGGATAGAACATAAAATAAATCACTGACTAGAGATACTTTTAGCGAATTTCCCCTATAAGGAAGAAGCTGTTACCATAGGTCTCATGGTAAGACCTAAGCCTAAAACCATCATAACTTTTCTTTTTGAGGTCCTCAGATGCCAAAAACATCATTCGTTCACTTATATATATATATGTGTGTGTCTTTAAGCACGATAACTTGCGCAAAAATGGTCCAATCGGAATGAAATTTGGCATAGACGTGTAAAGTAGTAATTATTCGGACAAGTTCGTAAACCAGCCCGATCGGACCACTGAAAGGGGGGGTAAAGGGGGGTAAACACCCCCAAAATGGGGTTTTTGAGATTTTTACTTAGAAAAATAAAATTTTTCAAATTTTTATTGGCACCATTGAATTCAGCCAAAAAAAAACAAACAATTTAGTATTTTGAATCATGGCTCTATGTCTATTGGTTGCCGAGATATTGAAAGTGGTAAACACAGTACGTTGTCCCAATGTTAACCTTATGGGAAATAAGTAAAATTCTATATCTCGCTTATTTCTCAACATATCTTGATAAAACTTGGTAAATGGCTTCTTCTAGTTCAGATCTACTAAATATTGAATTAAAACAACCCAGTTTTAATATACCTGTAGCCAGTGCTTGATTTGCGGCGGAACGCGGCGGAACGGCGTTCCGGTACCTCTTTCTGCCGCAATAATCGATCGTGTGTAATCGGCCGGAGTATTTTTTGTAAGAGACGATCGCGTGTAATCGGACTGATAATTTGCCGCAAAATACAATCGCGTACAATCGGCCGGAGAATTTGCCATGAGAGACGATCGCGTGTAATCGGACGGACACTTTGCCGTACAAGACAATCGCGTGTAATCGGCCGGAGAATTTGGTGCTAAAGACGATCGCGTATGATCGGCCGGAGAATTCGCCGCACAAGACAATCGCGTGTAATCGGCCAGAGAATTTGCCGCTAAAGTCGATCGCGTATGATCGGTCGAAGAATTTGCCTCAAAAGACGATCGCGTAAGATCGGCCGGAGAATTCGCTATAAGAGAGGATTGAATTATGTGTAACCGGTCGAAGTACCGAAAATAACGATCGCTTAAAATGTACGGAAATTACACGCGGAATTTCGGCCTGAAATTAGCGCTCTCTCTGCAATTAATGCTCTTTTTTCTTGAGCTAAGCCGAATCTTGAAAACGCCAAAAAGACCTGAATACTCTCACAAGGGGTCATAAAAGAACAAGAATTTTTTTAGACAATCTTTTTTTAGTAAAATAATGCCTTGTTAGTTTTTAATTTACTTATAAAAAATGAGTCGCTTTTTAAATCGACCTAATTAATCACATAGCCAAAATACTTTATTAAGGGAAAAAATGATAAAAGGGGGGGGGGGGTTATGTACAAATTGTCAAATTACAGTTCCGGTACCTCAATTTTTACAAATCAAGCACTGCCTGTAGCAGCAAACCTCCATACTCATTCCCCATGTTATTCTTATGGAGCTTAAAAAAACATGTCAAATCTCACTATGTTGGATCGAAATATGTGGTTTTGCACTTTAAATTCGCTGAGTATGCAGGTCTGCTGCATCGGGGGTATTTTTTTATTCTTTATTACGGCCTAGGTTTTACCCAAGGAAGGCCCACAACAATTTACAATAATGATTACAATTAATTCAAGTCACAATTTTACATTGATCAAATTGAAATGTTGTTATTAATTATAAAGTTAAAAACCAAGTCCAAAACATTTTCTTTCAATATTGTTAATATGTTCACTGGAAATTTCACTTTTAATTTAGTAAGCTCCTTGAATAAAGTCTTCATTGATTCTTCGTCATTCAAAGGGCATGCAAAAATTAAATGATCTGGACTGGCCGAATCGTTATTACAATCACACATGGAATTTTGAAGCATATGAATTTTGGAAAGATGGAGGTTTGTATATGTATGGCCGATTCTCATTCTGCAAATTGAGGTTATAAATCTTCTATTTTTTGAGCAGAAATTAAACCATGGCGGGGAAGAAACAGATTTTTTCAGTTGGTAAAGTCTATTTCCATTAAATTTTGAAGTTAAGTCCCAGTCAATTTGCCAATTTTTGTAAGCTTCCCATGTAGCACAGATCGGATGGGCCATCGTTGGCCCACTGTCGGTCGCCGACGGTGGGTCCACGGTTGGGGATGTCCACCTTCCCCTCTTAAGGCCCAACCCACAATTCACCAACCATTTTCCAACCGAAAAATTGTTTTTATTTAACTGTGATAATATTAAAATATGTTGAGTAAACCAATACATAAAGTAATAATATTGGCTTTACATTAGGTTTTCATTAAAAAAATATAGTGCTCCCACAGAGATTTGAACCCAATATCTTCACCTTACTACACTCACGCCTTAACCCACATGGCCAATTCAACCCATGTATGAAATGGTATCACCTTAGGATTTCAAGTGGTCGGGAGAGCATTTTCCTCATGGACTTGGAGTTTAAATGTAATATTTTGTAATACTGTAGGTAATTTTAAAATTATTGTAAAGAGGCTATGAATACAAACAGTTTGTATTAAAAATGTTTGTTTGAATTTTAACGAGGTTTGAGGCTGTTGGTTCATTGTTAGAAAACCCACCATTTCGCAACGTTGGGCCAACCCACCATTTTCCACTGTTGGGCAAAAAACTCATAATTGGTTGAGTCTTTTAATATGTCCACTTAATATGTCAGGCCCACATTGGCAGATCGTCAGCAAAGCCACCAACCAATTCCTAACCGTCCGACCGTATCCCAACGTTGGCCCAACGGTGAGTGCTACATGGGTTTTGATGTAAACAGGTTATAAGACCTTTCTTCCCCATAACAGCTGTTAATGAAAGAGCTAATTTAAACCATTCATTTTATCAACATCATTAGAAAAAAATACTTTGTCTTTGTCTTTTAGAAAATTTCATTGATGGAATTATTACCATAGGTCTCACGGCAAGACCTAAGCGCGAGACCATGATAACTTTTCATTTTGGAGCTCCCAGAAGCAAAAAACACTATTCAAACTATATTTAAAGCTGAAAACACAGTACATTATCCCTATAGAAAAATTCTGTATCTCGATTATTACTCAACATATCTTGATAAAACTTGGTATGTGGTTTTTTTGGTCCAGATTCACCTGATATTGTTTTAAAACCACCAAATTTTTGAATGACTGTTGCAATAGACCTGCATACTCATTCCCCATTTTATTCTTATGGAAGAAATGAAATAAGGTCATGCACGTAGTCTGGAGGTCTGCTGCAACGGGGGTATTTTTATGTTCAAGATAGACCCTAAAAACCTTAGAATTTTTTTGACATTAAATCAAGGCAATTTCTACGTTTTACGTACATAAACTTTCATGAAACAGAAAACAGTTTTAGGATTCTCTAAGTACGCAAGGTCTGCTGTGACGGAGATTTTATATTCCTGCTTAAGGGCCACTATACAGTATACCATGCATGCGAGCAGATTCAACGATATTGGGCATAAGCCTTCCCAGGGCAGTTGCACCCTTGAGGCCTTTATCGGTGGGGCGCTGAATCTGCTCATATGTATAATACAGGAAGGCCAAATAGAAATACCTCCTGCGGGGGGCAGCAATAGAATAACTCCAGTCGCAGCAGACCTGCGGACTTTGAGGATTCCTGAAAACATATTTCTGGTTAATGAAAGTAATGAAAGTCCATCTTCTTTATATTTGTCCAATACCACTTACCTATCATTGCTCAGCCCAAACTACAAGACTTAGAACTTGGACCTTTGCTTGGACGATCTTAAGGGCGTAAGCATCCCCTAAGAACGGTTTTTTTAATTCAAAGTTTTAAGGGTTTTGGCGGGGTTGAAGTTTATAAATTTGCCTACGCAAGTGGAGTGGATGATCTTTTGTTTAATTTTCAATGTTCATTTAACAAGCAGGTGGTTCAGCTTCACATATGGATACGATTTTACAGCTGATTTATAATTTGGTTACTTTCATAATGGTTTTATAGTTGTTTTGTTGTTTTTTTAGGTGATATGTACTATGTTAAATATATAAAAGTTAATAAATTTAGTTTAGTTAGTTAACTTAAAGTCGTCATTCGTTTTTGTACCTCATCTGTTTAATCATAAACTCAGTATGTGGCCCTATCTTCATTTAGGCAGCGGGAGTTACAGTTTTTATCGTGAGCAAAGCCACGGGTAACTGCTAGTTTTAATTATAACACTAGCCATCTTCTATATTATTAAAAGAATTTCTGGGATTTTGTAGAGAGCAAATCGACCCCTAAAATTAATTTTTCTACACATATTTGGTATCAAATTAAAGCTATTAAAATTATTTGTTATTAAAATTATTTATTATTAAAATTATTTGGTATCAAAAATAATTTATATTTTTGATACCATAATAATATTAAAGTTATTTGGATAATATTAAAGTTATTTGGATAATATTAAATAAAGTTATTTGGATAATATTAAAGTTATTTGGATAATATTAAATAAAGTTATTTGGATAATATTAAAGTTATTTGGTATCAAATTAAAGCTCTCTAGATTTTCCTTTTGCGGGTATGGAAATGGAAAATATCCCATGAAAACCCTTCACACAGGGGGCTTTTGAAATTCCAGCGAAAGTGCTACTATCTGTGTAAGAAATTGTGAATTTTTTCCACTTCGCATTTGTTTTTAACAAAACATATGATCAATCAATTTGAAATAGTTCCACAAACATACTACAGAATACGGGGCTAGCGAAAGAAAGTCCAGTTAACTTTATTTCATCCGCATTATGAGTTTGATTTCTTAAAATATTTACGTTATTCAAGACAACAGAAAATAAGGAAGAGTATTTTTGTCCTATTGAAACTAAGACCAACAGTCGATCATCATCTTATTACTGTATTTCTTTTTTTTAAGGAGCATAAGTAACTCAGGATCAGGTGCTCTGGAGATGGGATTTTTTCTAACAAACTATTGCCATCCAGTGAATACACATTGATACATGTGTCAACACATTGATGCATGTTTCAACGTTTAGAGTTTTAAAATATCAACATTAGTTGAATATTAACCTAATTCAAGTTTTAAAATGCATTACAAATCTGAAACCTGTATTTTGTAAATGTATTGGAATGCAAAGAATATTGACGTGTCAATGGTTAGCCTGCCTATTTTATTCGATTTTGAAATGTACCACTAACAATGTGCCTTTAATGAAGGCATTTCATTGAAAGTTATGTTATTTGTTTCAGTAAAAATTTGCCAAATGTTTATTTAATATGCGAAACATATCTAAAAAGGCGGATCAATTTGAAAATTTAATTCCTTGGTCGTTATGAGCGTTGAATAATTTGCTTTAAGGCGAATGGCTATTTTATAAATATTATTAAGAGATTTGTTCATCAGTAGATCGGCGGTTTGGTCCATATTCTTACCGTTTGTTGGTAAGACCTAACAAATTTGAATACAAGAAACAGACGCGTAGATGTTATGTAGAACTAACATAAAGATTCAATAAAACAGAGACATGAAGATGCGCCAAGCAACGAAGATACACAAACTAACCCCCCCCCCCCCTTTGTACAAAATGAATGTTGCATTGTCGAAATTTCAAAGTGTATAACGTATACATAGACACTTTTAAAGCAGATGAAATGAATAAATTTCTAAAATTCTGTGAGGTATTTTTTGAATTTTCATTGAATTTTCAAGTCTAAAGTAATAAAGATATTTTTAAAAGTTTGCCCTGAGAAGTTCAATTATTGGCAATTTTATTCCAGTACTATGACACACAAAGAATTGGTCAAGACAATTTAAAAAAATCACAAACATTCACACACTTCCTCACTAAAAGGTATTTTACACTGCAAAACTCCATAAATAATCAACATGAAATTAAAGCCTATTTTACTAAGTTGTTTTTAAGTCACGAAGTGACGCGGGCTGCTAGTAAGATTGAATTTAATTTGTTCAAGTGATTTTTTTTATTTTGACTGGTTTGAAATTAATTAATTACATGTTTGCTGACATTTATATATTACTAGTAAAAATACCCGAGGCTTTTCCCGCTGAAAGGATAAATTATTTTTACTTAAATCATATCATGCAATGTGCAATTTTTAGGAATTAAAAAAATGGACTGATTTGGGTGATAGGCTATAGACCTATACAGGCGTGCAATTAATTAAACCCTTAAGGTGCAGCTGATGATTAAAACCTGAATTTAAATGAGAAGGGGTAACGTTTGCTTTAAAAATGTTTCCCTCAAAATTAGAACTTAGATGAAACTTAAGGTCATCTATTTTGGATTTGTCTCAAATACGATTATATTAGACAATCATGCCTTAAAGAAACTTATGGTCTCAACACTACAAAATTTCGTATATGCACTTACGACAGAATATACACAGAATCTATATATATAATTCCGTAAGTCAAATTTTTGTAAAGAAATTGTGAGTGACTGGATGGCCGTAGAAGGATGGGAGGGGTCTTATTTTAAAGGTCTTGACGTGAATTTTGAGGGAAAACTATTCATTTTTCTTATTTTTTTACCATAAATTCGCAACAGAATAAAACTTTTCCCATTAAAACAACATGGGGTTTAATTTGTTTACATCTTTTGAAATTAAAACAGCTGTGCCACAGAGTTGTATCATATATTTAATTTCGTAAGGCGATTCTTTGCGTCAAAATTGTGGGCGTTTGGCAAGTCGTAGAAAGATGGGAGAGGGCTCAAATTAAAGGTCTCTATTCCGTGATGGCGGGAAAAATACTGAAATTGCTTGAAATTCACCAGAAAACGAGAAATAACGTAAAATATCTGCCATTTAAAAAGCATTGGGATCCAAAAACGTCTGCTTTGTTTACATTAAACATGTGTTGCTTATACTTTATTTAAAACCACATGCTAGATGTTGATATGGTATATTTAAAATCCAGCTATAAATATAAAGGTTGAACGTACTATAACAAATAACGGTTTTTACAGATGGTTATGTTTTTACCTTTAAATTTTCTGATTTTACAATTTAGGGACCTCAACATGCTCACAATTTTTTTTTTTTTTTTTTTGACCAACATTTATTTACAATCTGTTACATACGTTTAATAATGAACAATAAGTAAATATTCTGACATTTTTTTTTACACCATAATAAGTCCTGTTGCCCTGCGGCACAAACAGACTGCGATGACAATGCACGATTATAATTTAATCAAACCTTGAAGGTAAGTCCAGGACGTTATTCCTTGAAAGTCTGTAGACATTCTCGCTATTGTCCAACAAGTTCACCGCAAGGAAATTAACATGCTCTTCTAATTTATTTAAATATTTCGAACTAAATTTGGATATTTCATCTTTTACTTTTGGGATTCTGGTATCATTATGAATCACTTCATTTGTGACATACCAGGGAGCACTGAGAATTTTGCGAAGGGCTTTAGATTGGAATCTCTGCAATATTTCAATGTTGGAGTTGGATGCAGATCCCCAAAGCTGTATCCCATAAGTCCACACTGGTTTCAAGATAGTTTTATATAATAATAATTTGTTTTCAGTAGACAGATGAGATTTTGAAGATAGTAGCCAAAACATTTTGTTGAATTTTAAATTAAGGTGTTGTCGTTTCATCCATATGTGCGTGTGCCAAGTCAAACGGCTGTCCAGATACATACCAAGATACTTAACGTGTTGGGATTGTGGAATTTGGATATTGTTTAAAACAACAGGAGGGCAAGAAGATTTGTTGAGAGTAAAGGTTACGTGGGCTGATTTTGATTCATTTACTTTAATTTTGTTTCTATTTAACCAGCCTGAAAGTTCGTTCAAGTTAGTTTGAACTAGGCTAGACACAGTCACTGGATCTTCGTGTGACGCTAACAGAGCCGTGTCATCTGCAAAGGTTGCGACAGATACACCAGGGCTTATTGGAAGGTCTGATGTAAACAAAACATAAAGCAGAGGTCCTAAAACACTCCCTTGGGGAACTCCAGATTCAATTTTATGGTAATCAGTATATGAACCACGAAGTTTGACTTGAAAGTACCTGCCAGACAAGTAAGATTTCAATATATTATAAAAAGTATGGGGAAGAGACGATTTAAGTTTATAGAATAAACCGGGGTACCAGACTTTGTCAAAGGCCTGACTAATGTCTAAAAACACTGCCGAACAATATTTTTTGGTTTGAAGAGTTTGTTCTATTTTGTTTACAAGCCGATGCACTTGCTCAATAGTTGAGTGTTTTTGTCTGAAGCCAAACTGATGGGGAGGAATTAACTCTTTTTCATTTACAATAGGCATCAATCTTAAGAGGAGGAGCTTTTCAAAAACTTTTGAAGGTACTGGAAGAAGACTAATAGGTCTATAAGAGGAAGCTTCGTGAGGAGGTTTCCCCGGCTGAGGCACCACTACAATTTGTGAAATTTTCCATTGGGTCGGAAAATACTGCAGACGTAGAATGGCATTAAATATGAACGTCAATAGGATGAACCCTTTTCTTGACAGCTCTTTTAACAATTTGCCTGTAATTAAATCATAGCCAGGCGCTTTATCTGCATTCAGTTGTGATGTTATAACTTTCCTCACTTCTGATGGTCTGAATGGAGTGATTGGTAATGTTAATTGATCAGGAGATTCAAGATATTCTATTATTTCAGGACTCACAAAATTAGATACAGGTTTAAAAACGTTTCGAAAATGTTCGGCAAAAACACAAGATTTTTCATCATCACTTTTAGCCCAATGGCCGTTAGTTTTTATTATGGGCGGAATATTCTTTTTTGGCTGCCTAATACTTTTGGTTACTTTCCATAAGGAATAGTCAGAGTCTCTGTTTGGGGAAAGATTTGAAGTGAATTCTTGGAACCACTCATTCCTTAAAGCGCGCAACATTCTCTTTAATTGCTGTGCCGCACGGTTTAAATTGTTTTTGTCACCCGGGTATCTTGAATTTTGCCAGATTCTTCTCAAACGTCGTTTTTCAGCAATTTTTCGTTTGATATAAGTTGGATAATTTGTTTGATTCTCTACCTTCCTTTTAGCTACAGGTGTTGCCTGCCAAGCAGCTTTTTGAACAGACGAATTAAAGTGTTCAACAGCTTGATCAATATCAACTTCAGACTTCATTGGAAGTTTTAAGTTAATTGTTTGATCAAGTGTTTCCCTAAACGCATCCCAGCTAGTCAATTTATTGCTTAGAGTACACATTGGTTCTTTTAAAATGACAGAAGAACTTATTATTAAAGTGATAGGAGAGTGGTCAGAATGCAAATCAAGAGAGGAACTTACCGTCATATAGTTATTTGATATACCTTTAACCACAAAAAAGTCCAGAAGATCAGGCAATTTTTGCGGGTCCGTTGGCCAATAGGTCGGTTCGTCTGGAGAAACTGTGTTGAAATTTCCATCACTAACACAAGTGAAAAGTTGTCTACCCCTTGGATTGGTCAACCTTGATCCCCACATGTGGTGCTTTGCATTATAGTCGCCACCAGCAATAAATCGTGGACCAAGAGTAGTGAAAAATTCTGAGAATTGTTCACTGGTAATGTTGTGCCTCGGAGGAGCATAAATTGCAGAAACAGTCAAGGGTCCCGTCCAATCTTCAATCACTATGCTTGAAGCTTGAATGTGATCAAACTGGTAACCCGGAATTTTATAATGTTTAATACTACTTCTGATTAAAATAGCAGTACCCCCATGTGCAGTATTGTCGGGATGGTTAGTAAAATATACTGAGAAATTTGGAATTTTAAAAAAGCTTAAGTCAGTGAAATGCGTTTCAGGTATCAACAAAACATCTATTTTTTGAGTTGAGAGAAATAATTTAATATCTTGGCAATGATTAGCCAAGCCGTTGGCATTCCATAAAGATATTTTAAATGACCGGTTATTCATTTCAGTTTGGAGATCACTGTAGTTAATAAATTAATTAATGTCCCAATTTGTTGAGCTTGCTGCGCCATGAGACCCTCAAATCTTTGCAGAAAAGCGTTTATAGTATGACTGGAATTTAAATATGGATCATTTGAATCACTAGAAGCATTACCTCGTGAGTTAGATACTACCGAAGCGTAGGACATCGTAGGTGAGACTAGTGGAAGCGGGCGCTGGACTCGTGGAACTGCTGTCCTTGATTCTGTTGTGGTTCGGTCATTATTATGCAGGTTGTTTGGTGGTACTGAGGGGATTGTTTGAGATGCACCATTTGATGACTCCTTCTTCCGTAATGAAGGGAAGGACTTGTTTTTCAAATCCCGATAAACAGTGCACCCTTTATAATTTGCCGGGTGAGCACCGTTGCAAAGGACACATTTAGGGGGATTGTCGTCTGATTTGCTCCTGTTGCATGTGGCAGTGTCGTGGTCCTGGCCGCACTTAACACACCGGTGGCCGTACCAGCAATACACCTTAGTGTGCCCATACCTTTGGCACCTCTTGCACTGTGCGATATCCTTCTTCTTTAAGGGAGGTTCAAACTTTATCCGGGCGTTCAACAGGTATTCTACATCATAAATACTCTTATTAGTCTTGGCTGGTTCAATATCAACAAAGAATATCGACAGAGGTTGTTTCGTTCTGAAATGCTTCACATTGGAAACGTTCCTAACTTTGTGACCAAGAGACTCTATCGCAGCCGATATATCTGCTAGATCGGTAGAAAAGTGCATATTTTTTAAAACAGCTCGAAAGGCTCTTTCTTGCTTCAACTGAAAGGTGTGAAATGGAACTTTCATTTCCTTGAATTGTTTGACTAACTTCCTATAGGTGTCTGATGTCAAAGGATTGATCCTTACCTTATTATTTGCCAAGCACTTGAAGAAGTATTCCCCTTTAGGAACTACAGTCTCTACCATCTGAGTCATTTTCTCAATATCAAACACATCTGGTACAAAAAGCGGTGGCGGTTTAGGCTCCGTTGACTGTAAGATTTCCATCGAATTAGATTGTTCATCATTTGTCTCTTCCACAAGAGAGCCAAAGCTATTATGAAGTGTCACTCCACGTTGGCCACTTGTTCCCGGAGACTCGCTTAGAGGATTATTGACACGATGGCGTTTTTGCAAATGGTCCGATGAAGAATTATTATTCCTTTTGGCGTTCCGCGGCAATACATTTTGCCAGGCACCATTTACATTAGTAATATCTAAATCATTAGATTCAGGGATCCCCTGATTGGTTGAGGTTTCCTGAGAAAAGGAAATGTAGTTATGATCTAGTTTATGGATGTCCATTGCCATGATAACAAAAACAATCACTTAACCTAAAAACACAGAATCTATCAAAAGCAGTTCAAAAATAAAAAAAATCACAAAGAAACACAATGAACTTTTTGGCAGTTACATATTTGAGATAATACAGACAGTTATGACACAAATATTAGATATTTAAGTAGAAAAACATAAAATATCGAATAAAAATTAGCACCAAGAAAATCTATGTGCACTTAGCTGAAATATCAACAGCTGATACATGCTCACAATTTGAAAAAAAAACACGAGGGATTACATAAATGTATTTTGTTAATATTATGACATGTATTAGCAGCTGATGTTGTTTTATATCCAAGTGTTTTGTAATATTAACACAATCGATAAGCGCAGACTGTACGTACAGAGAGGACTTATAATTTTTAAGGCCTAGCTCTGGCGGTTTTATGTGCGGTCAAAACAGCGATTGTGTGCAACATCAACTTTAAATTTCATCTTATTAAAAGGGTTTACCTTTAAATTTTGCTAATACATTTAATTTTCATTCTACCATAACAAAGTTGTATTTACTCACGGGCAAACCATAAAAACGTATGGGACGTAAGGTAAAATCAATATGTCCTAGGTGTTTACTAAGCTGGTGGTCTCCAAATCTACCTCCCGTATGGAGTGGAGCCAGAGGCACCATCGTGGATCGTGGAAGCGTCAAGGGGAGACTATTTTCTGATTTCATCCTTAACTACTTGCCTATTGTAGCTTCAATCGAAGGTTTCCATAATAAATATCCGTTAACTATCCAATATATTCTTTTGAACCAGCAGGAGGCTATATATGAGCTTGATGACGGTCTCTTGATGAAGTCACAATTTGTTATTTACATTTTTGTGTTAAATTGTTACGACTTTCCTGGGGACAAAATCTGTAGTTAATCTTTAGAACTTCTTCAAACTTGCCTCATGTTCATATGTTGAATTAACAAAGTGAGCTGGGTTAGTTTTAAGGTCGACAAGTAGCGCCACTATTCCAAAGATTCAGCCCTATACCATTGGCTTTACTGCCTATACTGCCTGTCAATGCCTATACTGTACTGAAGTACTCTAATGCCCTTACTTAAAATTCTGAGACGTACTAGCAAATCTTAGCACTAGCACTTCAGAGTTTTAAGTGTGTAGAAAACCCATGTATTAATATATCTATTATTAAATATCCTACATTAAATGTTCAGTATTTGAATTTTATTTTTAGGGGCTTTTGCCCCTACAAGCCCCTAGTAAATACAAATTACAACAGAATATACAAAGAAATCGATAACTTTTTAAAAGAAGCAAAAATTAATACAGTACCTAGAAACACATAGTGATCACACCTTTGATACATTTGTGCTGTCGAATCTTGGGTTTCTTCATCCGTGGTCCCCTTCCCTTTTTTGGAAAGTTAGATCGGCCTGACGGGTCCCTAGGCCCATCATTAAAACTGGGTAGTTTTAATTCAATATTTAGTAGATCTGAACTAGAAGAGGCCATTTACCAAATTTTATCAAGATATGTTGAGAAATAAGCGAGATATAGAATTTTACTTATTTCCCTTAACGTTAACATTGGGACAACATACTGTGTTTACCAGTTTCAATATCTCAGTAACCAATGGACATAGAGCATTAATTCAAAATACTAATTTTTTTAGCTGAATTCAATGGTGGTAAAAATGGATTATTTTATTTTTCTATGTAAAAAACTCAAAAAACCTATTTTTGGGT
Organism: Flexamia atlantica; assembly: GCA_035578135.1. NCBI lineage: Eukaryota > Metazoa > Arthropoda > Insecta > Hemiptera > Cicadellidae > Flexamia > Flexamia atlantica. The sequence continues at coordinate 159,633,989 of JAQJVK010000001.1, forward strand.
TTACCTCCCTTTACCCCCCCCCCCCTTCTGTGGTCCGATCTTGCTGGTCTACGAAATAGTCCGAGTGATTACCATTTTACATGTCTGTACCATAGAAATTTCGTTAAGATCGGACCATATTTACGGCCGCTATCGTGATAACAGACATATATATACATATAAATTCAAACGAATAGTTTTTTTTTGTTTCTGGGGGCCCCAAAATGAAAAGTTAACATGGTCTCGGGCTTAGGTCTTACCATGAGACCTACGGTAATAGCTTATTCCTTTAAGGGAATTCGCTAAAAATATAAAAATACACATTCCTCTTAACTAACATTCATGAGAACATGTGCTGGGCAGCAATAGACATCGACATGTTGCTATTACTATGTTTCAATTTTCGGACAAACCATGTATAACCCATTCCATCAGCAAAAAGACTAAAAGATCACACCACAATCATCCTTCACTCATCTGTCATTCATACTTAGCTTTAAATACCTACCTGGGTAGGTCGCCATTTCAAGAAAAGTATAAAGTTTCTTCTTATATATTAAAAAACTTTTGTAAAGCTTATGACAGCGAGCCTGGCCGTACTACTGGACCGATTTACATGTGGGTTGTACCATAAAAAGGTTATCTGCCCTATATGTGCAGGTTTTATTTGTACTTTGAAAATATTTATGTTAACTGGGTAAAAAATGGAAAATAAACTTTTCTTATGGAGATTTAACATGAAGAAGTAATTTGAAGCTTATGACAGCGAGCCTGGCCGTACTACTGGACCGATTTACATGCGGGTTGTACCAAAACAAAGGTTATCGGCCCTATATGTGCAGGTTTTTTTTGTATTTTGAATATATTAATGTTAACCGGGTCAAAAATGGAAAATAAGCTTTTCTTATGGAGATTTAACAAGGGGGAAAAATCAACTTTTCCAATCCTTTGGACAACACGTCTGAGACTTCCACTGGACCCATTTTCATGCAGTTTGTACCAAATAAAAGCTCAACTTTCTATACTTGCAGGTTTACTTTTACGTTATCTTGCTTTTAGCGAATTTCCTTAAAGGAATAAGCTATTACCGTAGGTCTCATGGTAAGACCTTAGCCCGAGACCATGTTAACTTTTCATTTCGGGGCCCCCAGAAGCAAAAAACCCTATTCGTTCGAATTTTAGCGAATTTCCCCTATAAAGAAGAAGCTGTTACCGTAGTACTCACAGTAAGTCTTAAGACCCAGACCATGATAACTTTTCGTTTTGGGGCCCCCAGAAACAAAAAACACCGTTCGTTCGAATTTATATATATATGTCTGTTAACACGATAACGGCCGTAAATATGGCCCGATCTTAATGAAATTTTGTACAGAAGTGTAAAGTGGTAATCACTCGGACGAGTTCGTGAACCAGCCCGATCGGACCACCGGAAGGGGGGGGTAAAGGGGGTTAAACCCCCCAAAAATGGGTTTTTTGAGTTTTTCACATAGAAAAATAAAATTTATCAAATTTTTGTTGGCACCATTGAATTCAGCTCAAAAAAATAAACAATTTAGTATTTTGAATCACTGCTCTATGTCCATTGGTTACCGAGATATCGAAAGTCGTAAACACAGTACGTTGTCTCAATGTTAACCTTATGGCAAATAAGTAAAATTCTATATCTCGCTTATTTCTCAACATATTTTGATAAAACTTGGTGAATGGCTTCTTCTAGTTCAGATCAACTAAATATTGAATTAAAACCAAACAGTTTAAACATACCTGTAGCAGCAAACCTGCATACTCATTCCCCATGTTATTCTAAGGAGCTTACTAAAAGCGTGCCAAATCTCGCTATGTTGGATTAAAATATGTTGTTTTGCATTTGAAATTCGCTGAGTATGCAGGTCTGCTGCAACGAGGGTATTTATATATATCTATATATCTATATATCTATATATATATATATACAGGGTGAGTCAGACCACCTGTCCACCTAATGTAGCGGGAGAACGGTTTGACATAGAAACGTCAAATAAAGTTATTCCCCACTATTTTGCACATGAAGAATTCATTAAAAATATTTTCATCGCGATTCATGTACAGGGTGTTCCAGAAATGAAGGTCATGGGTTCGAATCTCAAAATTTTCTTACGTAAACCTACATCAAATATTATATCATTTTAAAGGTCTTGTTAAAAGAAACATTTTGGTGAAAACAGAACTAAATTATCTCAAGCCGTTTCAAAATGGCGGCCATTTTTGTGAAAATGTTCTATATTTACGGAACCCCCTGTATGTTTCAAACCACTCAACATTTTTCAGTTCTGATTCAAAATTCTTAATCCTTGGTAACTCAGCTTTACTATGATATGTCACATGACAATATTTAAAAAAAATTTTAATTTTGAAAAAAAATTATTTTTTGAAAATGTTGGCAGCCCTGAAAATAAAAAAAATCAAATAGCAACATATACCAAAAAGCATATAATTTTAAAGGTCTTCAAAATTCCTACAACTTTGTAATTTACACAAGTATTCTAACTTTTTTAGTTTTTTAGTTATGGTCAAAAAACTCCATTTTCCCATTTGAAGTGCATGTTATTTATGCAGTTCATAATAACCAAAGGGTACCCACAGACTGTTTGCTATGGACGTGCAAATAACATGCACTTCATATGGGAAAATGGAGTTTTTTGACCATAACTAAAAAACTAAAAAAGTTAGAATACTTGTGTAAATTACAAAGTTGTAGGAATTTTGAAGACCTTTAAAATTATATGCTTTTTGGTACATGTTGCTATTTGATTTTTTTTATTTTCAGGGCTGCCAACATTTAAAATAATTTTTTTTTTTCAAAATTTAAAATTTGTTTAAATATTGTCATGTGACATATCATAGTAAAGCTGAGTTACCAAGGATTAAGAATTTTGAATCAGAACTGAAAAATGTTGAGTGGTTTGAAAAATACAGGGGTTTATGTAAATACCAAAATTTTTCACAAAAATGGCCACCATTTTGAAACGGCTTGAGATAATTTAGTTCTGTTTTCACCAAAATGTTTCTTTTAACAAGACCTTTAAAATTATATAATATTTGCTATAGGTTTACTTAAGAAAATTTTGAGATTCGAACCCATGACCTTCATTTCTGGAACACCCTGAAAATGAATTGCGATGAAAATATTTTTAATGAATTCTTCATATGCAAATTAGTGGGAAATAATTTTATTTGACGTTTCTATCTCAAACCGGTCTCTTGCTACAATAGGTGGACGGGTGGTCTGACTCACCCTGTATATATATATATGTCTGTTAACACGATAGCGGCCATAAATATGGTCCGATCTTAATGAAATTTGGTACAGACGTGTAAAGTGGTAATCACTCGGAGGAGTTCGTGAACCAGCCCGATCGGACCACCGGAAGGGGGGGTAAAGTGGGGTAAACCCCCCAAAAATGGGTTTTTTGAGTTTTTTACATAGAAAATTAAAAGTTATCCAATTTTTGCTAGCATTATTGAATTCAGCTCAAAAAAACAAACAATTTAGTATTTTGAATCACTGCTCTATGTCCATTGGTTTCCAAGATATTGAAAGTGGTAAACACAGTACGTTGTCCCAATGTTAACCTTATGGGAAATAAAGAAAATTCTATATCTCGCTTATTTCTCAACATATCTTGATAAAACTTGGTATATGGCTTCTTCTAGTTCAGATCAACTAAATATTGAATTAAAACCACCCAGTTTTGATATACTTGTAGCAGCAAACCTGCATACTCATTCTCGATGTTATTCTTATGGAGCTTACAAAAACATGTTGAATCTCGCTATGTTGGATTGAAATATGTTGTTTTGCATTTGAAATTCGCTGAGTATGCAGGTCTGCTGCAACGGGGGTATTTTAAATTTAAAAAATCCACATATCCAAACCTTTGCAATGATATAATTTTATAGTCATTCAATCCTGATTGTGAAGACACGAGGTATGTTGTCTAACGACAGATAATGAGCAATCGCCCAAGAAGCATTTGGTTTATCATTGCCAGTACATATGTACTATCCTTTAAATGGAAAGAAAAAACCCCAAACAGTTTTATATTATTTAAATTATAGAGTTTTATAGGTGTTAATAAAAAATAAGATTTGATTGCTAAATTGTTTAGTATTATAACTACTTAATTATGTGAAACAGCTGATTTCAATAACGTCGATGGTCTAAATGTTTTAATGTTTATTACAATGTCAAATTGTAAAAGGTCGGTTTCAATGATTCACATTCATTTTAAATGCCATTTTGAGACCTACGGTGAATGCTACATCTGAAAACATCTATGTTAATTGGGTTCAAAGGAAAATAAACTTTTCTTATGGAGATTTAACATAGGGAAAAATTAAACTATGACAGCGAGCCTGACCATCCTACTGGACCGATTTACACACGGCTAGTACCAATTATAAGGTAATTGTATCTATATTTGCCCATTTTTCTTCGATTTCAGCTTTTACTCCACTAAATTTTTTCAACACGGAAATTAAAATCACTTGACAATAACATGGGGTAAAATCTTTGGCCTATTTTGAGTGAGATCTGGACCGACTTACATGCAGGTTGTGTTGAATGAAAGGTAATTAACTCTATATATGCCCATTTGCCTGAAAAGTTAAATATTCCTTCATTTTAGCAAATTTCCCCTATAGGGAAGAAGCTATTACCGTAGGTCTCATGGTAAGACCTAAGCCCGAGACTATGATAACTTTTCGTTTTGGGGCCACCAGAATCAAAAAACACTATTAGTTCGAATTTTTATATATATATATATATCTATATATCTATGTGTATGTAAGCACGATAACAGCCGTAAAAATGGTCCGATCTTTATGAAATTTGGTACAGACATGTAAAGTGGTAATCAATTGGACAAGTTTGGAAACCAGCCCAATCGGACTACCGGAAGGGGGGGTAAAGGGGGATGAACCCCCCAAAAATGGGTGTTTTGAGTTTTTTACATAGAAAAATAAAATTTACCGAATTTTTGTTCGCACTATTGAATTCGGCTCAAAAAAACAAACAATTTAGTATTTTGAATCACTGCTTTATGTTCATTGGTTACTGAGATATTAAAAGTGGTAAACACAGTACGTTGTCCCAATGTTAACCTTATGGGAAATAAATAAAATTCTATATCTCGGTTATTTCTCAACATATCTCAATAAAATTTGGTAAATAGCTTCTTCTAGCTCAGATCTACTAAATATTGAATTGAAACCATGCAGTTTTAATATACCTGTAGCAGCAAACCTGCATACTCATTTCCCATGTTATTCTTATGGAGCTTAACAAAACATGTCAAATCTCGCTATGTTGGATTGAAAAATGTTGTTTTGCATTTGAAATTCGCTGAGTATGCAGGTCTGCTGCAACGGGGGTATTGTATTTTAGGAATAGAATATAAAATATTTTCTATCCATTAGTACTGTTTTTACTGATCAACTGAGTATAACAGCACAGCAGATCAGCTGATTATAAAGCTTTGTTTTAAAGTACATGTTTTACTGTCATAACATGGTTTGTTTATGTTGTGATTACTTTGTTCAAGTAGGTTGGTATTGAATGTGTAGAATTGTGTTTCAAAGAACATGACGAATAACATATTTTAACTTTCTAGATGTTATACCATTGTTTATAGTTTTCCAAGCTAACTTTTTCATTTCATGTCTGGCAGTAAACTTCTTATGAGGAAACCTCTTATTTTTCTCCTATAGGGAAGAAGCTATTACCATAGGTCTCATGGTAAAACCTAAGCCCAAGACCATGATAACCTTCCGTTTTGGGGCCCCCAGAAGCAAAAAACACCATTCATTCAAATATATATATCTTTCTGTCTGTAAGCACAGCGCTCGCAAAAATGGTCTGATCGGAGTGAAATTTTGCACAGGCATGTAAAGTACTAGTAATTATTCGGACGAGTTCGAAAACCAGCCCGATCGGACCACTGGAAGGGGGGTAAAGGGGGATAAACCCCCCAATAACGGGTTTTTTGGGGTTTCACATAGAAAAATAAAAATAATCAAATCACACTTGAGGTCAGCACCAATGAATTCAGCTCGAAAAAACAAACAAATTAGTATTTTCGATCATAGCTCTATGTCCATTGGTTACCGAGATATTGAAAGTGGTTGTCTTATTAACGTATTGTTAATATTAACGTACCGTAAAACCGGGTGACTTTGGACATTTTCAAAGTTTATGACCAAATAAAACACAGTAATTAATAATTGATGTTTATTTTTATAGGCTTAAAAGTACAGTCTTGACCCAAATACTATAATCCAATACAGTTTTACCTATTAAAAAAAATTACCCTTTTTTTAAAAAAAACATGAGTGTCCAAAGTCAGCCTCAAAGTTGGGTGGCTTTGGACACACCTGGTTTTTCAATTATTATCCAAAATAAACCATTGTTATGGCGACTTTGATCAGTAATATACTTTTTTTATATATTATAAACAATCCTACCTTGATACAAACCTAAAGAAGTGAATTTGTGCCTATTACACATAATATAAAAAGTAAAATAATACAGCTTATGCTAGTTAATCATAATATAAAGAGAAAAGAAAACAACTACTGCTAAAATATAGGTAGACCTAAATGAAAATTCTTTAAGGCACGTATGGTAGGTAGGCATTTAAACTTAACTAAAACACAATTTACAGGAGTTCATAGTTCATACGGGAAAGCATACCTTATACCTCCAACGGCGGATGAACGACGGTTTTACAATTTGAAAAATCTGATTGACTGAAAGAAACATCTTCTTCTGTTGGAAAAATATAAATATTTTTAGCCTTTGAAGACTGCCTCAAAAACGAACACTGTATAGAATGAGGAGACGGATTTCTTTTTTATCTGATGGATACATTTTATTTTAGGTTTTCTTTTTGGAAACTTCATAATCAAGTTCAACGATTGCAAATCTTCTTCATTTAAGTCATTTAATGAAATATTTTTTTTGGTTCTTCATCTGAGCTTGTTTCATGCCATTCACTTTCTGGGGTTAGACTATGAAAATTCTCAACATCGTCAATTTCACAACTCAGATCAGAGTCTGAGTCTTCAACTAGAGTGAGTTTCTTTTCTTTAAAGGGACTTTTTTGGACTTCTTGTTGATGGAGCTGCTTCAACATTACATGTTTCCTCAAGGTTTGTAACACTTTTCCCAGGCTGAACGTCAATTTTCTTCCTTTTCATCTTAGTTCCAGAGGTTTCTGCTCTCTGCATGTCACGTAGAAATTCTTCAAAGGTTGTCTGAATCTCATCGTTCGCGTCAAGGGCGGATCCAGGATTTTCGTGTGGGGGGGGGCGAATCAGTGACCGGGGTGCTGGAATACCCCACAGGAGAAGGGGGTCCAGGGGCACACCCAAGGGCAATTTTTCAAATTAAGTTGCAATATTCAGTTTGTAAGCCAGTTTTAGTCATCGTTTTAGTCCAGAGCATTATGCATAACATTATAAATACACTAAAACAAACCTCTAGTTGAACAAAATTGTATATTTATTCATACATTACTGGCTCTATCTTAAATTAAATTGGGTTGATTTTAAAGGAAGAAATCTCAATTAATTTAAACACTTTATTGGTCTATAAGTCACAGGTTCAAACAAGGACAAATAGTTTAAATGATAAAGTCTAGTTTTCTGTCTTTTTGGCGTCCAAATCGGTCAATGACTTTTTCTGGACAAACTTCAATGTCTCTGTGGACGTGCAGAAGAGCCAATCCAGTAAGACGATCTTCAGTCATTCTTGACCTGACCCAGGTTTTCAATCGCCTGAGTGTCGAAAACGTGCGTTCTGCTGTGGCTGTTGAGAAAAAAAAATAGAAGAATGTAACTGATTCAAAAACAAAATATACAGCAAATATATCAAATCCAACCCACAAAAAAAAAACGCAAACAATTTTTATTGTTCAGATGTGATTTATAACACTGCTAACTTGTTTGAGATTTACGAATTGAAAAAGTCAATTCTTTGTTTTGATTTATCATAACTCTGCTTAGAAGCATCGGAAAAAATATTCCTGTACAGAACTCTTAGTCGACTTTCTTGGGAACACTATATCAAAATTTAAGAGTCCTGTGATCAATATTTACGTCGTAATTAATTTATTTCTAAAGAACTGTTAACTCTTTTGTTAATTAAGATTTTCATTTCATTCTTCCCTTAATGACATTAGATAGTTTCCACAATCAATATTCACTTAATAAAAACTTCAATACTATTAGATAAATCCGTAATCAGTTAATAATTAAAATTAATTACCAACCTTGCTCGGGCGAGCGCGGTCCAGACGAGGTACAGTAACTGGCAACAACAGATCTAACAATTTGTTAGATCTGTATGAATTTTGGGACATTTGACCATCAAATCTGATCAGGTATAGAAATTCTGATCAGTTTTGATCAGGCCAGATCAAGTCTCCTGAACATATCTGAAGATCAAATTCAGACCTGGTCAGGCTTTTTGAACAAGACTGATCAAATCTGGTCCAATCTGATCCAACCGGATCAAAACTGATTACTTTTGATATCAAAAAGATTTTCATGGGGGGCAATGGGGGTATTATTAAAATAGCACATACTTCTTCCCTCTCCTTTCACTGTAATAATCATGAATCGAACCGACCAATTGCATTCAATGCCGTGCAGCAGGGTAGATGAGGTGGCCTTGAGTTGAGGATGCGGGTGCAATTGCATACGAAGTCTACGCGTCCAATAGCAGCCAAATCCCTTGCGTTTCCGTGACTCTATTGGTATCGTCTCCTATGCTGCATTGTAAGTAGGCACGAGTTCTCAGAATCGATTTATACCTGCAGGTGAATGGAGCATCTTAATGACTTGGAAGTATTAGTTGGTGGTCGTGAATTTAACTTTGAAGAATTTAAGTAAACTCATTATTCTATAGGCTGGCATAATTTTCAAGCAGTACATAATTATTTTGACACAACATTTTTATATTTATCCTACTAAAATTCCATAATTATTGAAGTAACAGTCTAAATTATTAGTCATAGTTTTTATATTGTAGCATTTTGACAACGATAACTAACTTCATTGACGAATTGCCATAGAGCGTCAATTGAGTCGTTGAGTAATGGGCTAGGTGCGGGCGGTGTATTTGCAACCCCCCTACGATCCAGCCGGTGGCTGAATCTAATTGGAGATTTTCGTGCCCCGAGCGTCGACGTGCAATCAGCCTCAACAATAATCCCCACCAGGGCCGCCCAAGGGGGGGATTGATGGCGCAAGTTGCGCCATTGACAAAGATTTTGGGGGGTTATCATTTTTGGGGGGAATAAAAATTATGGGGGAATGAAAGAAAATAATTCAACTATGGGCCATAAAATATTCACGAAAAACCGGTAGTATGGATCTTTTTATTCTCAATAACCATGGGTGTGCACTGCGGTGGAACCCTAGGAGCTCGCCCGTTTGGTCAGTGCTGACAATATATCGATCGATATACAGTACAAACACTCATGATATATCCAACCAAACTTAGGAACACATGGTAGTTAGGTGTCAGAACAATAGCTATGAGCGTCAGGTTCGTCTCGAGCACTGCACCTAAGTGTTTTCCCTGTTTTGATTATCGACTGAACCTGAAACACTGATTTATAGAGCAATGAATTAAGTAATAGTAAGTGGTATGATTGTATAATGCAGTTATTATTTAAATCATGAGTCAAAACTAATTTATATTCAACAACTTTAACCTTTCTGCTGAAGCTTGGATTACTAATCAACAATCTGTTAGCTGAGTAGGCTACAGCAATCTTTAATTTAAGTGCGTCAAAACGCAGAAAAAACGGGCGATACAGTTTCAAATATTTTCAGTGGCAGAATAGGGGTTTCCCGACAAACTGCCAGACAGACGTCGGAATAGACCAGTCTAGATCAGACTTCTACCAAACTATTTGCAACAGAGCAATGTCTAACTCTTTGCTAAAATACTAGTTATAGAAGAAAATAATTATTTTTTACTAGCAGCCCGCGTCACTTCGTGACTTCAAAACGACTTGGTAAAATAGGCTTTAGTTTCATTTTGATTATGTACGGAGTTTTGCAGCGTAAAATACCTTTCAATGAGGTTAAGTGTGTAATTTATTTTTATTTTTTAATTTTCTAGACCGATTTCTCGTGTCATAGCACTGAAATAATGTTGCCAGTAATTGGAACCTGTCATTGGGGCAAACTTTAAAAATAACTTTACCTTAGACTTTAACTTCAGTATGGGTTTAATTTTAAATTTATAATGCGTTTTAAAACTTTATTTTTTAGGTTAATATTCAAATAATATTGCAATTTTAAAACTCTTAACGCTAAACATGCATCGATGTGTTGAAACATTACATATCAATGTGTATTCACTGTCAATAGTTTGTTAGAAAATCCCATCTCCAGAGCACCTCCTGAGTTACTTTTGTTCCCTTTTTAAGAAAAGGAATACGGTAAATTAAGATGATTACAGACTGTTGTTCTTATTTTCAGTAGGGCAAATACTCTTCCTTATTTTCTGTTGTTTTAAAAAACGTCAATATTTTAAGAAATCAAAATAATAATGTGGATGAATGTTGACTGACGTTTACTAGCCCTGCATTTTGTGGGATATCTCTGAAACTATTTAAAATCTTGATCATCTGTTTTATTATAAACAAATGTAAATTGGAAAAAGTTCACAGGTTCTAATACAAATAGTGACACTTTCGCTGGAATTTCAAAAGCCTCCTGTGTGAAGGCTTTTCATGGGATATTTTCAAAACCCGCAAAAGGCACATCTAGAGAGTAATACCGTAATACCTTTAATTTGATACCAAATATGTGTAGAAAAATTAATTTCTAGAGGTCGATTTGCTCTGGACAAAATCCCAGAAATTCTTTTAATAATATAGATTAGCAGCACGCGTCACTTCATGACTTAAAAACAACTTGGTAAAGTAGGCTCTAGTTATATGTTAATTATGTGTGGAGCTTCGCAGCGTAAAATACCTTGCAATGAGGAAGTGTGTGAATTTTTGTGATTTAAAAAACAATTAGACTAATTCTCTGAGTCATAGGACTGGAATAAAATTGTCAATAATTGAACTCTTCATCGGGGTAAACTTTTAAAAATAACTTATTACTTTAGACTTGAAATTTCAATGTGGGTAAAAAATTCCTCACTGAATTTGAAAAAGTTAATTTATTTTATCTGCTTAAAAAGTGTCTATATATATGTTCTACACTTTGAAATTTCGACAGTTCAGTTCAAAAACATTAATTTTGCATAAAATGGGGGTTAGTTCACACGGATCTTCATTGTTTGGCACATCCTCATGTCTCTGTTTTAGGGGTTTCTTTTAAATTCTTTTATTAATATAGAATCCCAGAAAATCCCAGAAATTCTTTTAATAATATAGATACCATTTTCTATAATTGCAGAAAAATAAAGAAAAGGGCTGAACAGCTGTTGAATTTGTTTTTGTTTACAATCCATTATTTGTTTACTTTTTCCCAGCGAAGAGGGACACCTGCTATTTGAGAGGTATTTCATATTTAAATAATACCTTGTATTCCTTAAGACGCAATTTCTCGAGATATTTTTCTACTGTATTATAACTCAAGTTTTCAGTGGCGTAACCCGGGGGGGGGGGTTTAGGGGTTTGAACCCCCTTGACCTTAAAAAAATGAAAAAATGGAAGTCAGGTTTTTTAGTGGACTCGTGACAAAATTAGTGACGCTTTTTTTTAAAGCGACGGAAGCATACGACACGTTCAGCGCGTATTGCAGCCGTTACTTCGGGAAAGCCGGGCGGACATATACATCAGTCCAGGCCTGCTAGATCCAAATTTCGTGACTGTCAAAGCTCAAAGCTCCTTTACCGTCTGTCTATTTTATCTCGGCTGTTTCGAAGCCGAGAGTCGGTTGTATCGTGGCTATCAAATTCCTGTATGCCTAAATCCATTGGAGGGTGTCTGCAGGTTGTTAGAAATTCGGGAAAAGTCGGAAAAAAGTAATCGATTTAAACCTTTGGTCAGGAAAGTCCTATACTGGTGATAAAGTGAAACGAAATAACCGTCTTCATCGTTGTTATCATCACCGCAACCGGCAAATATCTCGATCGTATCGCATCAAACTAATATTTTGGAGATATCACGACCGGAAAATATCTCCGTTCTTTTGCATTCGGAAAATCCCTCGCTCGTTTTGTGGTCGGCAAATCTTTCGCTATTTTCGAGATCGTCAAATCTCTATTGCGCCCGAAAAATCTTTCGTTTGTCTTTTATACAGACAGTGCACGGATGGCTAATCCCTCAGTCGCATTGTGTCTGGAAAACCGCTTGCTTTTTTCGTGGCAGTTGCAGTTTTTGGCCGCATCGCGGCTGACAAATCGCGGTCGTTTATTCCGCGGCCAGCAAAACTCTTGCTTTGGACATATTGCAATCGAAAAATCGCACAATGTTTCCACGGCTCTTTAATCTCTCGGTCGAATTGAGGCAGTAAAATAGTATTGCATTTTACAAAGGTTATGTTCAAATATTCGTTTTAGGAGGCAACATGGGATGATATTTAACTTTTTGGATTTTGTTTAGTTCGGGAGAGATTAGAAAAAATTGGAAATTCAATAGGTGACATCTGGTAGACACCCTCTGCTTTGGTTTTTACAGCGGCTAGCAAATTTATCGGTCGTATTATGGTCATGAGAGCTCTTGGTTGGGCTGCATCGTGGCCTGCGAACATAGGTTGTATTGCGGCCAACAAATGTAGAAATAATTGTAACAAAAATGATTCTTGTTGTAAATGATGTGCAATATGGTCCTAATTGACATATTAAAAATATACATCCGTAAAGCAGCGGGAAACCCCTCAAAATCACGTTTAAAAATGGCGGCTTTTCCCATCATATACAAATTCTTGAAAATAGTCTCTCGACTACATTTTTATCAATGTTTTTTCAAGACATTGAATTTGAACCACCACCAACTATTGTTAGGTGATTGGTTCTTAATTTTGATAGGGTACTTATTTTTGGTGGCCATCTTGGATCCGCCATATTGTATATATTTTTTTTTTTAAGTAAAGATGGTGTTGTGACACATCATTGTAGACTATAATTTTAACCTGAACTCAATGCTGAAATCCGTTAAAAAAATCTCGATTCGTTAAAAAGCTATGCTCAAATAACAATTCAGCCCTATACATTTCTTATGGACGTTTCATATTTTCAATATTTTTGGGATTTTTCATCTTATTATCTCCACTCTAAATAAGATATTAAGATATGCTGCATATTTTGGTCTTTAAATAATCAGTGATTTGACGGCTTTCATGTTAGCTATTGATCATTAAAATCGGACAAGTGTTGGACGAGATATAAGGCTTAAAGCAACTGAAAATTCGGGGCCGAGCTTGGCGAAGAGAAGGTAGGTAAGGGATCTATGTAATTGGGGGCCAAGCTTCATGCATGCGAATGCCAGTTCGATCGCGTTGTACGAGGACTGCTAATAAAAGGTGCCCCTTGCGTTTTTGGGGGCCGAGCTTTGACAAATGAAGGTCAGACTCGATGTTAAGGCCACTCAGGCCTGAAATAAATATTTTTGAGGTTTAAAAATATACTTTAATCGAAAATTATGCAAATTAATGAAATTGCCAGAAATTGCCAAAAATAATTTTATATTTAAACACCTGCCTCGACACCCCTAGTGAACCGATCATAATATTTTAAGATTTATATGAAAGACGTAATTTTCCTTTATATTTGGTTCAAATTCATGTATCTGCGTATCGTACTTTGCGGTTTAGATGGATATGAAAATTGTTCAATATTTTGGCAGTACGGTTATTAGATGACTATTGTGCTGAACATATTAGGCTGTTATTTATGAAACTTGGTGTAATTATTTTTTACAATACAAACATTTACAGTGAAAAGTTTGAGGGTCATTGGTTGAGTCATCGTGTTCCGACAAAATCGTGAAAAACGTAATTTTTTAGATTATTGTTTACTATTTTCTTACATTTTTCGATAAAAAAATGCACTTTTTGTAGAAAAAATTAATTTAAAACCAACTTTTTTCGATGTAGAATTTCATGATAAAACGTTTGGTGCCATTTACTTTTGTATTAAGTAAATAGTTTTGGAGATATCCTCCAAAAACAGGCGAAAAACGTGGATTTTTTTGTTTAATTTTTAATTTTTCCTCGATAAAAAATTTTGCACAGGTTTATATTTGTAGGTCTCATGGTAAGACTTAAGCCCAAGACCATTATACGTTTTTGTCGGAGATGTCAAAAACACCATTCGTTCATTTTCATTTATATATATATATATATATATATTTGTGTATGTGTGTGTGTGTGTGTGTGTGTGTGTGTGTGTGTGTGTGTGTGTGTGTGTGTGTGTGTGTGTGTGTGTGTGTGTGTGTGTGTGTGTGTGTGTGTCTTTAAGGAAGATAACACGCCTAAAAATGGTCTAATCTGAACGAAATTTGGCACAGACATGTAAAGTAGTAATTATTCGAACGAGTTCGAAAACCAGCCTGGTCGGACATCAGAAGGGGGATAAGGGGGGAAACACCCCCAAAAATGGGGTTTTGGATTTTTTACATAACAAAATAAAAATAATGTAGTTATGATTTATACCGTAAACTCAGCTTAAAAAAATTTAGTATTTTGAATTATTGATTTATGAACATTACTGAGATATCGCTAGTGGTAAACAAAGTACGTTGTCCCAATGTTATCCTTATGGGAAATATGTTAAATTCTATATCTCGCTTATTTCTCAACATATCACAAAAAACTTGGTCTATGACTTCTTCTAGTTTAGATGTACTAAATATTGAATTAAAACCACCCAGTTTATACGTACCTGTTGCAGCAAACCTGCGTACTCATTTCTCGTGTTATTCTTATGGAGCTTACAAAAACATGTCACATCTTGCTGTGACGGATCGAATTATGTTCTTTCGCATTTGAAATTCGCTGAGTATGCAGGTCTGCTGCAACGGGGGTATTTTAGCTATTAATTAAAAACGTTTGTATATATACCGGAACTCTGCTGCAGAGGGCAGTTGAAAAATTGTGAAGAAAAAAGCATTTTCACTTTTAAGAAACAAATATTTTGAAAAATCAATTATTTTTAAGAATATTCAAGGTGTAGATCCCGGGCTAGCCTCCAGTCAGTGGATTAGTGGATTAGTTGAAGAAATAATTGTTTTGAGTTTTGTTTTCACTGGCACCACTGACTCGGTCCTTATTACCAAGCTCAGCGTTTCCCACACGTTCTTGACTCGCAGCGTCGCGTTGTGTCGGGGTCGGACCGTGTGTCGTCCGATTGTACCAATTACCATTTGATACTGCTACCTGCTTACAATGAATGATATGGTTTTTTGCACGATTTAAGAATTTGTTTTGATGTAGACTTTAAAAACTTTTAAAACTATAGTGAACAGTGAATGAAGACTTTTTTATCTCCACTGTAGAAGTTTCACAAAATCCTAATCCAAAGGATCTAGAACAGGCTGAATCAAGCCAAGAACTAAGAATATACCAGAAATCAGTTTATTTTGGTTTAATAAAACTAGAGTACCTGGTGGACCGAGCCTTGCTCGGTGTTATTTCATGTCTACCAGTTCATCCAGTTACTATGAAATATTTCAATGTCATAAAATTGATAAATAGAAACCTTTTTTATTGCTCCATGGACTCTTCATCACATTTGCTGTATTTTCCCTTGGTAGCTGTAGATTCCAAACAGCTGTTATGATTACTTCATTTGTTTAGACTTTCCTTGTTAATTTTCGTTGCTATCACGGCAGCCCATAAGGCCAATGTTAAAATTTTACAACTTTAAAATTCGATTTATTACGATATTAGATTTTCTCTGGCCAAGTAATCTGCATAAAAGACGTTTTTGAGTCATAAATTACTTATTCCCAGACTTTGAAGGAAATCCTCGGAGCCGTTTTTGAGATAAATGTGCAAGCATACAAGATAACATTGCTCATTTAAGAGTATAGGTATATGATAGAAGTGTGAACTCAGCTTTAAAAATCCTCGATCAAATATGTGATAAAAGACTTCAACCTGGGTTATACCAAATTCGTCTTGCCTTAAGACTCATGATATAGTTTTGCCAATGTCCGTTCATTGTCTCTGGAGAACCACCTTCAGTAAGACGGCCTTAATCAAAAATATAAGTTACGTTCCGCAATGGACGTAAATAATTCAAATGACATAGTAATATTAAGTATTATACATGATTATGTTGAATCGATCAACTTTGATGCCTCAATCAATCAAACAATTGGTTGCTTTGATTTTGCAATTGGCTAAGGTCAGAAAAGGAACTATTTAGAGATTTAGACCATAACTTTCTTTACTATAATATAAAGTTAAGTCAGATCTAATATGTTTTACTTGTTCTTTTCCTGGAATCATATGATTACACGTTGATATTAATTGAGCAATGTAGCATGTTGAGATTAATTTTAGCAGAATGCGATAAATATCATAGTATATAATGTTACGTTAAAACATTCTGTAGACAAATAGTATTCTGGTTTATACTAACTTTCATACAAATTATTTATCTGCTTAGGCTTTACAATTAACAACAACATGAGTAAATGAGTTTACAATGAGTACAATAGTTATTTTAAAATGTAGGCCTACTAGCAGCCCGCGTCACTTCGTGACTTAAAAACAACTTGGTAAAATAGGCTCTAGTTTTATGTTAATTATGTGTGGAGCTTCGCAGCGTAAAATACTTTTCAATGAGGAAGTGTGTGAATTTTTGTGATTTAAAAAAATAAGACTAATTTTCTGAGTCATAGCACTGGAATAAAATTGTCAATAATTAAACTCCATCGGGGTAAACTTTTAAAAATAAGTTATTACTTTAGACTTGAAACTTCAATGTGGGAAAAAATTCCTCACAGAATTTGAAAAGTTCATTTATTTTATCTGCTTAAAAAGTGTACTTCACTTTGAAATTTCGACAGTCCAGTCCAAAACCATTAATTTTGCATAAAATGGGGTTAGTTCAAATGGATCTTCATTGTTTGGCACATCCTCATGTCTCTGTTTTAGGGGTTTCTTTTCAAAAGTATTGAATCTAAATTTTCAAATTGACCCGCTTAACTTTTGGTTCGCATCTTATTTACATAATTGGCAAATTTCTACCTAAGCAAATAACATAACTTTCTATGGAATGCCTTCATTAAATATGCTTATTGTTAGTGGTGCATTTCAGAGTCGAGTAAAATAGGCAGGCTAACCGTTAACACTTCAATAAACTTTGGATTCCAAGTACACTTACAAAATACAGGTTTTAAATTTACATTGCGTTTTAAAACTTGAATCTTTTAGGTTAATATTCAACTAATATTGATATTTTAAAACTCTAAACCTTGAAACATGCATCAATGTGTTGAAATATGTATCGATGTGTATTTACTTCAATAGTTTGTTAGAAAATAGGGACCATCTTTAGACCACGTCTTGAAATATGAATACCTATGTTCCTTTTTAAATTTCCTTTTTTTAGAAATGAAATACAGTAAATTAATATACTACACAGACTGTAATATTGTACAGACTGTTTGTCTTGGTTTCAATAGGACAAATTAAATACTCTTCCTTATTTTCTGTTGTCTTTAAAAAATCAATAATTTAAGAAACCAAAATCATAATGTGGATGAATGTTAATTGACTTTTGCTAGCCATGCATTCTGTGGTATATCTCTAGAAATATTTCAAATCTTGATCATCTGTTTTGTTATAAACACGTGTGAACTGGAAAAAGTTCACAGGTTCTAACACAGATAGTAGCACTTTCGCTGGATTTCAAAAGCCTCCTGTGTGAAGGCTTTTCATGGGATATTTTCCAAACCCACAAAAGACACATCTAGAGAATAAAATCTTTAATTTGATACCAAATATGTTTAGAAAAATTAATTTCTAGGGGTCAATTTGCTCTGGACAAATTCCCAGAAACTCTTTTAATAATATAGACTAGTGTACCTGGCGCACGAAATCGTGCGCTGTCAAGGAGTAAATCTGTCCACCAATGCGTGTAGGTAGTTAATCTTAAGTGTTGCTATTTTAAAAAATCAACTTAATTTACTAATGATAAAAAATTATTTTATTAATAAACCTTATAAAATTTCTCTATAAACAATATTGCGAGTGTAAACACGGTTGTCTCGACGAAGTCGGCCTTGGTGTTCTCCATCTTTTATGTAGACTTTAAGTCCATCAAATGATCGGGCTCTACTTACAGCGACATACAATTGGCCGTGACCAAACACCGGTTCTGGGAGAACTACTCCAACCCCACCCAAAGATTGGCCCTGTGATTTGTTTATGGTCATAGCAAATGCCACAATAATCGGGAACTGTGTGCGCTGGAGACTAAACTGTAACAGGGTATCGGATGAGCGCATATGTTTTCGTGGTATAAGAATTCTTTTATTTGTTTGAGCTCCAGTCAATACTTCACAGTCAATTGAATTACGATGCAATCTCTTGACTCTCATCCTTGTTCCGTTAGTTAGACCTTCGTTATTTACATGAATATAACCCATATAATACTCATTTGGAAAACGTACTTATGGTGTTGTATTTCAAGCAACCCTTGGTTGTGTTTTGATTTTGTACAAATAAAAACTGGTGTTTTGTTGCCAGCTGTACGATCAATAACCATTTTTCAGAGTCAGATTTTATTTGTTTAACCACTTCCTTAAATAAACAGCTGATTTCTCGATCGTTGGTTTGTAACTGCATATTATGTCTATGGGGAAAATCGCTACTTTGACCCCATATTTTCCCATGTCCACGGTGACTTTTCAACATTTTTTTAATTGATGGCAAAACTACATGCTAAGACCTTTCTAACGACACCTTGGACATGGTGATCGGTAGCACCACCGCTCCAAAACAATTATGTCTCGTCCGCCTCCATCATTCGCCACATCGCACACCTCCAGCAACCACCCACTCGGTCACGGCCTCCTCAGATACCATCAGCACACCCCCACCCCTCTTCCCCGGCCAAATTTATAAACTGCCCCTTTAGCCACCTTTAGCAACCACCCCCTGGGCCACGACCCCTCAACTACATTCAGCACCTACCATCCCCCCTTTCTCTGGTCAACTTTATAAACTGTCTCTTCGGCTCTCTTCAGCAACCGTTCACTTGTGCACATCCAGCAATTACCCCCTCGGTCACCTCTATGACTGCCACCTCCAGCATACCCCCAGCAACTGTTCCATCGCCCACCTGATCGCCCACCTCCAGCCTTAGCCCTTTCGCCCACCTTCAGCAACTAATCCCTCGGCCCCCTTAAGAATCCTTCCACTCGGCCACATCATTTTAAACTTTTGTATTTTATATAGTACATATGTCATATTGTGTTCTTGGTTTAATTTCGTTCGGTTTGATATACTAACATAAGGGTTTTCTGATTAATTCAAACTAGTAAACCTGTTGCTCGAAATCGAGCAATCGATATGTATTGATTTCAAAATAAAAATAATTATGGTTCAGTATTCTAGAACTATTTTATTAATTATATGGTCCAGTTGTACTGAAATTTTTTACAAAAGCTTTTTAAAACTAAATTTTTTGTGAATACTCAGTCATCTTTAAGGAGATGTCCACGTTTCGCAGCCCTAAGTAACGTATGACCCGTCTTAATCTCAAACCGAACTAAAATGGTTCAATAAATGTACTTATAGTCAATGTTAAGTCTGTTTCTTTTTTCTTTTATTTATATTTATATTTATAGAATTTATACATAAAAATGTATTTCTCCTTTAGTATTTTTCTTTGTAATATAATCATATGTAAATATTAAGATCTTCACTCATGTGATTCAAAATAAATGTTTTTAAAACTGAATTCTGACCTTAAGTATGTATTAGGATAATAGTTTATTTATTTACATTTTCCATCAACTGAAATGCCTCCAGCTCTACATGCAATGGTTTCAATTCCATTAACATCATATGGCTTTACTGAAAAACTTTGTTTGCTCCAATCAGCTGCTTTATTTGAAATTTCTATTCCCATGTTAAATCTTATGGACTAATACGAAACTTTAAGGGCGTCTAGGGCTCTTCCCTTTAGTCAAACCCTTTTTAATTTTACTTCCTGCAAATCTTCACGCCAAGCTCTTTCCAATGACACCAAAAACATGAAAATCGGTTCGGTAGTTTAGGAGGAGTCTTTGTAACAAAAAAACTGCTCGAGTATTAAATAAGTATAGATTATCTGAGAATGTAAACATTAATCAAGCCCATGTTATTCTTATGGGGAAAACCGCGACTTTGACCCCATGTTTTCCCATGACCACGGTGACTTTTCAAAATTTTTTTAATTGATGGCAAAACTACATGCTAAGACCTTTCTAACGACACCTTGGACATGGTGATCGGTAGCACCACCGCTCCAAAACAATTATCACAAAAATATGCCTAGCTTATTAAATATATAGATTTTCGGAGCATAGCGCAGATTATATGTTTCATTGAGCAAATTTTCGTATATGTAAAAAGTGATTACAGTAGAGCGCCGATTATCCGAACTAATTGGGGACAAGGGGTGTTCGGATAACTGAATATTCGGATAATCGAACATGAAAAGACAAAATTTAAAAATTATATTTGCAATTTAATTCTTACTAGTAAAAAGGCTAAAAAATGATCAAACAAAAATTATTCGTGTAATTTTATTATGAAATCGATCAGAATACATGGGTATACATTTTAAAGAACAATTTATCATACATAGATACAGTACACTGTATACTTTTTATTTAGAGAAAAGGTCCAAAATTTGTTTTAGCGAATTTCCTTAAAGGAATAAGCTATTACGGTAGTACTCATGGTAAGACGTAAGTCCGAGACCATGTTAACTTTTCATTATGGGGTCCCCAGAACCAAAAAACACCATTCGTTCGAATTTTAGCGAATTTCCTCTATAGGGAAGAAGCTATTACCGTAGGTCTCATGGTAATACCTAAGCCCCAGACCATGATAACTTTTCGTTTTGCAACCCCCAGATGCAAAAAACACCATTCGTTCGAATTTTAGCGAATTTCCCCTATAGGGAAGAAGCTGTTACCGTAGGTCTCATGGTAAGACCTAAGCTCGAGACCATTATAGCTTTTCATTTTGGGGCCACCAGAAGCAAAAACACCAATCGTTTGAATTTTTAATATATATATATATATGTATGTGTCTGTTAGCACGATAGCGGCCGTAAAAATGGTCCGATCTTAATGAAAATTGGTACAAACATGTAAAGTGGTAATCCCTCGGACGAGTTCGTGAACCAGCCCGATCGGACCACCGGAAGGGGGGGTAAAGGGGGTTAAACCCCCCCAAAAATAGGTTTTTTGAGTTTTTTACTAAGAAAAATAAAATTTATCGAATTTTTGTTGGCACCATTGAATTCAGCTCAAAAAAACAAACATTTTAATAATTTAAATCACTGCTCTATGTCCATTGGTTACCGAGATATTGAAAGTGGTAAACACAGTACGTTGTCCCAATGTTAACCTTATGGGAAATAAGGGAAATTCTATATCTCGGTTATTTCTCAACATATCTTGATAAAACTTGGTAAATGGCTTCTTCTAGTTCAGATCTACTAAGTATTGAATTAAAACCACCCAGATTTAATATACCTGTAGCAGCAAACCTGCGAACTCATTCCCCATGTTATTCTTGTGGAGCTTACCAAAACATGTCAAATCTCGCTATGTAGGATTGAAATTTGTTGTTTTGCATTTGAAATTCGCTGAGTATGCAGGTCTGCTGCAACGGGGGTATTTAGATATATATATATATGTGTGTGTGTGTGTGTGTCTGTTAGCACGATAGTGGCCGTAAATATGGTCCGATCTTGATGAAATTTGGTACAGACATGTAAAGTGGTAATCGATTGGACGAGTTCGTGAACCAGCCCGATCGGACCACCGGAAGGGGGGTAAAGGGGGATAAACCCCCCCAAAAATGGGGTTTTTTGAGCTTTTTACATACAAAAATAAAATTTATCAAATTTTTGTTGGCACCATTGAATTCAGCTAAAAAAAAACAAACAATTTAGTATTTTGAATCACTGCTCTATGTCCATTGGTTACCGAGATATTGAAAGTGGTAAACACAGTACGTTGTCCCAATGTTAACCTTATGGGAAATAAGTAAAAGTCTATATCTCGTTTATTTCTCAATATATCTTGATAAAACTTGGTAAATGGCTTCTTCTAGTTCAGATCTACTAATTATTGAATTAAAACCAACCAGTTTAAACATACCTGTAGCAGCAAACCTGCATAATCATTCCCCATGTTAATCTTATGGAGCTTACAAAAACATGTCAAATCTCGCTATGTTAGATTAAAATATATTGTTTTGCATTTGAAATTCGCTGAGTATGCAGGTCTGCTGCAACGGGGGTATTTAGATATATATATATATATATATATATATATATATATATATATATATATATATATATATATCTATATATACGTCTGTTAACACCATAGCGGCCGTAAATATGGTCCGATCTTAATGAAATTTGGTATAGACGTGTAAAGTGGTAATCACTCGGACGAGTTCGTGAACCAGCCCGATCGGACTACCGGACGGGGGGGTAAAGGGGGATAAACCCCCTCAAAAATGGGTTTTTTGAGTTTTTCACATAGAAAAATAAAATTTATCAAATTTTTGTTGGCACCATTGAATTCAGCCCAACAAACCAAACAATTTAGTATTTTGAATTACTATTGGTTACCGAGATATTGAAAGTCGTAAACACAGTACGTTGAATCAATGTTAACCTTATGGGAAATAAGTAAAATTCTATATTTCGCTTATTTCTCAACATATATTGATAAAACTTGGTAAATGGCTTCTTCTAGTTCAGATCTACTAAATATTGAATTAAAACCAACCAGTTTAAACATACCTGTAGCAGCAAACCTGCATACCCATTCCCCATGTTATTCTTATGGAGCTTACAAAAACATGTCAAATCTCGCTATGTTGGATTGAAATATGTTGTTTTGCACTTGAAATTCGCTGAGTATGCAGGTCTGCTGCAACGGGGGTATTTGCTTTAGCCCTGACACTTTTTTTGGCGCGCGAATTTGAATTGCTTGAGAATCATGTTCAAAATATGAATTATTACGGCGCCGGCGTTCGGTTAACCGACGGTTCGGATGATCGACGTTCGGATAATCGGCACTCTACTGTAGTATTCAACATGACAACAAGGGCCCCCACCAGAATTTTTGCCCCAAGCCCCCAATCTCCTCGTGGCGGCCGTGTTTTGAAGTGTGGTTTGCGGCATTCAACTCTACTTGATTAACTCTTTAAAATGATGTGCATATCGACCTTTGCTTACATTTAAGATTTTGTGCCGACTCCTTGTGGGCCATCCCCCTTTGGAGGTAATTTCCTCTCTGGCACCCTAAAAGATAGATTTTTAGGACTGCCGATTCCAGAGTTTAGGTCCTTCATACATAGTCTGTAAACAATTTTTAAACAATCTTTAAGCGAACAATGTGTATTTCCTTTAGCTTGTTGATCAGCCGACATTTTATAATGAATGAACCTTTTGAAATGCGGTTTGCGGCATTGAACTGTACTTGATCAGTCCTTTAAAATGATGTGCATATCGACTTATGCTTACATTTAAGATTTTGTACCGACTCCTTGTGGGCCGTTCCCCACCGGGGGCCAAGAGTCAGTAAATGCCTCAGAAAGTAGTTTTTTTTAGCGAATTTCCCCTATAGGGAAGAAGCTATTACCGTAGGTCTCATGGTAAGACCTAAGCTCGGGACCACTATAACTTTTCGTTTTGGGGCCCCCAGAAGCAAAAAACACTATTCGTTCGAATTTATATATATATATATATATATATATATATATATATATATATATATATATATATATATATATGTGTCTGTTAGCACGATAGCGGCCGCAAAAATGGTCCGATCTTTATGAAATTTGGTATGGACATGTAAAGTGGTAATCAATTGGACGAGTTCGTGAACCAGCCCGATCGGACCACCGGAAGGGGGGGTAAAGGGGGATAAACCCCCCCAAAAATGAGTTTTTTGAGTTTTTTACATAGAAAAATAAAATTTATCAAATTTTTGTGGGCACCATTGAATTCAGCTCAAAAAAAAAATAATTTAGTATTTTGAATCACTGCTCTATGCCCATTGGTTACCGAGATATTAAAAGTGGTAAACACAGTACGTTGTCCCAATGTTAACCTTATGGGAAATAAGTAAAATTCTATATCTCGCTTATTTCTCAACATATCTTGATAAAACTTGGTAAATGGCTTCTTCTAGTTCAGATCTACTAAATATTGAATTAAAACCATCCAGTTTTAATATACCTGTAGCAGCAAACCTGCATACTCATTTCCCATGTTATTCTTATGGAGCTTAACAAAACATGTCAAATCTTGCTATGTTTGCTTGAAATACGTTGTTTTACATTTGAAATTCGCTGAGTATGCAGGTCTGCTGCAACGGGGTTTTTTTTACATAGGAACGAATGTTCAAAGTTTTATTTCTCAAACCAATTCTATTCAAAAATTATTTAGCCGTTCCGGGACTTTTCAGCACCGCTGTTTAATACACAGTGTGTAAAAAACGTCCGTGCCCCCTCTTTAATTTTTAAGACAACATCTAACCTTTGGGGAATGATATTAACTCAACCCAAATTATTTTTTGACGTTACCAAACATTTTGAGTGTTCCCCAAAAATGGGGGATTTTGGGGGCAACTCAAAATTTTCGAATGCAAACCCCTTTTGAGTGACACCTCATTTTAAAGAACTTTCAAAAAGTATAGGTGAATTATGAAAGTTGGAGGTCCCTAACATGTTTCTATCCAAATTGACAGCTTGTCAAAGTTTTAAATAGAATGGATCCACTGTCCTTTTGAAAAGTTGAGAAATGTCCTGTTTCTCATCGAGTGAAAATAATTAAGTTTATGCCCTGCAAACATTTTATCCGCGTTGCTGGGAGTACAGTACAGTAAAGGTTACTGTGTGGTATTATTGTTGATGTGTGCCCCCGCGAGCGACTGTTTGGTTAGACACGCCGGCAATCGCTTCCTTTGTTGTTATACAAATGCTTCAAACTTAATAAAGTAGAAACGTTCTGGTTGCAAGCTAACTTATCTCGAGACGTACGAACTCATGATTACTTGCAGACCGGGTTCAAATCGAAAGAAGATTTAAACTTACATACTGTACTTAAAGTCATTTTCTTCTGTCTTGATGTTTACTGTAATCGTGGGCACCAAATAGGGCGGGTGAGTGAGTAATAAAATAAGTAAAAAATATTGAAAGTGAGTAAAAAAAATAAAGTGAGTAAAAAATATTGTTTTCACCACACTACGACGTAATCACCTGTTTTACAAACGTCATTTGGTGGCCGAAACCAGCTCTTTTCCATCAACGGGCCGAAAACTTTCAGCCCTACGGTCGAAAGTCAGCTGATCGTTTATTTTCTTGAAACAGCTTGAGAACACCACAAATTATACGGCATTCATAGGTTCCAAAGACAGGATAGTTACGATTATATGATTTTCATGGCTGTGTTTGTTCAGACCATAGCAAAAAAGTTGTATCGTCGCTCATAACCTCAAAGTTTTGTTTTCAAGTTCTCAAATAAATAATCAGATTTTAAGTGTTACAGTACCCATATAGGGTATATGCATTTCTCGGCTTCGTCTCGAATTTGAAACTGAATCTCAAGCCTGCAAAACCTCATTTTAAGCCCTTGTTGCGAAATATACTATTTCCCCCATTTGCTATATTGACCCGCTTTTTACTCCTTGTAATGTGTGAGTAAAATAATAATTAGTTTCCCAGCGGAGTAAAGTGATTACTTTGTCTCCCGGCGAGAGACAAAGTAAACCCATAAGAATAACATTGAAATCAATATTCCAAAAATTAAAGCGCCTTAAAATTCCCGTGCACACAGGCAAATATGTTGCAGCTCAACTAAATTAGGCGCACCCTTACAGCTTCTCCTCATTGTCTGCGACAATCAGCTGATTAACCTGCATACATGGATCCATTGTTGGTAACATTATGTTTTGCTATTTTTTTCACAATTTTTATTTTTACTAATTCAATTTATTTTTATAATGATTTCACAATAAATTAAAATTTAACACTATCACAATAAAACTTGATCCAAAAAAAGTTCAATCGCTGACTTTGTTTCAAAAGTAACAGAAAGTGTCAACAAAATAGCAAAACATAATGTTACCAACAATGAACCCATGTACATGCATGTTAATCAGCTGATTGTCGCAGGCAATGAGAAGCTGTCAGGGTGCGCCTGGCCTGTACAGCTAAAAATCGTTATTTCTCGGCTATTTATTGTCCGATCCTTCTGAACTTGATGTCGCTTGATAGAATATTAAAAATACTAAAAAAATATTCATGTCTTTTTCCCATAAAATCAGCCGTTTTTTAGTAATTTTAGTTTGAAAAATTGAAATGGCCGCCATTTTGTAACTGAAAAATACTTTTTAACGAAACTTTTTTACTTTCTCCACCCTATACATAGTATATGGAGAAAGTATTGTTTTCGTAAAAATTTTTGAATTTGAGTTGTTAGTGGATATATTCGTTTTAGTGCTCCCTGAATCCAAAAAAGTGGTTTTTGGCGTGGTGTCTGTCTGTCTGTCTGTCTGTCTGTCTGTCTGTCTCTGTCTCTGTCTCTGTCTCTGTCTGTGTCTGTGTCTGTGTCTGTGTCTGTGTATGTGTCTGTGTCTGTGTCTGTGTCTGTGTCTGTGTCTGTGTCTGTGTCTGTGTCTGTGTCAGTGTCTGTGTTTTCTTAAGTAGTGTCAATACGTAAACTACTTAAGAAAACCAAAATGTTACAGCTTGTTTACCTTTAAAGATGCCTTCAAAAGATGCCACCGTCTTGTTCTTGCTATTTGAAGCAATCAGCTGATTGTCTGTTTCATTTGTGTTAGGGTAGACTGACAACAATGAACAACTATCGACGTATCGAACGCATGTAATAATCGATTGGTGAAATGAGCGAGTTTCACAAATTGATCAAACTGACAACAATGAATGTTTCGATAATAACGATGAATGTTTCGATTATTTGTAATCGAATGAATATTGTTCGATTATTACGACGTATTCGGCACTTTGTGACTTTTATAGTCCTAGGACTATAAAGAGTCAGCTGGTATCGAGTACATCAGCTTTTAATTCCTAGGAATAAAAAGAGTGTATTTAGGTCCGGAAAACATGCATTAAAAACACCTGTTTTTGAAGCAGTATAACGAAAAAAATATTAGATTGGAATGAAATTTGGCACAGACGTGTAAAGTAGTCATTATTCGCACGAGTTCGAAAACCAGCCCGATCGAACCATTGGAAGGGGGGGTAAGGGGGGATAAACCCCCCGAAAAAGGGTTTTTGAGTTTTTTTGCTTAGAAAAATCAAAATAATCCGATTTTTGTTAGCACCATTGAATTCAGCTAAAAAATAAACAATTTCGTTTTTAAATCATTGCTCATTTTCAATAACAAAAAATATCTTTTATTTTTAAAATAGAATGTAAACTATAAACATTTTAAATATCTGTATTTTTCTTCACAATACTTTATAAAAAACAGTTCATTTTTTTACACTAATTTCTTCCTTCATCTATTTTTACCTTCTTGCTAAAATTCTAATTGCCCAGATGTCAAAAATAAACATTATTAACGATACTCTAAAAATATCACATGTCAAAATTTAAATACAGATAGTTGAAATCCAAAGACATGTAATAAAGAAATATAATTTATTAGAAATATATAAGAAATTTAAGATTCACGACATCATCCCCCCCTTTTAAATTGAAAACTTTAAAGCACTGAGGAGAACAAAGTAAGTTTTTGAGGAATTTTCACTAATCTCTTGCTTCTTGTTCTTTTCTCCACTGCAAACTTTTCTTTCTTGTCCTCTGTAGTATCGTCTTTGCAGAGTTGAGGAATTTTCTTGGTCACTGTTAATTCTTCAGTGGCAAAGATTTCCAAAGGGTAAAGTTTTTGAAGTGGTCTTGTTAGTATACCATTGGCCGTTTTCACCCTTGCCACTCTTGAGTTTCCATCTTTTCCTGGTAAAACTTCCTGTATGACACCTAATGGCCAACGAATACGTTTTATGTTGTCATCTCCAATCATAACAACTTCTCCGACAACAGCTTCCCTAAATTTCTTATTCTTACCATGATGGACCAGAGTAGCCAAATACTCCCTCTTGAATCTGTCTCTAAGATTTTGTCTTAACTTGTTCACATACCGTATTCTCCTGTTTAAACTAGTCGATTCTATTTTGTCTAAGTCTGACACTTCGGTTGTGGCTACTGGTTGAAGAAATAAAGCAGGGGTTAATGGCTGCAAACAGTCATCATCATTGGAGAGATACGGAGTCTTGAATTTACAGTCGCTTCGCAGTCACACAAAATGGTTGAAAGGTCTTCATACGTGACAGACGAATTTCCCAAGTTACGCCTTAAAATTTCTTTCACAATTCCAATGAGGCGTTTCCACCAACCACCCACCAAGCTGCTGAAGGGGGATTGAATTTCCATGTAATCCTTTGCACATTTGTTGATTTCATGATCTCTTCCCAGTTAAGCTTCTTTAATAGATTACTAGCACCAACAAAGTTTCTTCCATCGTCTGAATAAATTGTAGTAACCCGACCTCTTCTCGCTATGAATTTACGAAGAGCACATGGGAAAGCTTCTGTTGAAAGTGAAACAATAAGTTCTAGAGGTAGTGAGGTATGAGAAGAAGCTTGGGTGTTTACAAACAAACCCAGATGAACTTGGATTTTCCAGGAGGGGAAATAAATATTTACATATGATCAATCGATTCAACAACAAATTTCTTGTGTCAGTCATGTGTTACATGCTAAACGAAAAACATGTCACCTGTTTATTGATTTTTACTCAAAGAGCAAAACATTGTTTCTAATATCAACCCACATTTTGTTTTGGTATAGTATTTTTTATCTACCAGACTAGTAGCGTAATCACATGGCTTTGTTTACTTCCACGTCATCAATGATTTCTTCCCATCCTCTTTTGAAACTTCAAACTCAAGCTTCTTCTCATATCTCACTACCTCTAGGTGAATCGCTCTATAAACTGCACATGTGAACAAAACAATATATGCCTTTATACCCTCTTTCAAATATAATGGTCCAGCGATGTCCACTCCTGTTGTTTCAAAAACCTTCAACTCGTTAATTCTTTCGAGAGGTAGTGGAGCAGGTGGTGTTTGGAAGGGTTTAACTTTGTGTCGTTTACATATGACACACTTAGTTACAACTTTTTTGACAGTATTTCGACACTTCAATATCCAAAAGGTTTGTCGTAAAATAGAAACTAATGTATTAATTCCTGCATGAAAATGAAGACGATGTTTTTCCGCGACCAATTTCTTTATCACTTCATGGTTTGAAGGTAACAAAATGGGAAACTTAAAGTCGTCACCATCATCCAGGAGAGTTAGTTTTGACTTCACTCTTAATAAGTTGTTTTCATCAGTGAAAATATGTAAGTTGTTCTTCGAAGACAATTCTTTGAAAGACTCCTTTTGAACACATCTTAAGAGTTTTAGTTCTGCATTTTTTAATTCTAAACCATTCAAGTCACCAGAATTCTTGTTTCCCTGTGAGTTATGGTAAAATCTGAAAATCCATCCTACAACTCTAATATTCTTTGTATACTGATTGAAGTGGTTGAAACAATCAGAGAATTTAGGTTCCTCTACTGAAACAGGTGTTACAACAGATTTTCTTCTCTCTTTATTAACCTCTTCCTCTGGAATTATAGCTTCACTTGATGACCATTCATCTTCAGAGAGTCTGAGCCATTGAGGGCCTTCCCACCATTTACTGTCAACTAAATATTTACCACTACATCCTCGAGAGGGAAGGTCAGCAGCATTGTTGGCTCCAGGAATGTGATGCCAATCCTCAGAAGTTGTGTTCCGACATATTTCATTACATCTATTTCCTACAAAGGTACTCCAGTTACCTCGCGTTTTAATCCAAGTTAGAGCAACCATTGAATCGGTCCAAAAGTAATATTTACACAAAATTAAGTTAAGCGTTTCATTTACAGCTACAAACAGCCTCGATGCTATGAGGGCTGCCATTAATTCCAAACGAGGAATGGTTGTGATTTTGGTGGGAGCCAACCTAGACTTAGCTTCAACAAGCTGGACTGAAACCTGCCCCCCTACTTCAACTCTCATGAACACACATGTGCATTACTCGCGTCAGCAAACGTATGAAGACTGATATTCATGGCATGACCCACACAATCACTAAACCTCCGGGGAATCCGACAGCTCGTCAAGTAATGAAGATCCTTAATCCACTTATCAAACTGAAGTAAAATATCATGAGGTAGTTCATCATCCCAACAAAGTTTCAATTTCCAAACTTATTGAAGTAGAAGCTTTGGAATCAAAGTAAAGGGACAAGTAACCCCTATGGGATCAAACAATCTGTGAGAAATTGACAATAAACTCCTTTTTGTAACTGGTTTATCAAACAATTCAACTAGATTCATATTACAAAACAGCTCATCTGATTCAACATCCCAGATGAGACCTAAGACAGGAACACAGCGATCTGAGACAAACATGTGATCCTTTTCAGACTGGAAGATTTCTTCTGGAGGTGTTGCATTACTAGCTCAGCCTCGTAGTTCAAACTTCCCTTCTGCTAACAAAAGCTGAGACTCTTTGACAAAACGACTAAGCTCGTGTTCATATTCTAAACTAATTACACAGTTGTCTACATAAAAAGATTGTTTTAATTTACTTGCAGTTTCTTTCATACCATCAGGTGCTTTCTCTAGATGATGAGCTAAGGTGGCACGTAAAAGGAAAGGACTAGAAGTAACACCAAAAACTACTCTACGGTGTCGAAAATCAGATATTTTCCCAGAAGCATAGTCCTCCTACCACAAAAACCTTAAGACATCTCGGTCGCTCTGAGATAAGCTTATTTGTAAAAAAGCTTTCTTGATGTCCGAAACAACACCTATGGGATGTTTCCTAAATTTCATCAAAAGAGATGGAATAAGTTCTATTAAGTTAGGTCCCTTTTCCAAACAAAAATTAAGAGAATTTCCATTACAATCTACCGCCGAAGCATCGAAAACTGGTCGAATCTTTGTAGTAAGACTAGACTCTTTGACTACCGCATGATGGGGTAGATAAAATACAGGTCTATTACATAGTGAGGATTCTGTTACCTTTTCAGTTATCCCTCTATTCAACCACTCTATAAATACCTGGTCATACTCACCAAGCTTGCCTAATTTAATTAATTTCTTAGTAACAGCATGCAACCGCTTCTCAGCTACAACTCTGTTGTTCTGCAGCTCAGGATGACCTTCAATCCATGGAAGAGTTACTTCATACCTGTTCTCACTATTTACTGTTACAGTATTCTTAAAATGCTCCATAGTAGCTGCTTCTAACGTCTCCTTTGACTTAGTCTCCATCGGCTCAGTGATACCTAAAACGTCTAAACGCCAGAGATCTGAAATGTCCATCTTAGCAAAACAACTTAAACTGGTCATCGATCTTTTACTGACACCATAACACTGACCCATAACAGTCCAACCAAGACTAGTCTTAACAGCAACTAAGGATTCATCGAGTTTTTCTTGAGTACCTGTGAGGATTTGAGCCAATACATCAGCTCCGAGCAGCAACTTCACTTGTGGTGGTTCTCCTCTCCTAGTGTCTGTGAGGTGTATTCTTTTCCTTCTTAAAATAGGTAAATACTTCTTATTATCTAGACTAGGTACATAGTTGCAAATCTTTTCTTGATCAATTACCTCTACTGGAAGACTAATTTTTTCTTTCGGGGTCACTGACTTCTATATGGTAAATATTGTGTGGAGTTCGTTTGATTTCAAAACCTCCAAACAGCCCATGGATGATTGATTCCTCGCCAGATTTAACCAATTTTAATTCATCCACACAGTCCTTAGCTATATAAGATTTCTGTGACCCAGAATCTAACAATGCCCTTACTACTAAAGATTGTTTCTGGCCAGGTCCCGCAACCCTTACCATCAGAGTTTGTAGCAGGGTCTCTTTGTTTGGATTTACTAACAGAGAGTCTGACTTTTCATTTAGTACAGTTTCTTGATGAGGGGCAGAGGACAATTTATCCAAATTAGGGCACATCAAACAATAATGTTTCTTTTTACATATAACACATGAAACATACACTTTACATTTTTTACTAGTATGTCCTAGCTTCAAACATGAAAAACATGCTCCCTTTTTTGTGACAAAGTCCCTTTTTTCTTTTAATGTGAGATTTTGAAGGCCAGAACAATCTTGAGTGTTGTGACCCCCTTTGTTACAAAATAAACATGTAGACTTACTCACCACTGTAGATTTGTCAGTTGCAAGGATGGTGGATGCTGTAGGCAGTCCTTTTTCAAACTCACGTTTTGTTTGGGGCTTTCCTTGGGACTTCCGAGGCTGACTGTCCTTCAATTTGAAGTCTCTGTCGACTCCAAAGCTGGTACGAGCAAGGGCCAATCGCTCTTCGCTTTCAACTTCATTTCGAATGAAGTCTAACAATAACTGCCAATAATTTAGATTACTTTGGGAACTAACTGAGTCTTTAGTCGCTTTTGATTCATTCATCCCTGCTTTATTTGAAGTTCTATGACGCTCCCAAGCTTTAAGAGTGTCATCTGGCAAAGCAGACTCAACCAATGGGTACAGCATTGCTGCATATTTGTCTGAAGTGACACCTAGTGTTTCTAGAGCTCGTAATTGAGTTTCTAATTTGTCAGAAAGAGAGGAAAGTGGCATGTTATTCTGTTTAGTTGCTTGCTGCAACACTAAATATAACAACTCCCTAACATAAACTTCAATTAAAAACTCATCTCGAGCAAATCTGGACTTTAGCTGGTCAATGGCCTTTGCATATTTCCCACTAGAAGGAGGGAATGATTCAACTAACTCCCTAGCTGAAGAACCTGGTTTCATGGATTGAATTAAATATTGAAATTTAACTTCAGGTTCAAGCTCACTGTCCTCATGGACCTTTTTGAACTGTTCCCAAAGTCCAATCCAGTTCCTTACATTTCCGTCAAACAAAGCTAATTGTAATTTAGGTAAATGAAAGTGATGGTTCCTAGACTTATGTAAAGATAACTCACCATCATTGACTGAAGGAACATCTAATAGTTTTTGGTACTTAGCCTGAATTCCAAACCATTTCCTTTTATACTCCTCCTGGAAATCAAATTCTGCATCCAATTCGGCATCAGTAGCATCTCCTTCCAGCATCAAGTCTTCGATCTTACCATCTAGAATTGTCAAGCTGTTGAATTTATCTTCAATTGATGGAAAACTTGCTTTTGCTTGAATTTCCTTTTTCTCAAAGGTTGATTCTTCATCATTCAAAATATCTTCTAGTTAATTGTGACATTTAGTAAAGAGTCTACGTATTTGTTTTCTCTTCTTCTTCAGATTTTCTAGGTCAGTAATTTTAATCCTAGATTCTTAAGAGGTCCTGTTGATTCCGGTCGCCAGATTTTGTGAATTAAACACAATTTTAAATAACAAAAAATATCTTTTATTTTTAAAATAGAACGTAAACTATAAACATTTTAAATATCTGTTTTTTTCTTCACAATTCTTTATAAAAAACAGTTCATTTTTTAAACCAATTTCTTCCTTCATCTATTTTTACCTTCTTGCTAAAATTCTAATTGCCCAGATGTCAAAAAATAAACATTATTAACAATACTTTAAAAATATCACATGTCAAAATTTAAATACAGATAGTTGAAATCCAAAGACATGTAATAAAGAAATATAATTTATAAGAAATATATGAGAAATATAAGATTCACGACAATGCCCATTGGATACCGAGATATTGAAAGTGGTAAACACAGTACGTTGTACTAATTTTAACCTCATGGGAAATAAGTAAAAATCAATATCACGCTTATTTCTCTGCATATTCCCATAAAACTTAATTTCTGGCTTCATAAAGATGAGATCTGTTGTATTTTAGTCTAAAATCCCCGAAAATTCCATTTTTGTGGCATAAAACCTGCATACTCATTCTCCATGTTATCCTTATGAGAAATAAAACAAATTCTATATCTTCATTATTTCTTAACATTTCCTGATAAATCTTGGAATATGGCTTCTTCTAGTTAAGATCTACTAAATATTTAATTGAAACCACCCGGTTTTAACCAACATACCTGTTGCAATAGGGTGGACTGAAAGAAGTAAATTTTATCCGATCAAAAAATGTATGTCTTTAAAGTTGTATAGTAGGCCTAGTGTGAACAGCATAAAATATTAAGCCTAAGAGATTATACGGGGTGGTGCAAAAAAAAAGGAAACCCAAAAATAAATGATTAATAGTTTACTAAAACAAAGCTTACAATTACTTAACTAAACAAAAACATGTTCTACGTGACGTCTTTCGTTAGTAACAACATATTCCATTCGGTCCATGATCTTGCTGGCCATCTCAGAGCACTGCTTGTGCCCCCCTTGACTCAAGCCGTTCCGGAAACAGTTGTTGAAGAAGTGTGATGATGTCTTGTCTAGTGTGGGGAGTCGCTTCATCTCAGTGGTGTACCTTGGATATGTGGCGCCCATGGCAAGATTAAAAAATGGCGCCCCTAAACAGAACCTCAAGAACCCCCAAACCCCTAGAAATTGGCATGATCCCTCATCCCAAGAAAAGTTGAAGTTGTTTTTGGCAAAAAAATGTAAAACTTGAAATACCATTCAACCAAGAATTTGAAAATAAAATTTGTGAATTGTCTATTTACAGAAACTCAAATATGTATAATACTAATGCACAAACCAGAATCAAAGGTTAAAAACCACAAAATTAAAATAAAAATTCATTATATTTTACAAAATATTTAATCAGAGATAAAATGAGTAGGTGTATGAGTACGAGTATTAAAATTAACATAACTCAGTTATTATAAGCCTTATCTACTTAAAAGCTACTTCCTAGCTTTGATTTTCGCAAAATTATCAATTAGTTCCTCTAAGTTAAGTTTTGCTACCTCCTCATGTTCAATAGATAAAACGGCTAAATTTGACAAACGTTCTTGTCCCATTGATGATCTAAGATAATTCTTGATGAGCTTTAATTTACTAAAGCTTCGCTCACAAGAAGCCACCGTAACAGGAAGTGTTAGGTACATTCGAAGAGCAATCTGGATGTTTGGATAAATGTCCTCCAAAGACAGCTCTTGAATCTTTTTGAGGATATCAAATGGAGTTGCTTTTTCAAGATCGTTGATGAGTTCTTTTACTTGCTTTTGAAATATTTCCAATTCATTTGTAAGCTCGACTACATTTACATCACGGGAGTATTTCATCCCAAAATCTGCAGAATATTTGAGTAGAACAGCAGTTGGCTCTTTCTTTAGAGCTTCTCCAGTTAAGAAATAGAAGTCTGATGATATTGACGCCATTGCTTCATACCTCTTCGTGAGTTCTGTCAGGATTTGATCATAAGCCAAATTGATTTCTCTCTGAAACTCCTGTTTTGAGTCTACATATTCATCATGTGCATGATCATTTGAATCTAAAAGACGTTTGTTTACGATCTTTCTTCTTTAAAATTAAATTAAATTAAAATTTCAAGTTTGCGGGGGCTGTAACAATGTAGAAAAAATCGTCAATGCTTTTACAGCTGTAGACGCGAGAAAGCAAAAAAATACATTCCATATATAACAGAAAATATCTCCGTTGCAGCAGACCTGCATCCTCAGCGAATTTCAAATGCGTAAATAGATCGATAATACAAAGCTCTACATGAAGTGTAATCAACGTACAGGCCTACCGCATAACACGTCCATTGATAAGCGTAGAGATATTCTTAATAAGAATAACCTGGTAGGCCTAATTAATACTTAAGAATAATGCTGGTTTCATTAAAATTCCTACGAATAATCATACTGATTTGATTTTTACTTTTTACTTTCTACGAATTATTGGCAGATTAATGCTAGAGGTAATTTAAATCTGCCAATAAAATATCACTAAATAAGATTTCGGAGAATTGGTCCTTTGGCATTTCTATCAACTTAAAAACTTACAAGATGTAATTTTAGAAGTTAAAATACTTATTTGTTCGCCTCATTAAAATATAAATTTTATTTAAATAAACATATTCTAAAGTAGTCAGTAATGTCAAAGGATCAATTCACAAATTCCATATTTTGGTCTAGTGATATTTTATTGGTAGATTCAAATCAAAGGATCAATTCTCGAATTCCCTATTTATTGATATTTTATTGGCAGATTCAAATAACCTCTTGCGTGAATCTGCCAATAAAATGACAGATGTCAAAGGATCAATTCTCGAATTCCCTATTTATTGATATTTTATTGGCAGATTCAAATCTCCTCTTGCGTGAATCTGCTAGTAAATCATCATCCCAAAGGCACTGTTACAAGATAGGCCTACATATAATTTAATAGCAATTTTTATTGGGATTTCGAAAAAAGGACATTTATAATTGAAAATATTTTCTTTTCCTCCTTCAATTATTTTCATTGTGCTATAACTTTGGAAAAAATTAGCAACATTTTCGTTATAGGTTATAGGCCTCAATATGACTTTTTTATAGAGCTGTTATTTTGTAACAGTCGCTCTTAGGCCTTAATAATCTGTGCCATAAACTAATAAATATATATAAAGTAAAATTTATTTACTTACCAAGAATATATTTGTCATAATTATATACGTCTATTGATAAATTATCAGAAACAATAACGAACGTATGCAGGAAGATGTCAACACAATACGAAATCTCGCGCCCTCGTGTTCTGATAAAAAAAAGTTCATGGAGTAAGAAATTTCAGCTAGTGAAATTTATATTATTTATACTCTACCACATTTGAAAACAAACTAATATTTTTTAATGAATTATTTAAAAGACATTTTCACTGTATATTAGGCTATCTTAATTTTTTACACACGATATTATTTTGATTTCTTCAAATATTTTTCAGCTATATTTTCAAAAAAAATTACTTTCCTGCTGTGCTCTATTGCGTCATCGTCGGCCGCCCTCTAAATTTGCGCCCCCCTTGCTCTTGCGCCCTTGGCGGGGGCCACTCCTGCCAACCCCTAGGTACACCACTGCGTTCATCTTGCATGAATATTTGTTTCTCAAAGTCAATGTCATTCAGTATACAAAAGGTCTGCAAATCTGCACGGAACTGACATGGAATCTGTATGGAATTTCGATACGTTCCATACCTAGGTTCTGAAATATTGTTCGACACACCAAACTCGGTTTTGAATACAGTGTTGCAGCATGGCTATCGTAGTCCTAGCCCCCGTGGGAACTGTTAAAATGTAAAAGAAACAACAATTTCAAAACTATTTGACGATCAGCTGATCGATCATTGTTGCAATATTCATGAAATAGCTCTTAGCGTTTGGGTTTCCTTTTTTTGCACCACCCTGCATCTTTAGACTCCGCAAACCGCGTAAAGTTTTAATGTTTTGGGAATAATTTGGGTTAATTTTGTCCTATCGTAAACATGTATGTCCCAAAAGTATCACCAACGAGTCACAATGCCCATGCCTATTGTAAAGTAATAGCCCCAAGCGATAATATCTTTAGACTGCGCAATCACCTTAAAAATTGAGTTATATTTCATAAAAATAAAATATACTCAAATAAAAATAAAATTATTTTATTGTTATTTTTGAGCAATACTAAGTAAAATGGTCAAAATAATGCTCTGGATCTTGTTAAAATATGTATTGACAGCTCGAATACTATAAATAGAAGTTTTCAACTATCCTCCTTTTATTCGGAAAAATCTGTATTCATTTTATCACTATAATTTATACTATACGGTGTTGTTATTTTCTGTCCCCTATACAGTGCCATACCAAGCACCGCTTTGCTAGTTCATGTAGAACTACCCAGAAGTGGTCGACACGGGGAAGTGGTTGAATGTCGAGTCGTTGTGTCCGTTCCGTGCCCTCCCTACCAACCAACCATGAGAGCACGTTAGCGTAAATACCTCTTTTTTTACAATAAACCTTAAACACTTTTTTGACTCAGTCTGTGTTCTTATCGTCCTGTAATCGGGCTCTTATCACACCACTTTCTTTCTCTATACTTTCTTAATTGGATACATACTTGCTTAGGATGACTTTGTCACTTCCTTGGCAGACCTTTCCACAGCTTGTGTACAAGTTGGCAACTTCAAAACAACTTCTGAAGCTTAACACATCATTGTCTGGCTCCAGGATTTGGTATAGTTGCTTACGACAAAAATACATCTTTATTGGGGGTTCTGTTACTTTCAGCGACTGATATGATTAAATTGATGATGTCTGCCGTGATAACATCATTCTAATTATCTTTCTAATTATCTAATTATCATCATAATTATCTTTGGAATTTCGAACTTTTAACACCAGTATTTCATTTACATTTCTCGACTTATTTCGAGCTACAATGATTCAAGTACTAAGAAAAGTCCTCCGCACTGATTAAAAAAGGTGGTTTTATATACGTAAGGTGGATTCCACAGGCGACAGCCTCTCTGGATTCAGAGATGGAGTTCCAGGAAGCTAAACCACACTAGTTAGGTTACGACTGTCCTGTCAACCGAATTTCGCGTCTGCATATTTTATTCTGGTTCACAATTGAGATATTGAAAGAAACGTTGTATGATCGTATGCTTTGCTTTTATCTCGTTCACAATCAAATATAACTCGAAATTGCAAGATTGTTGTGGATTGGATTGTGGAAAATGATCCAATTATCGAGTTACACGAGAGATGAACACAATAAAGTAATACATAAATTTTTACAGGACAGTGGTCAGTGGCTACTTTGCCCACCCAAAACGTCTTAGTTGCAATGATCATAGACAGCAGTAAAAACATCCACCAGCTTGCCATCAAGCGAATCATTGCAGCACAAAATAAGTTGGGTACAGAAAATGCTGGTGTTAGGACGTTCCTGATTTCTAAAATCAATTTAGGTACTGTAGTGAGTTCTGGGTAGTTCTATATGTAAATAGCTAAGAGACGCACGACATAGCACGAAGAGACAGAAAATAAGAAAACAGCATAGAATAAATCGTAGTGAAAAAATTAATCACGATTTTTTCAAATAAAAGGATAGTTGAAAATTTATATTTATAGTATTTGAGCTGTCAATACATGTTTTAAATAATACATGAAGAATTTTTGAGGTTGGAATAGGTACAACCTTTTAACAAGATCTAGAGCATTATTTTGACCATTTTACTTAGTATTGCTCAAAATATCAATAAAATAATAATATTTTTATTTTAAGTATACTTATTTGATTTTTCTGAAAAATTACTCAATTTTTAAGCTGATTGATTGCGCAGTCTAAAGATATTATTGCTTGGGGCTATGACTTTACAATAGGCATTGTGACTCTTTGGTGGTACTTTTGGGACATACATGTTTACGATAGGACAAAACTAAATATATTATAAAAAATTCACAAAATTTGAGTTTTTTCCCAAAACATTAAAACTTTACACGGTTTGCGGAGTCTAAAGATACAATCTCTCAGGCTTAATATTTTATGCTGTTCATACTAGTATGAACAAAATAAAATATTAAGCCTAAAAATAAAAGCCGCTTGCAAAAGCGGTCTAGGTCTAGACCTAATACACAACTTTTAAGACATACATGTTTTTGATCGGATAAAATTTATTTTTTTCGGCATACCCTACTGTTGCAGCAAACCCGAATACTCTTCCCCCATGTTATTCTTATGGGGATTACAAAAACATGTTATATCTCGCTATGTTGGATAGAATATTTTTTTTCATTTGAAATTCGCTGAGTATACAGGTCTGCTGCAACGGGGGTATTATGTGATATAAAATTCCATGGTCTGTAATTATACTCCGTAATCCGTAACTCAATGATATAATCTGTAACTGTATTCCATGGTTCAACAACCACAATTTTTCGCATAGTTAAGCTTATTGCATTGGATTTGGCATGTGCTTGTTTGTGAGTTTATCCAATTCCAATTACGTAATAACAGGACGTACTCTAACAGGTGGTGTACGGCTAGTGCAGTGCGGGAGGCAGACGTACTCCAAGTGATGGTAATGCACGGGTAGTGCAGTGCGGGAGGCGGACGTACTCCAAGTTATGGTGGTGTACGGGTAGTGCAGTGCGGGAGGCGGACGTACTCCAAGTGATGGTTGTGCACGGGTAGTGCAGTGCGGGAGGCGGACGTACTCCAAGTGATGGTGGTGCACGGGTAGTGCAGTGCGGGAGGCGGACGTACTCCAAGTTATGGTATTGTACGGGTAATGCAGTGCGGGAGGCGGACGTACTCCAACTGATGGTGGTGCACGGGTAGTGCAGTGCGGGAGGCGGACGTACTCCAAGTGATGGTGGTGCACGGGTAGTGCAGTGCGGGAGGCGGACGTACTCCAAGTGATGGTAGTGTACGGGTAATCCAGTGTGGGGGGGGGGGCGGACGTACTTCAAGTGATGGTAGTGTACGTGTAGTACAGTGCGGGAGGCGGACGAACTCCAAGTGATGGTACTGTAAGGGTAGTGCAGTGCGGGGTCGGACGTACTCAAAGTGATGGTAGTGCAATGCGGCAGGCTGACGTGCTCCAAGTGATGGTAGTGCAGTGCGGGAGGCTGACTTGCTCCAAGTGATGGTAGTGCAGAGCGGGAGGCGGACGTGCTCCAAGTGATGGTAGTGCAGTGCGGGAGGCGGACGTACTCCAAGTGATGGTAGTGCAGTGCGGGAGGCGGACGTATTCCAAGTGATGGTAGTGCTGTGCGGGAGGCGGACGTACTCCAAGTGATGGTAGTGCAGTGCGGGAGGCGGACGTATTCCAAGTGATGGTAGTGCTGTGCGGGAGGCTGACGTGCTCCAAGTGATGGTAGTGCAGTGCGGGAGGCTGACGTGCTCCAAGTGATGGTAGTGCAGTGCGGGAGGCGGACGTGCTCCAAGTGATGGTAGTGCAGTGCGGGAGGCGGACGTACTCCAAGTGATGGTAGTGCAGTGCGGGAGGCGGACGTGCTCCAAGTGATGGTAGTGCAGTGCGGGAGGCGGACGTACTCCAAGTGATGGTAGTGCAGTGCGGGAGGCGGACGTATTCCAAGTGATGGTAGTGCTGTGTGGGAGGCTGACGTGCTCCAAGTGATGGTAGTGCAGTGCGGGAGGCGGACGTGCATGACCCGCGCAACTCTCGTGGCGCGGGCATCTGCCTCCCAAGGCCGGCCACAGACCTCGCCGCGCTGTTGCGTCACATCACGCCTCGCTTAGCCATCCGCGGCGGCTACATTGTGGTCAGACTGATGGGCTACAAGAAATAAGAAATCGTTTAAGTCGAACGCTTTGTGTGTAAACCTATTCGTTCTATCGGCTCTACGTTTAATCAATTATTCATGTTTTCGTTTTCGCACAAAGAAAAATAAATGCAATAGTTGGGAAAAATTGGGTTTGATTACCTAGTTAAATTAATCGGTAGGTAAGAAAAATTTCGGTTTTAATATTTTTAATAAGTACTTTCACTATTCTTTACAGTCAGTTCAATCTTCCTGAATTATTTATTCATCGAGGTGACCGCTGCGAACGGTTATCCAACCAACATTGTTGTCTACTTGCTCCCGTGCAGTATGTTAGGATCATCGACCACATAGTACAAACAGATGATGCATAGGCCCGCGCGCGATGAAGCAAAAGATTGTCCTTAGTCGGTGACAAGATTGCGGTACAAATTACGTAAAAGATTAAAAATAGGGTATCAAATTAAAGGTCTAATCTCTAAATAACTATAGTACCAATTATAAACTGTTTAGAGGCAGTTTACACATCATAAAATTCGATAACCTAGAAGCTTGACCTGACAATTTTTAAGAGAAGATGCCGCCGCGGAATGCACCTGTAACGTTCCTATGATGCATAAACTGCTTCTAAACCATTTATAATTGGTACCATAGTTATTGTGAGGTTCAGACCTTTAATTTGACCTAAATTTGACCTACATTTGTATTTTTGTAGTCGACTGCATTTTTGTAAACAGCAGTTTAGGATTGATTTTGTTTATATGCAGGCGCCGCACGGATAAACTCTCCCACAATAACTAGGTTATCGACCAATCTACGCCCATCGATATTAATCAGACCCTTTGGTCTGATTAATATCGATGTCTACGCCAGCTATTTTTTCAAAAAATATGATAAAAAAATTCATTTTCTTAGCAACAATTTCCACCGTTTTTTATTTTACCTGACCAAAAAATAAAAAAGTAGCAGCCGACTACTTTTTTCATGTCATGTTTAAAACTTGAATAAAAACTTATGACTTTTTATCATTTTTTAAAATAGAACAAAAATTGTTTTGGTAATATGATCGATACTATTACTGTTCAAATCTAAAGGACTCTTCACATGCAAAATTTCAACTTTAAGCCTCAATGCTAAATAGTATAAACTACTAAAATAGTATAAAAACTTATTTGAAACAGGGGCACTGTCAGACGCGGTTTTAGGCGTCGTTTTGTGTTTCTATACCGAAAGAATATGGCGGCCCCTGCTTCGTTTGCTGCAATGCTATTAAGATAGGGATGCTCTGTCTATTTGTACTATGTGGTCGATGGGTAGGATGAAGTCGATGAAGTAACGGGGGAAATTGTTTCGACCGTTAGTTAACCTAACCAATATTGTGTGCTCACCAGCGCTCCTGTGGCCACTCACAAAACAAGCTGTCCGTTAAGTTCCCTGGCTTAAACATTAAAGTCAATATCAACTGTAGGCGAACTTAACTTGAGTTCTCGACTCCATCCTATAACCTTCCCTTTGTGTATTGTGTATCTAGACGCTACATAACCCCGAACTACTCAGCAGGATTGCTATAATGATGCTCTGATTTCTAGATTGAGCTATTTTTTACCCAATTAGTTTGCTAGAATTTGGAATCTTGAAAATGAGATAAAATAACCGTTAATAAATTATGAAAAAAGGTCAAACCAATAATTTTGAAAGCTTATTTTAACCACTATTATTGGTTGTGAGTGTTGTGACAAACGTAAAGTGGATTAGTACAGCCAATGTGGTAAGTTGATGTAACCAATGTAAAGGAACATATCGGCATGTCAGTAACAAGACCTCAAGATCGCGTCACAATCATCCTATGCACTCTTCTCACATTCATATTTGGCTTAAAATACCTCCCTGGGTAGGTCACAATTTAAAAAAAGTATAACAGTATAAATATCTGTTTTAATTCATCAATCGAAGTTACAATACCTACTTGTTTGAGTGAATCCAACTAGTTAGGCCTAAGTAAAAATGATTGAACTAACTAATATAATTATCGGTAAACATGACAAAAAAGTTGCATTAAATCATAATTTTTTACTCTTTGATTTTGTTACATTGACTCTTACAGTTACTTATCATCACTTATACAGGGTGAGTTTTAATTGTCCCCCCCTTACTTTTTTTTACATTTCTAAAAATAACTACCCCAGACCCCACCCAAACATTATTGGGTAGTAAGTACCTCGTTTCACCAATGTAAATTTTTTGACCGCCATCTTGGATCCGCCATTTTGAAATGAGGCAAGTTATTTCAAATATGAAGTTGGTGTTGTGACCCATCATTTCAAACTAGTTTTTTTGCGCCGAATTCAA
The DNA here is from genome assembly GCA_035578135.1 of Flexamia atlantica. Classification (NCBI taxonomy): domain Eukaryota; kingdom Metazoa; phylum Arthropoda; class Insecta; order Hemiptera; family Cicadellidae; genus Flexamia; species Flexamia atlantica. Next base: position 159,677,783 of record JAQJVK010000001.1, read on the forward strand.
TGCCGCAACCCGTTTTTAATTATCGTGTTTAGTTTTCAAGATATTGACAAATTGCTAATAAAAATCTCAAAAAATATGAATTTTTAAAAAAACTAAATTTTATAGCTGAAAATGGGTTGCGGCATTGAATTCGGCGCAAAAAACTAGCTTGAAATGATGGGTCATAACACCAACTTCATATTTGAAATAACTTACCTCATTTCAAAATGGCGGATCCAAGATGGCGGCCAAAAAAATTACATTGGTGAAAGTTAAGTGTAAATCACTCAACAATGACTGTTGGTGGTTATTCGTCACTATCTAGCATTATTTTGTGGTTATGGGCCTATTTTATCAATTTGCAATGTTAATATTGGTTGAAAATAAATAAATTAAAAGTACTGATATCTTGAGAACGAATCGAGATATTAAAAAACTGATTGCGGCATTGTAGTCAGTGAAAAAATCTAGCTTAAAATGATGGGTCACAACACCACTTTTACATTTGAAAAAATTACTTTGGATCCAATATGGCGGATCCAAGATGGCGGCAGAAAATGAGTCCCCCCTCAAAACGAGGTACTTACTACCCAATAATATTTGGGTGGGGTCTGGGATAGTTATTTTTAGAAATGTAAAAACAAGTAAGGGGGGACAATTAAAACTCACCCTGTATTGGTTGGTTATAAGAAAAATTAGACCGACTATATTTTTTCTGTGTATGAGATTTCGGTTGAGGTCAAGTTGCCAAAAAACTTTATAGTTTTTTGGCAACTTGATCTCAACCGGAACTTAATAGGCTTACTAGTTAACCATAAATGAGTCCGTTTTAGCTCCATTGATAACTTGTGTCGAATCCAGATTTCAGCTGATATTATTATCAGCTGAAATCTGGATTCGACACAAGTTATCAATGGAGCTAAAACGGACTCATTTATGGTTAACTAGTAAGCCTATTAAGTTGTTTGATTATGGGCAGCAACCACAAGGATTATGTTTGTTGGTATTTCACTTTACTTTCAACATTTTCTAGTCTTTTATGAAGAGGATAGCTCGTCCTTAGACACCAGAATATCGAGTCATGTCTTCATAACCTATTGCTTCTTCAATTGGTTGTCTATCATATCATTCATATCAAACACGGTTCGTTGATTGTATCAGCCAAAGAGGTTATACTCCAAGATGAATAGAATAAAACCAGGTGGTTTCATTTAAACCGTCATCACTGACCAGCTGATGTAGACGTAAATACGTCATCAAATGTATTTTCCTTCAATTGTATTTTAGTTCAGAATTCACAGCTGGAAGTAAACGCGAATACGTCATAAGAACAAACATAAGTTACGGGACCACCTATTTTTTCTAATCTTGGTTATACTCTACTTGGGGGCAGCTCAGGTGGTGGAAAATAAAAACAAACAATTACTACTCATTTCATACAAAATTTTAGTATCAATCAAAAAAAACATCTGTTTATATTTTGACATATGTTGTAGGCAAATACCAAATAATGTTTATGTTTATTGGTTATGTTTTGATTTATTAATGACTTTTGGTTAAAGCCTTTTAAGCGATTGAGTGCTTCTAGATTCAGTGGAAGTGGTTATTTTTCATTATTTCTTTTAGATCATTACTATTCTTATTGCAATTTACTTAATGTGTATTTACCCCGTTAATTATTATTTTGTTTTTAAGTAATGTGTTTTGAAAATAAAACCTACAATATAAACTATGTGGAATAAGTTAAAAAATTGTTTGAAAGCTGTTCAGTTCGCGCATTACATCTCCGACTATGACAGAGTCAGCTGGTTGCAAGGCGCGGAGGGGGGGGGAGGGGGTACTTTACTGAAAACATTGTTCTACAGTCCCGCTGTATGTCAAACGCTGTGTTTACCAAAATCATATGTTTAAAATATCATATGATACGGTTAGTAGCGAACTAGTCATAGCCGGAGATATAATGCGCGAACTGTACTACCAAAAATGATCGCTATTGGAATGCCTCGTGGTCGCTTCGCTACGCCGCCGCGGTGCCCCGATTTTTTCCTTTAGCCAATCAGGCAGGGTATAATATTTCCTCTGCTTAAAGACTGCTTATACGAGGAAACGTCCCAGCTATTAAAACTTCCTTTAAAATGGAAGACGCGGTAAAACTAGCAGAACAGGCGATGAGTAAAGTGACAACACATTAGAGGAAAAAGTTTTGTGATCATGCCGAAAGACAAGAAGAAAGGAAGAATTGAAGAAGAGCTCATGCTTGACAATTTTATGGATAGGTTTGTTATTACTGAATCCACAACAGACTCTGTTGACAGTTCTGATGACACGGATAACGATGGCGATTGATTGAAAAAAAAAAACAGAAAAACTCCATCTAGGCCAATAAAATTAAGATTGTGCCTGGACAAAATTCCCGGAAAGCTGGAAATCGTTTTAATCTTTCCGTTTTACATCCAAGTATATGAATTCGAAGTTTGTCCCATTTTTCCTGGTGTGCTTCCGACCTGGGACCACAAAAATATCAGAGTTTTGGGCCATTTTTTATTCTTTTGAAAATAAGTAAAAAACCGTTTATTCTACATAAAAAGTTTAAATACAAGAATTGTAGAGGACAAAATTCTGCGTTTATTGAGTACCTTCTGATAAAGATACTTTGAATAGTAATTGATTTATGGTAAGTTAAATAAAGGGTTTTGGCGAATTCCTCTTTTAGGGAAAGAGCTATTACTGTAGGTCTCATGGTAAGACCTAAGCCCGAGACCATGATAACTTTTAGTTTTGGGGCCCTCAGAAGCTAAAAACACCATTCGTTCGAATTTCCATAAATATATATATACCTATATATACGTATATAAGTATATATATCTATATATTTGTTAGCTCGATAACTCTCGTAAAAATGGTCCAATCTTCTTGAAATTCGGCACAGACTTGTAAAATAGCAATTACTTTGACGAGTTAAAAATTCAGCCGGATCGAACCATCGGAAGGGGGGGTTATGGGTAATAAATCCCTAAAAATGGAGTTTTTCGGATTTTTCATGTAGAAAAATCGAAATAATCTGATTTTGGTTTACACCATTGGACTCAGCTCGAAAAAACAAATAAAATATTATTTTGAATCATTGCTCTATGTCCATTGGTTCCCGAGATACTGAAAGTGGTAAACACAGTACGTTGTCCCAATGTTAACCTTATGGGAAATAAATAAAATTGTATATCTCGCTTATTCCTCAACATATCCTAATAAAACTTGGTATACGGCTTCATCTAGTTAAGGTCTAATTGATTATGGCATAAAATCTACAAATTTATATAATCCTGAGGCAGCAAACCTACGTACTCACTTTCCCAATGTTAACCTTATGGGAAATCAATAAAATTGTATAGTCTGCTTATTTCCAATATATCTTAATAAAACTAGTTATGTGGCTTTATCTAGTTAAGGTCCACTTGATTATAGTCTAAAATCCCTAATTTTATAGATTCCTGAGGCAGCAAATCTGCGTACTCATCTCCACAATGTTGACCTTTGGAAGAAAAATAAACGTGTGTAGCTTGCTTGTTTCTCAGCATATCTCGTTGAAACTCAGTACCATGTGGCTCAATATAGTTTGGATATTTTGGATTATACTCTAAAATCTGCTATTTTTACATTTTCCTTGTCAGGAAACCTGCACCTGTTCAGGTGCGCAGGTTTGCTGCCTCAGGAATCTATAAAATTGGGGATTTTAGACTATAATCAAGTGGACCTTAACTAGATAAAGCCACATAACTAGTTTTATTAAGATAACCAAAATCAGATTATTTCGATTTTTCTACATGAAAAATCCGAAAAACTCCATTTTTAGGGATTTATTACCCATAACCCCCCCTTCCGATGATCCGATCCGGCTGAATTTTTAACTCGTCAAAGTAATTGCTATTTTACAAGTCTGTACCGAATTTCAAAAAGATTGGACCATTTTTACGAGAGTTATCGAGCTAACAAATATATAGATATATATACTGATATACGTATATATAGGTGTATATATATATTTATGGAAATTCGAACGAATGGTGTTTTTAGCCTCTGAGGGCCCCAAAACTAAAAGTTATCATGGTCTCGGGCTTAGGTCTTACCATGAGACCTACAGTAATAGTTCTTTCCCTAAAAGAGGAATTCGCCAAAACCCTTTATTTAACTTACCATAAATCAATTACTATTCAAAGTATCTTTATCAGAAGGTACTCAATAAACGCAGAATTTTATCCTCTACAATTCTTGTATTTAAACTTTTTATGTAGAATAAACGGTTTTTTACTTATTTGCAAAAGAATAAAAAATGGCCCAAAACTCTGATATTTTTGTGGTCCCAGGTCGGAAGCACACCAGGAAAAATGGGACAAACTTCGAATTCATATACTTGGATGTAAAACGGAAAGATTAAGGCGATTTCCAGCTTTCCGGGAATTTTGTCCAGGCATGACCAATTTTTGATCTAATTTTACTGGCCTAATCTTTGTAGCAATAAAATTTGTTTCTCTTATGCAAGTGTTGTCATTTACCTATGTTTTCCATTCATAGGCCCTAAGTCTATAAACATCGTGCCCCCCCCCGGACTCCTGAGGCGGAGTCATAAGACCGGAGGGCCTGAAGGGAGGCACCCCCTAGCTGAAGGAGTCCGGGGGCCCTCGCCCAGGGAATTTGTAAAAGTTACAACTGTAAATTTGCGTTTTAGGCAGTCCAGAGGCATAACCACATTCAAGAGAACTCCTGAAATTCGGACCAATCAAAAGGCTAATTATAACTATTTCTCGAACTAAGAAAAATTTGGACTAAGCCTATAACATTTTTTTAGAGTAATGTTTGCACAACACATTAGGTTCGATATTATTTTTCCATAAAGCTACACCGTCGTTAAACCAGTGAATTGCACGAGTTTTTACGCTTGTTATTCATGTCTTTGGCTCTACTCCTTTAATTCGTTTACCCTTTAGACATTAGTAAATTTGGGTGATCGTCTTTTTCGGAGCTTGGGGTGATCGTCAAGTCCGAGTCTTGGAGAGAGTAGAGGATGGCCTCCCCATCTTGTAGGGGATGAAATACCAATTATCTGACAAACTCCAAAGATTTGTAGTTCTCTAAGACAAAATGCCCGGGCCAGTACCCTCTAAAATATGGAGGACTGGTGTTAAGAGTCTGTCTGTGACATCACCAGTTTAAGCGCTTTGTCTCGGTGGTCCAGAGCGAGGAAGATCATTTAGAACGGGTCTCTCTTTCTAGGGGTGAGGACGACTGACCGTGTCATACCTTTTTCTTGCAATTCTTCTCCTTCCTTACGTGCAGCATATCCCAAAATTAGATGTGGCTGGATGGCAATATCAAATTCAAATTCAAATTCAAAATTATTTATTTCTCACAAAAAACTTTACAAATCAGGAAGCTTGAGAATACAAAATAAATACATTTTTTTACAAAAGAAACAAACTTAAAAATATACATGTATTGCGAAATTAATTTCCGCAAGTGAAGACCCGTGCGTGGAAATGAGTCGTTAAGGAAGGAGCTGATTAATATAATATTAAATTATTAAATACCCCCGTTGCAGCAGACCTGCATACTCAGCGAATTTCAAATGCAAAACAATATATTATATTATTATCTAACATAGCGAGATTTGACATGTTTTTGTAAGCTCCATAAGATTAACATGGGGAATGAGTATGCAGGTTTGCTGCTACAGGTATGTTTAAACTTGTTGGTTTTAATTCAATATTTAGTAGATCTGAACTAGAAGGAGCCATTTACCAAGTTTTATCAAGATATGTTAAGAAATAAACGAGATATAGAATTTTACTTATTTCCCATAAGGTTTACATTGGGACAACGTACTGTGTTTACCACTTTCAATATCTCGGTAACCAATGGACATAGAGCAGTGATTCAAAGTACTAAATTGTTTGTTTTTTTGAGCTGAATTCAATGGTGCCAACAAAAATTTGATAAATTTTATTTTTCTATGTAAAAAGATCAAAAAACCCATTTTTGGGGGGGTTTATCCCCCTTTACCCCCCCTTCCGGTGGTCCGATCGGGCTGGTTCACGAACTCGTCCAATCGATTACCACTTTACATGTCTGTACCAAATTTCATCAAGATTGGACCATTTTTACGGCCGCTATCGTGCTAACAGACACATATATATATATATAGATATATATATATATATATATCTAAAAATTCGAACGAATGGTGTTTTTTGCTTCTGGGGGTTGCAAAACGAAAAGTTATCATGGTCTGGGGCTTAGGTCTTACCATGAGACCTACGGTAATAGCTTCTTCCCTATAGGGGAAATTCGCTAATTCCCTATAGGGGAAATTCGCTAAAACAAAAATCAAAAAATCAAAGACAAACTTATTGTGCGGGGAGAAAAACAGTGGCAATGACGGACGGACTGACCCCCCACCCCCCCACCCAAAAAACATAACTACACACCCACTACACCAAGGCTTTATAATGTTAAAAATCAAATATCAATCATCCTTAATCTTAGGCCTAATATTCATGTTAATACAGGAGTTCGCACACAAAGCACGCTGAGGTTAGGGGACGACTTTAAAGGCTTGAGACCCATTTTTGGCCCAAAAAGTCAAATTTTTGATTGTTTAGCACACCAGAAGTGCAGGTACTTTTGTTTGCCTCTGCTTTTTATTGATCACGTTGTATTCTAATTTGATTGTTTTTATCAAAGTATGGTTGAGGGATACTTGCCATGTATTTCATTGGGAATTTACTTCATGGTTAGTAGTTGCAGCAAGAATATTCTGAAGTTTTTTTTACTACCCTACTCTCGATTGTCAAGTAGTTTTAATTTTACTTTCGTTTAAGGTCACGAATGCTTTATACTTCATGTTATTCAGGAAAACAATTTAAAAATAATATTTCTGTGGAATAATTGGGTTTACAAATATATTAAAGAATATATTTTTTAGGAAGCTAGAAAACTAAAGATGTTTAAAGTTTTGGAACCATTGTTTTTCCTGATTATTTTACATATATAAGTATTAAATTTTTATAACATCTTGAAATTTATCGATGAGTGAACGAAGTGAACGAGTCAATGTATCAGCGGAGTTGAAGATTCGTTGTCCGTCACTGTGTGAGTGTGTGTGCGAGTGTGTACGTAACGCGGTAACTAAAAAACCGCTACACTAATCAATTCCAAATTTCGCACAAACGTTAAGTATCTCACAGGGAATATGCCATTAAATTATGAAGCATATTGGTTTAGTATTTTTTGAGTAATTTAATATTTTAACTTGCAAAAAATCATCATAAGTTTAACATTGGGCAATAATTTACTTTAGTAAACTACGGGATACAAATAAAGACTGTTTCAAAATAAAAGGAAAATAACAGTGGAATTTAGAAAAAGATATTTCACGAAACACTTAAATGACATGCTACTTGCCTATCAATTGTTAGTTTTTTAAGTCTACGTTAAAATGTTTATTATTGAAAAAAACAATGCCTAGAAATATAAAAATTCAGATAGATCATTTCTGTTTTGTTGCCGCAGTCCAGATAGTTTATATGAATGACGCTAGATGGAACCAACAGAAACACAATGTCATGTTCCTTTTACGAACAGCTGATATTTAAGAGAAAATATTTATTGTTTGTTTCTTTTAGGTAAGATTAATAAAACGTTAAAAAACAATGAGTAAAGATACTATTGCATATATAAAAGTACATTGATGAAACAAATGTGAATTTTATCTCAGCAAATGCAACTTTTGTATAAAATTGCGATAAAAAATATATGTTTATAGCGCAAATCGTATTAATAACAAACTTTTGTACCAAGAAGGATGCATGCGATCAGTTATATTAAGACAAATTAAATGTGTATGAAATTAAATTGAGAATGTAGGATGTTGTAGATGTGTAGATTAATGATTTGTTTCCTACATAATTTTATTATATATAATCAAGCATGAAATTCACAAAAATAATAATTAATTTTGCATATATAGTAGTATAATTAGTTTTATAATAATAAAGTCAGTAGTTAGTAGTAGTATAATTAGTTTTATAATAATAATATTCAAAAATAAGTGGATTAGGTCGCGGATCCACGGACGGCTCATCATTGGCGCCGTCCTCGTGACCAGTTATTCCGCACCACACAAGCGGATCAAGAACCCGAGCAAGAGCTCTAGGAGCTTCCGTAGGCCAAGGCAAAGAATAAGCAGAAGCTTAATAAAACCGAAAAAGGCGGTCCAAAAGGCGAGGATCCAAAAGGATAACAACCCGGATCTCTGCGCCACTAAAATTGTATATACGAGACTGATTACGAATGGGGTTGTTATCCTTGCTGGACAGAAAATATGCCCCTGGCAGATCCAGGTTTACTGTGGATTTATCCAATGTCAATGACTACTTTATTGTCCCCCGCCTCCTGGGTGATGAATATGTCCGTGACAACGCTCACGGGGTTAGATGGTTAGCTTCCTTCTTTCTTTAAGTACCCTAAACGGTAACCTGTAGTGATTTTAGAAATTAAACAAATGTAAATGGTATTTTTCCAAAGTAAAATTGTCGCATAATTAAAACAAATGCTGGTTTACACGGTAGAAAAAAAACATTCAAATCATCATGGCTTTTTAATCATGGGAAGCGTAAGGGGGGGGTGTGAAGCCCCCCCCCCCATGTCCTTTTGCAAACAACTGCTTTGACGAGAGGGCGTGGGGGGCGAAGCCCCCTCATGTTCTTTTGCAAACAACCGCTTTGGCGGGAGGGCGTGGGGGCGAAGCCCACACCCATGTCCTTTTGCAAACAACTGCTTTGGCGGGAGGGCGTGGGGGGCAAAGCCCCCTCATGTTCTTTTGCAAATATACTAGAAAACTAAAGATGTTTAAAGTTTTGGAACCATTGTTTTTCCTGATTATTTTACATATATAAGTATTAAATTTTTATAACATCTTGAAATTTATATATTTGTTTAGCATTTGTCTTTGGGATACAAACATACGTGAATTCAAAGATCTTCACACATGTGATTCAAATGTTTTTAAAACTGAATTCTGACCTTAAGTCATGTAATAGGATAATAGTTTGTTTATTTACATCTTTCGTCAACTGAAATGCCTCCAACTCTACACCATCATACTCTACGTGATTCTATACTAGGAGTTCGCTGTTTTAACGCATGATTGGATAAACCCACAAACACTAACAATATGAATCCAATGCAATAATCTTAACATTGTCGAAAAATGCGTATTAAACCACGGAGTAGAAATAAAGATAATTTAAAATACAAAATAAACTAGCGATTAAATGTGTGAAAAATGTATTTTCCGAAAAAGGACACCGCATGCTGTTTGGTTAACGGTTCTTCAATTACTTTGGAAAATGTTCCATAATTATTACTAGTAGAAAACCGAAAATTTACACGCAAAGAAAGATTCTCTCAATGTCTTTTACTAAGTCATACACAATAATCCCACCATCTGCAACATCTGATTCCCCACTTGAACCAGTAAGGATTATTGTGTAGGCCTACTATTTGGTAAAAGACATAGATAACGTTTACTATGTTTGTTGGCATATAAATCTACGGTAATTTGGTATTATACGGAGGCCACTATTTTTGGAAAGGTTTTTTAACTGGATGCCAAAAATAACTACATAATTGAAGAGAACATACTTTGATTGGCTTACTGTCCAAATTTGACATAATTATGATGAGCGGTCTTTGTGTTATGCCTCCCAGAAGGCAACGATGTCGGCGAGGAATCAAACGATACTGGATGAGTCATACTTTCGCCCGGCAAATCCTGTAGGCAAGTGATGCGGGCGTACTCGATCCGCGCCGGAATTTCGGGTACTTTTGACTGCATCGAACCGCGCCTCTGCGCGCCGGTCATTAAGGAGGATTAGGAGGGTTGCCTCGCCACCCGGCCAGGTAGTCGCTACGGGACTGGGGAAAAAGGGAATCATGTTTTTCCCTGCGTCCTGTCAGTGGCAGTAGCTGCAGTTTTCTTACTGCCGTCGACCGCTTTTCCTATCAAGTCACAATAATTGTTCCTGTACCAATATCACAAGCAGTTGAAATATATATGATTAATATTTTCACTCAATGTACCAAAGAACAGTGATTACCAATTAGAATTCCTTGATGTTATGTTTGTATCTTATAAACTACCACTTCGTTGGGCTTATATATATTTAAACTTTGGAACTTAAATCAATCGTAGCCATTATTTAAGGACATATGAATAATGTTGCTTCAATATTTATACGTCTTTTAATTACTGTAGACTGTAAGTGACATTCCAATTGAATATACTTACAGAATTTAACTTATAGATAAATTTTAATTGTCTGGTGCAAAAGTCTTATATAGGTAATTCATTAAAAACGGAACATTTAAGCAATAATTGTAAAATAATTTGACTGAACAAAAGATAAGTAAACAAAAACAATATTTTGCTAAGACATTCCAGTGATTATTTTTGCTAATATTCTGACGATCAACGTCAAGGAGTTATAAAAAAAGTCAGCGGAAATTGAAAAAAATTAGTAAATATATTTTCAATTATTTGAATGCATAATAAAATTTGAGAATGTTTAAAAATCTACTTTAAAAATATAGCCAACATACATAGACACTCAAATACATAGGCACTGGAATACCAAATAGAGACTCAAGTACTTACAAAATATACATCCATATACACATTATTTATACAGGGTTTTTTTTTAACGCAACCCAAAACATTATTTAATCAGAGAAGGATTATTTCTCCCCAAGATCCCCGGATTTGACCCCACAATATTATTTTCTTTTGTGATACATGAAAAGTAAGGCCTAAGAAAACAATTCACAGTATATTCACCACCTCAAAACAAACATATGCCTAACACATTTAATGCAAGAAATACAAAGAGGTACCTTGCAGCACGTGTTCGGGAATTTGATGGAGAGAGCACAACTTTATACAAATGCCAATGGCGGATTGTTTGGACACATCATTATGTGTCCAAACAATCCGCCATTGGCATTGTGATACATTTAAACTAATTGTGATCAAACTTAAATAATAGGTTGTAAAATGTAAAAATCAACAAAACAATACTCATTTCTTATGTACATGTGCATTATTCAATCTTAAAAATGGGTTGCGTTTAAAAAAAAACACCCTGTATTATGCATTAAAATAATATAAAATATAAAAAATAGGTATATTTAATAATTTGATCCGAGTGAAACATTTTATTGAGTATTTTCAAACATCAAATATTGTTTGATTATTCATTTATATTCCTAGGGGTAACATGTAGATCAAAATAAATGTGCACAGCATTACAGCTTTTGTTTATAAAAGTTATCAGTCATACCTTACCATCCAGATTCAACTACTTAATATTTACATGGTAAAACATGGCATGTAAACAAATATTCAATAAAAATAAAGATTTGTATTACAGTACTATTAAACAGGCCCATACAAGATACATTACCAAAATAAAATAAATTGGTATTAACATTTCAATAAAAAACTACATCGAATAAAAGTCTTTAAATTCCTTCGGTCTATATTGAAAAATTACATATATTATTATAGTAATTGAATAATTATTTTATGGGACGAAAAACGTTTATGTAGTTGAACGGTATAGACATAATTTTTCTCTTTTCTTAGTTGTTTAGTCAATTTTACACAATCTTATGGACCTTAATATTCGGTGCGTTTTCTAAGTGTTATATTAGGTTTCGGAAAAAACATTAAAAATTCATCTTAGAAAATTTCTGTAAGTGGAAATATTGTTCGTTTTAATTTTACGCTTCCTTTTCGAGTTCCCAAGTTTAAACACCAACGACGCGTTTAAAACGTTAATAGTTTTTCAAGGCCAACAAAGCGGTTATATTAGGTTTCGGAAAAAACATTAAAAATTCATCTTAGAAAATTTCTGTAAGTGGAAATATTGTTCGTTTTAATTTTACACTTCCTTTTTGAGTTCTCAAGTTTACACACCAATGCCGCATTTAAAACGTTGATGAGTTTTTTAATGGCCAACAAAGCGGTAGTTTATCAACCAGTAATTCCTTATATTGGTGGCAGTTAGTTATAAGACAGCAGCGCAGCAGTCACAGACTGGAAGCAGGGACAAAAATTATTCCCTTTTCCCCAGTCCCGTAGCGACTACCTGACCGGGTGGCGAGGCGACCTTTCCTAATCCTCTTTAATGACCGGCGCTGTTCGGTGCTTTCAAAAGTACCCAAAATGCCGGCGCGGTTCGGGTGTCCCCAGTGATGCACACACTCCGGTCAACAACCTGAACTAGGCCTACTTGGAGCGGATTTGGCGGGTGAAGGTATGACTCATATGGTATAGGTCGATTCGTAATGAAATGAGGAAAGTCCTACTAACATATTTATGATAACATAGCCTAACATAACCGCCACAGCGCGCTGTATAAGGGTGGCCTCCATATAATACCAAAGTACCAAATCTACTACATATTTGTCAAATACCACTCACCCATCATCGCACAGCCCAAACTACTTCACCTAGAACCTTGAAAATTTGCATGAATGTTCCTCTCAGGTCATAGGCACCCTCTAAGAACGGATTTTCAAAAATTCCCTCAGGGCTACGCCCTATGGTACATCAAACTTTCAATGTTAAACTATAGGGAAGCTCATGTAGTTGTCATGGCAACCTTAACATTAAATCATGAATCCAAGGAGGTATTTCTGTTTTTCCACGGGTAAAACCGTGTTGATCAGCTAGTTTTGGTTATAGTTATGAAACCTTTATCAAAGCAATTAAAGAATCATTAACCAAACGGAATGTCGTACTTTTTCGGAAGATATATTTGTGTCATATTTAATGGCTGGTTTATTTTGTAATTGAAATAATCTTTATTGTAACTCATTGGTTTAATAAACACAACTTTTCATTGGTTTAATAAACACAACTTTTCATCAATTTTCATTTTATGGCAATGGTTCGGCTTTTCATTGTTTGCGAGTTCATTCAATTACGGGATAAAAGAGCGTAGGGCCTACTCCTTGTAGAGCAAGAACTTACGACCGCCATACACCTTCGTTATTTTATAAAAACTGAAGCTTTCTCAACATATTCTATTAAATGAGTTTACAACCAACAATCAGCAATTATGAACTTCGGATGGTAGTTACTTTGGCAACGAAATGGTAACTAAAATGTAAAAATAGTACCAATACCCCCGTAGCAGCAGACCAGCATACTCAGCGAATTTCAAATGCAAAACAACATATTCCAACGCAACATAGCGAGATTTGTCATATTTTGGTAACCTTCATAAGAATAACATGGGGAATGAGTATGCAGGTTTGCTGCTTCAGGTATATTAAAACTGGGTAGTTTTAATTCAATATTTAGTAGATCTGAACAAGAAGAAGCTATTAATCAAGTTTTATCAAGATATGCTGAGACATAACCGAGATATAGAATTTTACTCATTTCCCATAAGGTTAACATTGGGACAACGTACTGCGTTTACCACTTTCAATATCTCGGTAACCAATGGACATAGAGCAGTGATTCAAAATACTAAATTGTTTGTTTTTTTTGAGCTGAATTCAACGACGCCAACAAAAATTTGATAAATTTTATTTTTCTATGTAAAAAACTCAAAAACCCCATTTTTGGGGCGGTTTATCCCCCTTTACCCCCCCTTCCAGTGGTCCGATCGGGCTGGTTTACGAACTCATCCAAGGGATTACTACTTTACATGTCTGTACCAAATTTCATTCCAATCGGACCATTTTTGCGAGCGCTATCGTGCTTACAGACACACATATATATAGATATATAGATATAGATATAGCCTATATAAATACCCCCGTTGCAGCAGACCTGCATACTCAGCGAATTTCAAATGCAAAAGAACATATTTCAATTCAAAGGTATTGAAATTTAATATGTTTTTGTAAGCTCCATAAGAATAATATGGAGAATGGTATGCAGGTTTGCTGCAACAGGTCTGTTAAAACTGGGTGATCACCTCTTACATCACCCATTGACATGTTGAAAGCCTGACTTCTGCGTGTAGCTGTTACTTTTATATAATTTACATACGATGAATTCCGTTTAAGTTACAGTTAAAAGTATTTAATATATTTTACATTAAGATCTTCTATCAGAGTATTGTTCCTCAAAAGTCAGCCGTTTTCGATGGTTTTAGCGAATTTCCCCTATAGGAAAGAAGCTGTCACCTAGGTCTCAAGGTAAAACTTAAGCCCGAGACCATGATAACTTTTTGTTTTGAGGTCCCCAGATGCCAAAAACACCATTCGTTCATTTTCATAAATATATCCTATACTCTTTTACGAGCAATGTTATCTTGCGTGCTTGCTTGCTTGGTTGGTTGTATGTATGTTTGCACAATTATCTCAAAAACGGCTCCGAGAATTTCCTTCAAAGTCTGGATATAAGTGATTTATGATTCAAAAACGTCTTTTATGCAGATTACTTGGCCAGAGAAAATCTCAAAGCATTTAAATTTGCATCCTTTAAAACAGAGTACAGCAAATTTAACATGGGCGTTATATGGAAAAATAGAGTTTTTTGTTTATTACTGAAAAACTACCAAAGATAGAAGGAAAGTATGAATTGAAAAATTGTAGATTTTTTGCAAGACCTTTAAAATAATATCCTATTTACCATATGTTGCCATTTAAAATTTTTGGTTTTCAGTGCTACCAACATTTAAAAAATATGTATTTTCTTTTAACGTTGCATCTTGCAAACAGGGTATTCCGTAAATACCAATATTTTTCACAAAAACGGCTGCCATTTTGAAAATAAAGGTAATTGAGTTCTGTTTTCACCAAATCGTTTGCCTTGCTTAGAATTTTAAAATGAGGTAGGCCTATAATATGACATTTGTTTACATTAAAAAATTCCGAGATTCGAACCCATGACCCCCGGTTTTTGGAACACCCTGTATTTTAAAAAGGTTAAAAACATTTTTAGGTTGATCCTTGGGTATGATTTCATCGGCAAATGTTTTGTTTCGTCTTTGTATGTTAAGCCGTTCACCGTGTTGATCTGTTGTGGACGGCTCAGAAGACTCACCTTCACCTTGTATACATATACAGGGTGTCTGGAAATTATACTTTAGTTTTTTTTAGCGTTTGTAAAATATTTTAGTATATGATAGCAGAGGAAAAAACAAGAAAAAATGTTGATATAAACATAGGTCCTAAAGTGCTTCGTTTTCCATCTGTGTGACTGTTTGTGATTTTTACATATCACACATCTCAAGATATATTTCACATCTCAAGAACCTCTCAACGTATAAACTTCAAACGGTGTATGGATGATCACTGTTAAGAGCTATTTTTTAAGAAGTATCAAATTTTTTACTTTGTACCATTTTAAAATGACGACTGTTTTTTTATATTCAAAGCTAAATATCTTAAAAACCGTAAATTTTAGAAACATTGCACAAGATACAAAAAGTTGCAAAATTTAATCAAATTAACGCTGATATTAAAATTATGTTGGTCAATCAACTAATAACGGAGACATTTTTTTACCTTTCTGAATAAAAACATGGTTCTTTACATCATATAAAGAAAAGTGATCACAATTTTAAATGTTGTACTAAAATATATCCGTTATTTAAATAAGCTTAACTTAGCCAAACTTTGCATATATTTAAAACTTTCTTTTTAATTTGTTTTTAGGGATTCTATTTGGTATTATTTTCCATGTAGAAAATATTTAACGTAATAGTTCTTAACTAGTAAACCCGTTGCTCGAAATCGAGCAGTTGTCATGTAACGATTTCAATATAATAGTAGTTTTCATTCTAGGAGCGAAAGTGGCTCTTTTTGGTACGAGATCGTAATTTACAGGCGAGGCGCAGCCGAGCTTGGAAATGCGATCGAGTACCAAGGAGACACTTTTGCTCCGTGTGATGAACAACTATTTTCATCATTATATGTATAAATAACCATTTAATCGTAAAAAAATTAGACAACATAATTTTGAGGTTATCCAAAATAGGCATAATCATTTACACATCTGTTAGTTGTTTACAAACACAAGTAAATTTTTTTTTAAATAATTTTATTTCTGGATCAATACAAAATAAGTATTATGCACAGAATGTATAACATTAACAATATAACATGCGAAACATTATTGGGCTTGCTCTCTTGGAGACACCCAGGAACTAATGTTCAATCAAAGTCTAACCTATTTCGTTCATTATGTCTTGCAGAACTCTCGCCTTCAAACGCCTATTCACTGTTGGTTCACAAATATTGAAAAATTGTGCACCGGGGACAAAACCAATATTGTTAAGGAACTTGGTTGCACTTTTTTTACGAATTCTTCAACTGAGTCCACACCAAATTCTTGATGAATTTGTCTGTTCCGGACAAACCAAGGCGAGTTAACACATAGCCTAAGAATTTTATTTTGAAATACTTGAATTTTGTTAAGTTTAGTTTTTGAAATTGATAATCCCCAGATAGGGCAGGCATACATCACCAAAGGTCTTAAAATAGTTTTATACGATAAAATTCCATGTTTAGGTTTGAGTGAAGACTTTCTGTTTAACAAGGGAAAAGAATTGATAGCCGAGAATAGCTTTGTGCCAATTTTGAATTAACATGTAGATTCCAATTTAACTTTTGGTCGAGATGAATTCCCAGGTATTTTATGGACTGGTCAGAAGGATTCCAGTTAAGAAACACAAGTTAAGAAATCGTTCAACCTTTCAAACGTAACATAAACAAATTTTGACATTAGAGTACGGCAAAATTTACCATATTTATGTTTTTTCAGTGCTCCTATTCGAAGTGATCCAAAAACGATCATTTTACGTACGATTTAGAGAACTAAAACGGCTGTTTTCGGGACAGTAAGATGAAAAAATAATTATGGTACAGTATTCTAGAACTCTTTTATTATTCATATGGTTGAACTTCCTGTTATACTGTAACTTTTTACAAAAGCTTTTTTTAAACTAAATTTCTTGTGAATACTCAATCATCTTTAATTAGATGTCCATGTTTCATTAGTGTTTTCTACGAATATTATGAGCCCCTCAAAGAAGTTGGCTTGACCTGCCGCCACATATACAATATGTAATAAGGTAATGGATTTTGAGGTCGCTCCATGAGAAAGTACTGGGGAGGGAAGGTAAATTCCAACTTTTGCAATGGACTGACCCTGAGCTATACCCAGGGCTTAATTTCTAACGAAAAAAGTACCGGAGCTATGGCTCAACGGGTGGCCGGGAGGGTATGAAATACCCCCAGCAGTTTTATCCAGGTCCCTCCCCCGCAAAATTTTATGAATTGCAATTAAATTTGGTGCCTTTTAGCGAATTTCCCCTATAGGGAAGAAGCAATTACCGGGCTTAGGTCTTACCATGAGCCCGAGACCATGATAACTTTTAATTTTGGGGCCACCAGAAGCAAAAAACACCTTTCGTTTGAATATATACATATATATATATATATATATATATATATATATATATATATATATATATATATATATATATATATATATATATGGGTCTGTTAGCACGATAGCGGCCGTAAAAATGGTCCGATCTTAATGAAAATTGGTACAAACGTGTAAAGTGGTAACCGCTCGGACGAGTTCGTGAACCAGCCCGGTCAGACCACCGGAAAGGGGGAAAAGGGGGATAAACCCCCCCAAAAATAGGTTTTTTGAGCTTTTTACATACAAAAATAAAATTTATCAAATCTTTGTTGGCACCATTGAATTCAGCTAAAAAAAACAAACAATTTAGTAAAATTCTATATCTCTGAACATATCTCAACATATCTTGATGAAACTTGGTAAATAGCTTCTTCTAGTTCAGATCTACCAAATATTGAATTAAAACCACCCCGTTTTAATATACCTGTAGCAGCAAACCTGCATACTCATTCCCCATGTTATTCTTAAGGAGCTTACCAAAACATATCAAATCTCGCTATGTTGAATTGAAATATGTTGTTTTGCACTTGAAATTCGCTGAGTATGCAGGTCTGCTGCAACGGGGGTATTTAACTTTTTTTTACAACTGTGTAACGTTAAGGCCAAGTTCATTTTCGCGCTAGCTAGGGTTTGCCCTGTCGCGGCTAGAAAGTACTTGTGCCATGGTGATCGCGAGGTTGTGCTCTCCAGTGTTACATATGCGTTAGCGCCACTCTCGACTCATGCCCTAAGCCCATGCTCTCATGCCCTCATGCTCTCATTTATGCAACTCATGCCCTAAGTAGCATATGACCCGTCTTAGTCTCAAACCGAACTAAAATGGTTCAGTAAATATATGTACTCATAATCAATGTTAAGTCTGCTTCATTTTCTTTTATTTATATTTATAATTATAGAATTTATACATAAAAATTTATTTTTTCTTTTAGTATTTTTCTTTAGAATATAAACTGTAGTGTTAACCACCAGTGTAGTTTTAAGTTTGAATTGAATGTTTTTGCTGCCGTCCCTTGTTTCACTTCCCTCGCATTCCTTGACGACTGTTCACACCCATGTGTTCCATCTGTTCCGTTCCTCTCCATCTGTTTTGTGTCGACTGAGCTTTGTTCTGCTTGGGACTGACCAGCAGGACAGAGCCCAGTCGAGTTTGAGCTTTTGCTAGTGTCACATCCTTGCTCCTCCTCTGTATAACAATACCATCTCCATCTTCATCTCCATCCCGTGATCCAGTACTCTAATTCAGTTCTGATTAATTTAATTCTAATTATTTTATTCAATTCAGTTCCGTCATTTTGACTTACAGCAAATTCATCATTATCAATCCTGTAACTGCATAATTTTCCTGTTCATTAAATCATCAATCATTTATTCTGGAGTCAGATTCTTTTATTGCATAACAACCTCACCATAAGCAACCTTCCCCTCAGTGGTGACCCCGACGTGATCTGTGGAAAGTGAGTACAGTGCCGCCGCGCCGCGCGTTCGTTTCGCTCCACCGCCACCTCCCGCGCCCGCCGCGTCCCTTTCGGGTTCCGCTGATCCACGCGCGGACCCTACCAGTGGCAATCAGTGTTAACTAACTATGCCGGACATTGAGAGTGCGTCTGTCAACCGAATTGCGGTAAGGATCCCACCATTCTGGCCAACTGATCCTGAACTTTGGTTCGCCCAGATTGAAAACCAGTTTTCTTTGGCGGGCGTCACGTCAGACGACACTAAATTTAATTGTGTGGCTGGAAATTTGGACCCCAAGTATGCAGCTGAGGTACGGGACATCCTCACCTAGCCTCCCTCTACAGGGAAGTACGAAAAACTGAAGACGGAACTGATCCAGCGCCTCAGTGCTACTCAAGATCAGAAGACAAGACAGCTTCTGGAACATGAGGAGATAGGAGATCGGAAGCCCACACTGTTCCTGCGACACCTCCGAGCTCTTGCTGGCACAGTGGTTCCTGACAGTGTGCTGAAGCCGCTTTGGCTGACTCGTCTGCCAGCCTCGACACAGGCTATCCTGGCCACGCAGCAGGGAGCTGAGTTGGACGCCCTTGCCGTTCTCGCTGACGCTGTTCTGGAGGCAAACCCCAGACCCCACGTCTCAGAGACCGCTGTCGCCACCAACGCCATGGAAGCAATGATGGAGCGGCTCACCATTCTCATGACAGCCAAGATGGGAGCTTTGCTAGTACTCTGCGGCAAGAGGTGGCAGCAATTGAGAAGACCGTCGTGAATACCGCTCGAGCCGCTCAGACTCGCGATCGAGTCCTCATCCGCGCTCGCGTTCGCGTTCAACCACCAGGCACCAAGATGGAGTATGCTGGTACCACAGACGGTTTGGAGACCAGGCCAGCAAGTGCACATCGCCCTGCCAGTACAAACCCAAGAATCAGGGAAACGATCATGGGAGTCATTAATGGTGGCAAGTGACCCCGTCCTCACGTCATCTCGCCGCCTCTTCATGACTGATAAAGTATCGAAACAGCAGTTTCTTGTGGACACTGGAGCTGATGTCTGCGTTTATCCTCGATCACTTCTTCCAGGAAAACGAAACAAGACTGGCTACGAGCTCTACGCAGCAAACAACACATGCATCGCTACTTTTGGCCTGGTGACGCTTACCCTGGACTTCGGGCTGCGACGCACCCTCACGTGGCGCTTCATAGTAGCTGATGTAGCCAAACCCATTATTGGTGTCGACTTCCTGCATCACTACGACCTTCTTGTGGATGTTCGCCGCCAGTCTTTGGTTAACCAGATGACATCATTGGTTGCGGTAGGCCGTTCAGCTCAGTGCAATCTCGTAAGTAGCATTAAAACCTTAAACGCTACTCTTCCTTCAAAATATGGCCAGCTACTTCAAGAATTTCCTGGGATCACTAGGCCCACAGGTCACCCGACCGTCCCAGTCAAGCATGATACTTTCCACCACATCGAAACAACTCCTGGACCACCAGTCCACAGCAAGCCCCGGCGTCTTGCACCGGACAAGTTGAAGCTGGCCAAGATGGAGTTCGAAGGCATGGTTCAGATGGGGATAGCGAGACCTTCCTCTAGTAGCTGGTCATCTCCTCTCCATAAGGTACCAAAAAATGGTTCAGATTGGAGGCCCTGTGGGGATTACAGGGCTCTAAATGCCAGAACTGTACCAGACCGCTACCCTGTGCCTAACATTCAGGATTTCTCCCACTTTTTGCACAATAAAACAGTTTTCTCTACAACAGATCTAATAAAAGCGTTCCATCAAATCCTTGTAGTATCCACAGATATACAAAAAACCGCAATCACCACGCCATTCGGCCTGTTTGAATTCCCTTTCATGACCTTCGGACTCTGCAACGCAACTCAGACCTTACAGCGTTTCATGGATGGCGTGTTGAGGGGCCTTGACTTCTGCTACACCTACATTGATGACATACTGGTGGCTTCCGAGTCCGAAGAACAGCACCTTCAACACCTGCGACTGCTCTTCGAACGCCTCTCATCCTTCGGAATACTGGTGAATTCAAGCAAGTGCACATTGGGCGCAAGAAGTGTTACCTTTCTTGGTTACTGCGTGTCAGGAGAGGGCACAAAGCCTCTAGCTGATAAAGTTCAGGCTATCATGTCTTACCCTAGGCCTACAACAGCTAAGGAGTTGAGAAGGTTTACAGGAATGCTGAACTTCTACCGCCGTTTCCTGCCCAACGCTGCATCACAACAGAGCCCTCTCAACGAACTCCTTAAAGACAAAGTCAAAGGCAATTTGCCTATTAACTGGACTGAAGACAGCGAGGAAGCCTTTCAGCTGTGTAAGCGTAGTCTCAGCGAAGCGGCGTTATTGACCCATCTCAACCCAGGAGCTCATCTTGCCATCATGTGTGACGCATCTGACCGTGCCGTGGGAGCTGTGCTGCAGCAAAGGTCAGGAGATGTATGGCAACCCCTATCATTCTTCTCTAAGAAGCTGAATCCTGCTCAGCAAAAATATAGTGCTTATGACAAGGAGTTGAAAGCAATTTACTTGGCCGTCAAGCATTTTTTACACATGATAGAAGGCAGGGAATTTACTATTTACAAGGACCATAAGCCACTAACCTTTGCCTACCAACAAAAACCCGGAAAGTGCTCACCTCGCCAATTCCGCCACTTGGAGTACGTAGGCCAGTATACTACAGACATCCGCCACATTTCCGGTCATGATAACGTAGTAGCTGACTCCCTCTCCAGGATTGACGCTTTTTCCGCCTTTTTGGACTACGAAGCTCTGGCTAGGTCGCAGACCCAGGATGACGAGATACAACAGTATCTGAAGCCTGACTCCAGCATCAAATTGGAGCAGGTCCCAATACCAGGTACGAAATTTGCATTATTCTGTGATTGCTCAATGTCCACTCCTCGCCCATTCATCACCAAGGACTTCCGAAAGGCTGCTTTCAACTGTGTGCACGGACTCTCACATCCCGGTATGAACGCTACAGTCCGGCTAGCAACACATCGTTTCATCTGGCCTTCAATGAAATCGGATTGCCGGAGTTGGGCCAGATCCTGTTTGCCTTGCCAGAAATCCAAAATAACCAGGCTCAACTGGACACCAGTAGGCACGTTCGCTCCCCCATCCGCAAGATTCGAACACGTGCATATTGACCTAGTTGGGCCCTTGCCTGTCTGGGAAGGATACAGGTATTGCCTTACTTGTGTTGACAGATTTTCTCGCTGGCCAGAGGCTGTGGCGCTGGAGAACATAAAGGCGGAAACTGTAGCCCGTGCCCTGTTCACTACATGGATTTCTCGCTTCGGCACACCTCTGCGGAGTACAACTGACCAAGGTAGACAGTTTGAGTCGAACTTGTTCCTGCATCTGGGCAACCTATTAGGAACCACCCGCTTCAGGACTACTGCATATCATCCATCAGCTAATGGTTTGGTCGAAAGGCTTCATCGCCAGCTCAAGGGGGCCATCAGATGACGTGCAACGGAACGTTGGTCCGAAGTCCAGCCGTCAATCCTTCTAGGCATACGAGCAGCATGGCGAGAAGATTTAAAGGCATCTGCGGCTGAGATGGTTTATGGCCAGGTGCTACGTCTTCCGGGAGAATTCTTGACACCGAGTCTCCCAGTCGGCCGTACAGGCGCATCAACCTTTGTGGCAGACCTTCGGAACCACTTCAATAGTCTTCGGCCAATGAAGGGCACACACCATGGAGAACGTATTCGAAGTTTTTACTGTTTTTACTTACTTTTTACTATATTAAGAATAACATTTTATAAAGAGTGAACTTAGAAACCTTCTTTATTCTTTTAGTTTTTAATAAGTTATAAAAGTAAATAAACAAAACCATATGTCTAATGACATTTTCACATTAGGCAGTCAATTAGCAATAATTCAACACTCCCCCTTAATGTGAAAATGGCTAAAGATAAGAACATCAAACAGACTCCATGATAGATCTATTCTTCACCAAAATGTCTTTAAATTTTTCAAATTTTGGTTTGGTTAGCGGTTTGGTCAATAGATCTGCCACTTGGTCTTCTGAACAGAGATAGTTGATTTTAAACAGTCCTTGATGAAATTCTTCACTTACAAAATGATATCTGACATCTATGTGTTTGCTCTTCCTGTTCATTTGTCCTGACTTAATCAACTTGATCGCACTTTGATTGTCTACATGAAGAGTTATCTTGATTGGTTTGTGAGTCAATTCCGAGACTAAAGATTTCAAATACTTTATGTCTTTACAACATTCAGCAGCAGATATATATTCAGCCTCCGCTGTTGACAAGGCAATAATTGGTTGCTTTCTTGAACTCCAAATTGCAGGTGCTCCTCCAAATATCAAGACATATCCACTTGTACTTTTTCTATCATTAACGTCTCCTGCATAATCTGAGTCACAGTAAGCTTCAATTGTATACTCATTCTCTTCATATGAGGAAGGAAAAAATATTCCCATTTGTTGAGTGCCTTGTAAATATCTTAGTGTTCTTTTAACATTTAATTCATTTTTCTTTGTTGGTTTGTCAAGAAAACGGCTTTCATAATTGACAGCAAATGCCATGTCTGGACGTGTTTTGTTACTCAAGTAGAGTAAGCTTCCAATTGCTTCTCTGTAGGGGAAAACTGTTGAATCCCTATTTTCAACGTTTTTGTCTTCTGTCACAATTGGTGTTGGTACCTGCTTGCAGTCAGACATTTTAAAGTTAGCTAGTACTTGATTTGCATATTTTGCTTGTGAAACAAAAATTCCTTTGTTATTTTGGGTTATTTCCATCCCGAGGTAGCTTGTTGGTTTCTCATTGCTTGTTATCTCAAATTCCTCTCTGAGTTTAACCAATAGACTTCTCAATTTTTCTTGATCTTTTCCAAACATTATGCCATCATCAACATAAATAGCTAAGTACATATCATTTTCAGCATTTTTAAAGATACACTGATCATTTTTCAGTTGGATTAGCCCTTCTTGTCTCAGAAATGATGTGAGCCTTTTATTCCACTGAGAAGGGGCTTGTTTTAGTCCATATAAGGCCTTGTTCAGTCTGCATAATTTTCCTTTTTCCTTTTCGAATCCATCTGGTATTCTCATGTAGATTTCATTTTCTAGAGTTCCATAAAGAAATGCAGTCCTCACATCAAAGGTTTGAATATGAAAATTTTCTTGAGCGGCTATGGAAAATAGAACTCTTAATGAAGCACTATCAACGACAGGACTAAAAGTATCTTTGAAATCCAGGTTTTCTTTCTTCTGCTGGCAACCTCTGACAACTAGTCGAGCTTTGTACGTCCCATTTTCTTTTATTCTAAAAACCCATCTACTAGTTAATATTTCTTTTCCTGATGCTTCTTCTTCATCAACTATTTCCCAAGTTTTATTCTTTTTTAAAGATTCTTTTTCTTTATCAATGGCCTCTTTCCATTTTTCTTTGTCATTACTTTTCATACATTTGTTAAAGGTCATCAAGACTTCACCATCTTCATAACGTTCAGGATACTTAATGCTCTCCCTTGGTCTTAAGTTGTAATGATGTCCTTCTTCTTGTAGTTGGTTTTCCACTGGATCAGCTTCATTACTGTCACTTTCATTTTCTCTTGCACCTGTCTGGTCTTCAATTCTGTTTTCTTGCATATCTTCCTCTTGCAATTCTGATTCTACATCTTCCTCTTCTTCATTTAAATTTACTCTCTCTCTCAGATCAAAACACTTTTTAAGTGTTGATTCTGAATCCTTTTTAAAAACTACATCCCTTGAAACAAATATTTTTCTTTTTACTGGATCCCACAACCTATATCCGTTCAGTGTGTATCCAACGAAAACTGCCTCTTTACTTCGACTGTCTAACTTCTTTAGAGGTCCTAAAACTTTACAATATGCTAAAGAACCAAATACTTGAAGTTTAGATAAATCAGGCTGCTTACCATACCATTTCTCAGCTGGTGTCGTATCTACAGCAACAGTAGGACTCCTATTGAGTAAATAAGCTGAGGTTAGAACTGCTTCTCCCCACATATTTTTAGGTAACCCTGAGTCAAACATTAGTGCTCTTGCTTTTTCCAGTAGTGTCCTATTCATTCGTTCAGCCTTACCATTGAGCTGAGGCGAATATGGCACTGTATAGTCAATTACAATGCCCCTTGATTTGCACCATTGTCTTAAATCAGAAGCAATGAACTCACCTCCGTTATCACATCTTATTTTAGATGTTTTCAAATTAAAATGAGCTTCTGCCTCATTGACGTACTCTTTTAAGTATGAGAACGCTTCATCTTTATTTCTTAGCAAATAAACCTTACTAAAATGACTAAAATCATCAAGGCATGTTAAGAAGTACCTTTTGCCATCATAAGTCGGAGTTTCTAAAGGACCACAAATATCAGAATGAATAATTTGCAAAAAATTCGAAGCTCTTTGACGTTCTGAGTTAAAAGGGAATCTTACTTGTTTAGCTTTAAGACATATGTCACAGAATGTTTCTTCACACATTTTCGTGTTAAAATTAATTTTAATCCCTAATGCCATTTGTGACAGTTTGTTTAGACTTGGAAAACTTATATGCCCTAATTTTCTATGCCATTCTATAATTTCTGACTTATTTTGGTTCTCTGTTTGTTTTATACCTGCATTACTTTTACTGATCTCATTCTGATTGTTCATAGTACACACAGCGGCTGCTTCTTCAAAATGTTCACCAGTCAAATTTACCTCGTACAAACCATGTCTGTTTTTGTTACCTTCGATAACTACAGTTTCATCTTTTAATACTTGAACCTTATCTTTAGTAAACAAAACTTTACCACCATTTTCAGTTATGGCATTGACAGACATTAAGTTTTTACTCAAATCGGGAACATACGAAACATTTTGTAAAATACACTCTTCTGAATTTACTGAACCTATAGCTGAGGATTGCATAGTTTGGTTCTTTTTAGCAACAGATATATTTTGCTTACACATTTTTACATTTTCAAGAAGTGATATATCATTTGTCATGTGATTAGGAGTGCACCCACTGTCTACAATAAAGGTTTTAGAAATATTATTACACTGATTTGCTACCATTTGGTTTTCATCATCACTATTTGATGAATGAGTTTGTGTTGTAAAAGCTACCTTATTTCTAGGTTTTGAAACAAAAGAGTTTTTATTACGAAAATAACAATCTTTTTCAGTATGATTCATTTTCTTACAGATATTACAAGATTTTACATTTGATTTAAACTTTAAAAAACAGTCATTTTCAGAGTGATTTGACTTTTTACAGATAGTTCAAAATTGTTTGGTTTTCAAATTTGGACAATTACTGCGAATATGTCCGGTTTCATTGCAAGAATAACATTTTACTTGCTTACCTTTAGATTGTGCTTTTACCTTAAAAGCAACAAGTTCACCTGCGTCATTGGCTTTCTTAGATTCTTCATGCATAAGTCTAGCCTTGAGGTTTTCTAGTGTTTTCTCTGACGAAATGGTTGAGTCCCAAGCGCTCGAAAAATGTTTGTAATTTTCCGGTAGAATAGTCAAAATCTTCGTTATTAACATAGTATCATCAACCTTTTGATCTAGACGATTCAACTTGAATGCAACATTCTGAATGTGGGCTACATTGCTCATCATGTCCTTGGTTGTGTAAAATTGATAGTTGTAAAATTCTTGTAGAAGTAAACATTTTTGTTGTGAGGTGTCTCTTTGAAAAACTTTCTGAAGTGTTTCATACATTTCTTTAGCAGTAGTACATGATAAAATATGTAAATGATAAAATAAATGATAAATATGTAAATGATAGTATATGATAAAATATATGAATGGTCTATTGTCATAAGTATTATGTGTTGTGCCTTTGCATCCTTGGCTTTCCATTTCTTTATTTTTTCTTGATCATCTCCTTGATCTTTCAGTGTTTCCGATCCATCAACAGTATCCATAAGGTCTTTCGCTTTGAATAATATTTTAACTTCAAATTCCCACATTGTGAAAGAATCAACATCTCTAAGTTTCTGTATGTTGTATTCATTTTCTTTACTTGTCATTTTTTTTTTACTTTTACTGTAAATATTACTTCAAAATATTATGTTTTACTTTATTTTACTTTTGTTTTGCCCATAACCTATTCGAAGTTTTTACTGTTTTTACTTACTTTTTACTATATTAAGAATAACAACATTTTATAAAGAGTGAACTTAGAAACCTTCTTTATTCTTTTAGTTTTTAATAAGTTATAAAAGTAAATAAACAAAACCATATGTCTAATGACATTTTCACATTAGGCAGTCAATTAGCAATAATTCAACAGAACGGACTCCCTTTGTGTTAAAAGACCTAGCATCGTGCAAACAAGTCTTTGTCCGCACAGACACTTCAAGGGGTGCCCTGGAACCACCGTACTCTGGTCCTTACTCAGTCGTCAGGAGGTCCGACAAGACTGCTGTGATTCAAATGCAAGGCGCCAATGTCATCGTCTCAATGGACCGCCTCAAACCAGCCTACACCGTAGCCGATGATGACGTCTCCAGTGGAACCACTTCTCCTACAGCTGCCAGCCCTTCGCCTGACACTGAGCCATTCCCACAACTGGATCCAACTGTACCATCGAGTCCATCGACGACTACAAGATCCGGCCGACGTGTTCGTTTCCCTGACCGCCTGCAAGGTGGTTTTTCGTGATTTGTGTGGTGTTCTGTGGCCAAATCACTGGCAGGGGGGTACTGTGGTGTTAACCACCAGTGTAGTTTTAACCACCAGTTTAGTTTTAAGTTTGAATTGAATGTTTTTGCTGCCGTCCCTTGTTTCACTTCCCTCGCATTCCTTGACGACTGTTCACACCCATGTGTTCCATCTGTTCCGTTCCTCTCCATCTGTTTTGTGTCGACTGAGCTTTGTTCTGCTTGGGACTGACCAGCAGGACAGAGCCCAGTCGAGTTTGAGCTTTTGCTAGTGTCACATCCTTGCTCCTCCTCTATATAACAATACCATCTCCATCTTCATCTCTATCCCGTGATCCAGTACTCTAATTCAGTTCTGATTAATTTAATTCTAATTATTTTATACAATTCAGTTCCGTTATTTTGACTTACGTCCAAATTCTCATTATCAATCCTGTAACTGCGTAATTTTCCTGTTCATTAAATCATCAATCATTTATTCTGGAGTCAGATTCTTTTATTGCATAACAACCTCACCACAAGCAACCTTCCCCTCATAAACATTTGTGAATATTAAGATTCAAAATAAATGTTTTTACAACTGAATTCTGACCCTAAGTATGTATTAGAATAATAGTTTATTTATTTACATCTTCAATCAACTGAAATGCCTCCTCTCTACATGCAATGGTTTCACTTCCATTAACAACATATGGCTTTGATGAAAAACTTTGTTTGCTCCAATCAGCTGCTTCATTTGAAAGTTCTCTTCCCATGTTAAATATTATGGACTAATATGAAACTTTAAGGGCGTCTAGGGCTCTTCCCTTAGTCAAACCTTTTAAAATTTTACTTCTTGCAAAACTTCACGCCAAGCTCTTTCCAATGACACCTAAATTATTAAACTCGGCCCAGAACTTTAGGAGGAGTGATGATCACAAAAAAACCCTAGCGTATTAAATAAGTATAGGCCCTATATAAGATTCTAAAGCCAATTGTAAATTTCAGTTTACTCCCCAGGTATGGTTTTTGTTTTTACGGTTATAAAGTATGAACTAGTTCATTATTATTTTTTTCAAACGGCAGTTACTTAGAAGTCTTTTTGTTTTGCATGGAATAAGTAGTATTTTAGTTTTTGCGGAATTAGTACTTAGGTATTCTAATTTTGCTTGTGGTCAATCTTTTTTTCTCGTGTAAGATAAAATATTAATGCGATTTAATCAAACCGCATTTATCGTCATGAATAAGTATGAATAAGTAAATGTTTCTAAATTCTTAGAGTTATATTTCATTTCTGTATAGTAATTAATACTACTTCTATTAAACATTTCTTACTGGATAAGTAATAAGGACAGCATGTTTATATTTATTTCCTTAATGTCTACGGAATGTTTAAGTTATTGCATAACGATCTTTCTTTTTGCGTGCAATTTTCATCTTGATATTTTTGGGGGTGGGGCAGGAAGGCTGGTGTTTACGTGCGGATGGGTGACAGCCGTTTAACAATCAAATTTCAGATGAAATTGCTTTAGATATAGATGTAAATGCATGCATATATGAAGATTTTTCAGAATTTAATTTTTTTGCTAAACAAAACTTTGACATAAATTGTGGGTTTTCCATAATTAGTTTAAATACTCGCAGTGTAAACAAACATTTTGATGAACTTATTGCAATTTTAAGTACCTTGAATAACCAATTTGATGTCATAGTGCTTACTGAGACCTGGGTGGATGAATGTTGTGCGAATGTGAGTATGGATGGGTATGATGTGATTGTTAACAGAGAAATTAAGAACCAAAATGACGGCGTAATTGTTTTTGTGAGGAAGTGCTTTGCTGTTTGTGTGGATGAAGTGAGTTTGTTTGGGGCCACATGTGTGAAGGTCGATATTAAGTTTGGCGGTGAGCGGCTATCGCTGCTATCTGTGTACAGGAGTCCTCATGCGACTTATCTTTGTTTATCGACGACCTGGAATCTTATTTTGATAACAGGAATAGAGAATGGACACACTGTTCAACTGGCGACATAAACCGCTGTATACTTCCTGAAAATAAAGATGGGTTGTCTCAAAGGTATCTGGATGTATTATACGGGGCCGGGTTCGTTAGTTGTATTAATGTTCCAACTAGAGTCACGGAATTTTCTAAAAGCCGTATTGATCATTTTTTTACTGAAATGAAAAATACTCAGAACATTAATTCTGCGGTGATTAAATCCGCGATTACTGATCATTATTTTACGGTGGTTTGTTTCCCTCTTAATATCAATTTTAATAAAAAATTCCTATTTGCAAAGAAAGTAAAGTAATGGATTTTGAGGTCGCAGGTCGTCTCATTTCTGACTTTGATTGGTTGCTTTGCGAGATTGTGGACGTGGATTTGAGCTGTCAGATGTTTGTGGAGCGTTTACAAAACATAATCCAACTTTCAACCAAAACTATTAAAATTTTGTCAAAATATTGTAAGGTCAAACCATGGATAACATCTGGAATTGTTAAATCAATCAGAGTCAGAAATGAGATGAGCAGACGAAAATTTCCATTAGTATAATGTACTTATACTGTGATGTATGTATTTATTGTAATGGAAATAAATAAATCTGAATCTGAATAAAAAATCAACCTTTCAATACAGCCCTTAAATTGCACTTAAAACATATAGAAACTCCCTAAGCAAAACAATTAAAGCGGCTAAGAATATGTTTCCCATGATACCATGGTAATGGAATCAAAAGATAATAAAATGAAATTGTGGAAAAATATTTCAGAAATTATGGGAACAAGAAAAGGTTAAGACTCTTTTCCGATTGAACATTTTTTGAATGATAAAAATGATATTGTAGCAGAAGACATAAAAATGTTGCCAACAAACTTAATGACTATTATGGAGGGGGGTTGGTGCTAACTTGGCTAGTGCAGTCCCTTCACCTACCGAGATTGTCGTTGAGGATAGGGATTTCCTGGCGGACTCCACCTTCCGGCTGGAGCCGATTTCGGAGGCTGAGCTTGAGAAAGTTGTGAAAAATCTTCGGGGTGGATCGGCTCCGGGGGAAGATCAGATCCCGGCAAATTTAATTAAGAAATGTTTCCATTATTTAAAAATACCACTTCTTCATTTAGTAGTCTCATTACAGGTGTATTTCCTAAATGTTTTAAAACTGGTAAAGTCATTCCGATAATTAAAGGCGGCGATAAAAGTAAATGTGTTAGTTTTAGGCCTATTACTTTGACTAGTGTTGTATCTAAATATTAGAGAAGTGTGTAAGATTTCTGCTTGAAAATTATTTATTAACACAAAAGTTACTTTACGAAAACCAGTTTAGATTTAGGAGGGACAAAAATATCAATGATGACCTTTTTTAATTAATGAAGAACATTCATAATTTGATTGGGGATGGTAAAAAACCTTTGATAGTTTTTGTGGACCTTGCTAAGGCGTTTGATTCGGTCGATAGAGATGTTTTATTAAAAAAAAAACTTGAATATATGGGGATCCGAGGAGTTGCGTGGGATTGGTTTAAAAGTTATCTGTCTGACCATTATCAAATTGTTTCTTTACTTGGCCAATCAAGCAATCCTGCAAGAATAGACTATAGGGTTTTGCAGGGAAGCACCTTGGGTCCTCTCCTATTTTTAATATACATAAATAATCTGGGTAAAGTACATTTAGAAAAGGGGCAGATATTTTTGTATGCTGATGACTCAGCCCTGCTTTTCAGGGGTGAAATCTGGGAGGAAACGTACCTTTTGGCTGAGCGTGGCCTCTTCGCCGTCAAACAGTGGTTTGATCTAAATCGGCTCTCCGTAAATACCTCCAAAATAAAATATATGACGATTTCCGTCAGAGCCGATCACGATCCTGTTAACCTTTTATTGAGATTGCACATATGTGGTGGTATGAATGGCTGTGTCTCGTGTGATAGTCTTGATAGGGTGTCTGAGTATAAGTACCTAGGTGTATTTTTTGACAATCGATTGAAATGGGCTAGTCACGTCACTTATTTGAGGCAAAAACTTCGTAAATTCAGCTTAATTTTTCAAATCTAAATAAAATTCTCACGCCTGATTTAATTAAAACAGTTTATTTTGCCTATGTACAATCCCTGTTGCAGTATGGGATCTTGGCCTGGGGAGGTGGTTTCCGAAGTATTATTTCACCACTAGAAATCACTCAAAAATCCATTATAAAAGCTGCTTTGAATAAAAATATAAGATGTCCAAGTGAACTATTATTTCAGGAATTTAAAGTATTTAATGTTTCCCAACTGTACTTAAGAACCCTAATTAAAAACATTAATAGGAATCAGAATACCATTAAAAAAAATACTCATCCATATCCTAAAAGATTTACAGCTATTTCAGGTATAGTTGTGCCCAGACTTACCAGAACAATAAATTCCACATCATCTCATTATGTTGCTATTATTGTATTTCCTAAACTTCCTGATAGTATAAAAAATCCTAATCCATGCAGTATTACTATCAAGCAATCCTGCAAGAATAGACTATAGGGTTTTGCAGGGAAGCACCTTGGGTCCTCTCCTATTTTTAATATACATAAATAATCTGGGTAAAGTACATTTAGAAAAGGGGCAGATATTTTTGTATGCTGATGACTCAGCCCTGCTTTTCAGGGGTGAAATCTGGGAGGAAACGTACCTTTTGGCTGAGCGTGGCCTCTTCGCCGTCAAACAGTGGTTTGATCTAAATCGGCTCTCCGTAAATACCTCCAAAATAAAATATATGACGATTTCCGTCAGAGCCGATCACGATCCTGTTAACCTTTTATTGAGATTGCACATATGTGGTGGTATGAATGGCTGTGTCTCGTGTGATAGTCTTGATAGGGTGTCTGAGTATAAGTACCTATTATTGTATTTCCTAAACTTCCTGATAGTATAAAAAATCCTAATCCATGCAGTATTACTGTATATAAGAAAAACATTAACAACTGGCTCATTGACATAGGGCAAGATAGGTTACAATCATTTTTTAATTCACCATATACATAGGATCAGCTTTGTGTTGGTTTTCAGGTTTGTGTGCGAATGGGTGTATGGGGGTGTATGCGTGTGTCTGACTGTCTGTCTGTCTCTCTCTCTCTCTCTCTCTCTCTCTCTCTCTCTCTCTCTCTCTCTCTCTCTCTCTCTCTCTCTCTCTCTCTCTCTCTCTCTCTCTCTCTCTCTCTGTGTGTGTGTGTGTGTGTGTGTGTGTGTGTGTGTGTGTGTGTGTGCGCGCGCGCGCGCGCGCGCGGGCACCTGCATGTATGCTTGTGCCGAGTGCCTGGTGGCATGGCTGCATGTGGATGGTGCATATGAGTTGCTTGAATGTGTGCATGACGACCAGGCTCTTCGTAACTAACATAAGCATTTATTGAACGTTACTAAATTATTTCGTAGTTTTTAGTAACTAGTGCAAATATTATGTGCATGCATGGTTTACCTTAAGACAGTTTGTTTGTTTCTGCATATATATTTCCTTATTTGTCTCCTTTTAAATATTTTATCGGATAATGACTGTCAGACTCTTTCCCCACACACAGGCTTCTCTGCCCATGTGG